>OZ012737.1:342786786-343161557 GCA_963859935.3 Lathyrus sativus | reverse complement strand
GTAGAATTTTCATTTGAAGTGTGCTTCATGGCCTTTCACAAGATTTCTTCACATAAAAGTTACATCACACAATTCCTTCACAAAGGCAATGTGGAGATCCCTTTTGGGCTGAATTCATTCCAAATGAAATATGTAAGTCATCCAAAGCTTCCAATGCAAGCTATGAAGCCAATTTCATGCATTACCATAACCAAAATTTTGAAGAAAAGTTGGACTTGGATTTTTAATTTTGGGCTTGGGACTGAGCTCTAGAAGGTTCTAAACAATCCTATAAAGGTCTAGGAGCTCATCAGAAACAGTTTTGGTAATTGATTGGGGTTGAAAGCAAATATCACCATTAAAGCTTGAAGAAGAAAAGTGAAAGAGTGAATTTCTGTTAGAGGCCGTTTCAAGCACCATTGAGGATTCAATCTTCTTCTAACATCATCACTCATTGGATCTGGAACGTTTTGGATCAAGAATCAAGCCGGAAACGACTCTGATTGAAGCTCGAACGTAGGTTCTTACTTCTTGAATTTTCTCTTAATTTATGTGGTTTCAATGCATTAGAATCATGTGGTTAGGTTCACCTTAAGAATAGATGATTTCTGGGCGAAGAATTTGATGTTTAGTGAGATTTTAGGATTAAATTCGTTTTCGGTTGAAATATGGAATTTTTGATTCGTGGATTTTTAGGCTATTTAAGTAGTATATTTGGATTTCTCTCGAAATTTCATGCAAAATTGGTTCAAGAATCGTTGCAAACGGATAAATATTGAAGGAGTTATGGTTGTTTAAAGTTTGCCGAAAAAAAAGCTTCATATCCATGGCCGCGGGTACTGTTCATGAAGTGCAGAAAATTTAATTGGGGAAGAAGAGCAGCAGCCGTTGGATCGTGAGGGAGAGGGGACTTAGTCTCCCAATCGGACGAAGGAGAGGGAGCCACGCGGCCAGACGTCAAAACGACGTCGTTTTGGGCTTCGCGTGGGGGATTCAGGCGCGCAGGTTCGATCCCGCTGTTGTGCTTTTCTTGTTTATTTCCTTTTGATTTTCATTTTGCCTTGTGGAGTGACCCCATGTGCACCAGTTCGAATCCTGGCCTGTGCATTTTTGATTTTATTCCACTTTATTTTCATTTGCCTTTATATTCATGTTTTTATCTTATTCTTTTATTTTTCTGTTTTATATGCTGACTTCCAAAAATCATAAAAAATAGAAAAATTAATCTTTTTAATCCAATTTTTTTTCCCTGACTCTTTAGAGAGTCTAGAATTTTAGGAAATTAATAAATTCTTAATTAATGCATTTTAGAATTTAATTGTATGTTTTGCATTTTTATTGGTTTTATTTTCAATTTGTTTGACATGTGTTCTTGCTGATTTTATTGTGGATGATTGGTGATGAATTTTGAGTTGATTCTTTTTTTGATAGTTAGCTTAGATATGCATGTACCCACAGTAATTTTATCATATTTTTTTGAGATAAATTTAGGCTAGTTTGAGCATTAAACAATAGGTGGTTTAGAATTTGGGTTTTAAGATGATACCTTTAGGTTTAGGGCATAGTTTAGGGTCCAAATGAATGGTTAACCCCCTGGTTTTTGTATGAGAGATTCATAAGAGGTTTAGGAACCCTTAGTAATTTTTGTAGGATTTTACAATCACTTTTGGTATTTTAAGTAGAATTAGTTTTAAGACTAACTTCTAGGTGCTTCGGATGAACTAATTTGGCTAGTTTAATTCAATAGTTCCCCTTAGACTAGGGTGGTGTTGCTTTTGAGATTGGATGATCATGAAGACCAATTGAAGATGCTTTGGAGAGCTTGGAGGAGCTTGGATGTGAACATTCTCTCATCTTGTGGATGCTTGTCAGGAGCTTAGGGAAACTAGGGTTTTAGGAAGAGCATTAGACTAGTTTTTCTTCTTTCTTCAAACATGGAGTATCTTGTCCATCTCCATTCTATCCAATGACATAAATTCCTCCTTGGGAAGCTCCATCTCTCCTTAGGAGGGATGAGTGGTATGCCTAAGTGAGTAGAACTTTGAGGATACCTTTCATTTGCGATGTTAAGTCCTTAGTGATTTCCCTTGGTTGTCATTAAGTCTCTTAACATTATAACTTGATTCTTGTTGGTTTGGTTCTCCCTGGGAGGTGCTTATTGAAGCTTGGTAAAGAGAAAGTTTGAGCTTGTTGAAGCTGGTAGTTTGTTGAAGCTAGGGTTTTGCTGCTTATTGGAGTAGAAGTCAGGAGCTTGTTGAAGCTGGTTACTGGTTGGGGTTTGAGCTTGCTTAAGCTGGGTGCTTGTTGAAGATTGAAAGTTTATTGAAGCTTGAAGATGGGAGTTATTCATGAAGATGAAGGTTGTTGCTGTCAACTTTTTGCTGGTTAATCATCTGTTGCTGTCAGAGCTGCTGTTTGCTGTAGGAGTTTGGTGCTGCTGCTTGGGCTGCCTCCTCTGCTTTAGGGTTTTGTTTTTTGTATTGTTTGTTGGCTTGTGTAGCTTGCCCCCTAGGTTTGAGGTGAATGTTGATTCACTTTGCCTGTTGTTTTCCCAGGTTCGAGGTTGAGTGGGACTTCCTTGCCTCACTTGTATTGCTGCATTGCATGCATTTTACTGTATTTGCTTACTTTCTTTTCTGTATATCCCCTAGGATCTCTGATTTCCTCTATGCAGGAGGGAATTATGACAGACATTAGGATTCTTATCCATGCATGACAACATTAGGTTAGTTTTATTCCCCTTTCAACCCTAGGTTTTTTAGAGCTTCTTTCTCTTCTTATCTCAAAACAATTCAAAAATACAGTAATAAGGTTAATCGATGTCGTACGTTACGAGCCTTAAGCTATTTGAGAAAAGGTTGCTGGAGGGTCACTCTTCAGTAATCTGACTGCTTAGTATGGTACCCTTGGGTGACATGCGACGTAGTCACTCTCTAATCATAGTCTCTAGTGCGTCAGAGATTGCAAACAAACTAAAAAAACACTTCTTTAATAAAAGATTCAAAACAAACATCAAAGTGTCATTTTTGTCCGCTTGGACTCTTAATCAAGAAAAACCCTTTCATAAGGTAATAAAAACCAGTCAGACAAGCTTGTGTCTTCCGTAGCCCGAACTACGTTTGCTCTGATCTTTCATGCTGTATGAAAGTACGTAGGCATAGGATGCGATATCCTAGCGAGCAACCTTCCCCTCCTTTCCCGTAGGTAGGCGAACTACGTTGACTCTGATTTCTCGATCCAAATGGGGATACGTAGGCATAAAGTGCGATACTTTGCTGAGTCATTTTCTTTTCTTTTTAACCCAGACCTGTAGAGTAGATAGAGTAACATACCCTTAGATAGAAAACAAGCGTGGATCCCGTCGAGTACGACGGACGTGAGGGGTGCTAATATCTTCCCCTTGCGTAACCGACTCCCGAATCTAGGATTTGGTTACGATGACCATTCCTTTCCCTCTTTGCGTTAGGTTTACTTTGAGCGTTTCCTTTCCCTCTTGTGGGATAAATAATGCACGGTGGCGACTCTTCTGTCATAGCCGGCGCCGATTTTCGCAGTAGCGACAGCTGGCGACTCTGCTGGGGACTCCAACGGTTCCCTATGCGAGTCAGTCCTAGCGCTTGTTTTCCCGTCTGGGGTTTTGTATGTATTTACCTTTCTGCCTCTACTTTCAGTATTATATTATTGTTGTGGTGCTGGGAATAGGGTTAGATTGAGAGATAAGCCGGAAATGGGCTTGAGTTTGTACATAGACTTAGAAGTAGAGAGTAGTGGTTAGCCTGCTTGCTTAGTTCGCACCAGCTAGCCACGAAATCTACGCTCGGACGAGATTCTCTTTAATGCTGCTTGCCTGGCCCTTAGGGCTCGACAAGTTGTCTGACCCGAGGATTGTCGACTTTGGGGACCTATCATTTGGGATTCAACTAAGTGAGGCCGCTTCAAGGGATGATGATGCCACACCTTCTGGGTATCGTATCATCGCTCTTGAAAGTCTGTAACGTTGAACCCGCATAGGATGTCGTACCTCGTCTGCGAGTTAAGTACATACCTGTGAGGGGTAGGTAGGTCTGTTTGCAGGAAACCTTTGACCTCAGAGTACCTGGTTTATCTCTGTCAGTGAGATGTGGTTACAGGGTTCATTTGAGTGGTTGGTTTGGTTTGAGATGAAGACGTGATGGTTCTCAGGCTTCAGTACAAAGCAGCACAGTTCATCAGTATTGCCCTTGATCTCCTATTTGCATATGCATGTGCATTTTCATGTTTGCATTTCATTAACGTGTATTTATGTTGCAGGTGTGATTATTCCCCTCTGATTCTAGTGTATCTTCTAGCCAGACATGGAGTCCATGAAGAGGATAATTGCTTACCGGTTGCATTCGCCAGATATCAGTGCCTTGCTGGGATTAGTTGCTCTAGAAGATGAGTGAGTGAGGGCTGAGTTCAGAGTATCTTATGGGAGATTGCTTAGTTTGTTGTACAGGCCTTCAGCATTTGAGACGACTGGGGTGTATACTTTGATGCAGTTTTATGAGCCTCAGCTGAGATGCTTCCTGTTCCCTGACTATATTCTGGCACCCACTTTGGAGGAGTATTCTGCTATGTTGGAAGTTTCGGTGTTAGATCAGATGCCCTTCATACATGTTAATGCTGAGCCTGAGTTGGCTACACTTGCTGAGATTGTCAGTTTAGACGCTTCTGAGTTTCCTGGAAGATTGGTCAAGCTGAACGGAGCCTATGGTTTTCACTTATCTGTCCTGGTTGAGAAGGCTACACAGTGCGCGAAGAGTGGATGTTGGGTTGCCTTCAGTGCCATTCTAGCTGTCTGCATCTATGGGACTGTCTTGTTTCCTAATGTGCCAGATTTCGTTGACTCAGATGCCTTCTTGATTATTGCCTCGAAGAATCCAATTCCTACTCTCTTGGGCGACGTTTATCATTCTATTCACTACAAGAATGAGAAACGTCGTGGCAAGAATGTTTCCTGCTGTCTTCCTCTTTTGTACAGGTGGTTCCAGGAACATCTTCCGAAGACAGGGCCTTTTGTTGATGTTGTTGATACTTTGGATTGGTCTTCCCGGTTAATGGGGCTGTCTGCTGAGAACATCATTTGGTTTGATCGAAACATGCTTGGCACTGATATTATATATAGTTGCAGTGGCTTTCCGAATGTCCCTTTGATTGGACGGAAGGGCTGTATCAATTATAACCCTTCTCTGCTGGTAAGACAGTTTGGTTATGCCTTGAGAGATGCTCTTATTGAGGTTGAGATACAGGAATCTCTATATCTCACGGGCTCATTAGACGAGGCTGTTTTGAACAGGTTAAGACATGCATGGGCTAACATCCATAGGAGAGGGAAGGCTTTGCTTGGTAAGAGCAACAACAAAGCTTATGATCCCTATTTGGCTTGGATCCACGAGAGAGCTAGGATTTCCCTGATGCCATATCCTGTTGTGGAACCTCTGTATCTTCCAGTGATTGAGGCACATACTTCGGTAGAGATTGAGAAGTATAACAAATTGTTGGCTGAAAATGAAGAATTGAAGAAAGCCAATGATGAGTTAGAGAAAGAGATCTTTCAGTTGCGTCATGAGAAGAATGAAGCTACCTTCACTGTCAAGGAACAGATTGAGTTGATTAACAGGTTGTGTTCGGATTTGACTGAAGAGACCGGCAAGAGGGAAAAAGTGGGAGTAGCCTTGAACGGTGTTAGCAAGGTGCTTGCTTCCAAGAAGGAACTCTTAAACAAAGCTTATTCCCGACTCGGCAAGTGGGAGACATTATGGAATACCACGCTTACCAAGCGGAAGGAGCGTGAAGATGAGCTGAAGATACAGATTGCCACGCTAGAGGCGCAGATCAGAGCCCAGGATGCGAAGATTGCTGAAGAGACATCACTTAGGAGCGCTGTTGAGCTTAAAGTAAGTGACCTTGACAAGAAGCTGAGAGGTTGTGAAGTGAAGGCCGGCTCCAAGAGATGCAGACTCGACGAGTGTTTTGGCGAAGGAACCTGCAAGGACAACGCCAAAAAGCTGAGATCCACTACTGAGCGACATGCATTACTGATACAAGAGCTAATCTCTAGACTAGGTCATTCAGAGACGTTGAGGATATTGGAAGATGTCAGAGCGCGTCATTTGGCTTGAGTTATCTTTGCCTTGCTTTTGTTATTTGACCATCACCAGGCTTGTTGGCCGAGGTCTCTTCGGTTGTATTCAGTTGTACTCTTGTACTTTGCCTCTTGGCATTTGTTTATGAATGAGGGTTTTCTGATTCCTTGCTTGCTTGATGGGGACTCCATTGTCGTGATGGCCTTCTCTCTGAAACTAGAATCGGGGGGGGGGGGGGATATAACCTGTAGCATATTTATACGTTTGCATTTGCATCCTCATATTGCATGACCGGTATTTTTGAATTTGTACCTTATTTCCTGCATCTCATAGGTTTTTCAGGATTGACGACCAGAGAGTCCACCGCTATTCAACCAGAAACAACTGCAAGAAGATAATGGATCAAGTTCAGGTCGAGATGCAGGAAATCCGCGAGAAGTTGACTTTGTTCATGCAAGCCATGGAGAGCATGGCCAAGGGCCAGGAGATTCTTCAGACCTTGGTGCAGCCGCTGCTGACACGGGCAAACGGAAATAGCAACACTGACCACATTTCTGTTGAAACTCCTCGCCGGGAGGATGAGATACCGGAAGTTGTTACTCCACCTGTTGTGACTGTTAACGGAAACACTGGTACTGGTGTAGGTGATGGCGCTGGTAATGGTAATACTGGAAATGGTGGTGATGGGCATGTTGTTAACAACAAAGGCAACACTGTGGATGCCGATCAAGGATTCGTTGACAATGTTGGCTTTGGAAACAATGGGTATGGCAATGTCAATCAGGACGGGAACTTCGGGTTCAACAATCAAGGCTTCGGTAATGACGGTTACGGAAACAATCAGGGGTATGGCTATGGTAATGGTGGGTTCGGTAATGTGAATAACAACGGCGCTGGATCATTTCCTTTCAACAATGGTTTTGGACCTGCTGGGGTCAATCTAGGGTTTGGCAACCGAGGACAGGATCATGTGTACAATCAGCAAGGATTTGGCCATAACATGGGTTACGATGGGTATGGCAATGACTGGAAGGTGGATCAACAGGAGAACGCTTTTTCAGGAAGAGGTATGGGACCTGAAGGCCCTATTGACCCTGTTCAGAGGATCAGAATGCTAGAAGAGCAGATGAAAGGTGTGGTTGATCAGAACTCTGCTGGGTTAGACATGACTACTATGGGGTTGGTACCAGGGCTGAGGGTACCATTGAAATTCAAGGCTCCAACATTCGACAAATACAAAGGGGATACCTGCCCAAAGGTCCATGTACGTTCTTATTATAGAAGGATGTCTGCGTATTCCAATGATGAAAGGATGCTCATGCATTTCTTTCAGGATAGCTTATCTGGACCATCATTGGAATGGTACATGGGGCTGGAGCCCACTCAGATTAGAAGTTGGAAGCAGTTGGCCGATGCTTTCATTATGCATTACAAATATAACAGCGATTTGGCACCAAACAGAGTTCAGTTGCAGAGTCTGTCACAGAAAAGCGGTGAAAGTTTCAAAGAGTATGCGCAGCGGTGGCGCGATATGGCAGCTCGGGTGCACCCTCCTTTGGTTGAAAGGGAGATGAATGACATGTTTGTGGGGACATTTACAGGAATGTAATATGACAAGTTACTCAATGTTTCGATGGGTAGCTTCTCCGATATGATCCTTATGGGAGAAAGGATCGAAAATGGAATTAAAATTGGGAAGATTCAGGCAGGTGAATCTACTTCGGCTGGGGGTGCGAGAAAAGCGTTCGGCGGAAGACGACAAGGTGATACCAGCGCTGTGTTTGGTGGCAGAGGCCAGGGCAGAGGTAGAAATCAGTACAGTCAACCTCAACAAATAGCCAGTGTTACTATTCCAATTCCTCAGCAACAACCGCAGCAGCAACAGCCACAGCAGCAGCAAAGGCAGAATCAGGGTCAGAGGAGGTTTCAGAATGCAAAGCCGAAGAGGGTATTTGATAAGCCTCCGTCGACATATGCAGAGCTTCTTCAGACATTGCTGGGGTTGAATTTGGTTGAGAAAAGAACTTTGGAACCGCCTACAGGACCGGTACTTCCTTATGGGTACGACGCTAGTAAGCACTGCGAATTCCATTCCGGGGCGCCCGGACATGATGTAGAATCTTGTCATGCTTTCAAGCATAAAGTTCAAGACTTGTTGGATAGTAAAGCCATCAACTTTGGCCAAGCGGGGCCTAATATTGTACAACAGCCTATGCCTAATCATGGGGCAAATGCCATCTTAACAGAAGAAAATTTGAACTTGGTGATGGATGTTAACGAACTGAAGACACCATTGAGTGAGGTGAAAAGCAGGTTGCTCAGAGGGGGGTATTCCCTGGTTGTGATGAATACTGTTTAGAGTGTTGGACCCAGCCTGAGGGTTGTACTGATTTGAAGCAGGGCATTCAGGCCATGATCGACGAAGGGACCTTGCAATTTGATCGAACTGCGGTGGAGAAGCCTGTGGAGGCATTATGTGATAAGCAGAATGATATTGCAACGGTGACGATCCCGAGGAAGACTATAACAATAACGGCACCCGCCAAGCGGCCAACTATTACGATTACCAGAGCAGGGCCTGTTCCCTTTGAGAGTACGAAAGCTGTCCCGTGGACCTACGGATTAGAAGCGTATTGCAACGGTGAAAAGATTATGGTGAATAACCAGCCAGCTGGGGCTGTTGATAATGTCGTTGGAACGGGGGGCATGACCCGTAGCGGAAGGATCTTTACCTCACCTGAAATAGAAGCAGAGAGGTTGGCCAAGGGAAAAGCCAAAGTAAGTGAAAGCGGGCCTACTCAGTCGAAAGAAAAGGATACGTCGCTCAAGGACGTAGAGGAGTTCATGAGACTGATTCGTAAAAGCGATTAAAAAATTGTTGAACATCTACAGCAGACGCCGTCGAAGATTTCTATCTTGTCGTTGTTATTATGTTCCGAGGCCCACCGGAACGCCTTGCTAAAGATTCTGGATATGTCATTTGTGCCTCAAGAAGTTTCTGTGAATCAGTTAGAGGGGGTAATGGCGCATGTCAATGCTGGACATAGCCTGGGTTTCACAGATTTCGATCTAACACCCAGGGGTCGAGAGCACAACATGGCTTTGCATATATCGGTGGAATGCTGGGGCACCGTACTGTCGCGTGTATTGGTGGATACTGGATCGTCGTTGAACGTATTGCCAAAGAAAGCCATGATGAAATTGGACATACGGGGAATTATTTGCACGCCCAGCGATTTGGTTGTGAGGGCGTTTGACGGGACGAAAAGATCAGTGTTTGGGTCAATAACATTACCGCTTCAGGTGGGGCCAGAGATTTTTGATACCGAATTCTACATCATGGATATCCATCCAGCTTATAGCTGCCTTCTTGGACGCCCATGGATCCATGCTGCAGGGGCCGTAACGTCCATGCTACACCAGAAGTTGAAGTACATGGTGGGTGATAGTGTTGTTACCGTTTGCGGGGAGGAGGATATTTTGGTCAGTCACCTGTCATCGTTCAGATATGTTGAGGTCGACGGAGAAATACACGAGACACCTTGTCAAGCCCTCGAGGGGTTGCGGATTAAAGACAAAGCTCAGGGTTCCAGCAAAATATCAGATGTGGCAGTGTCATCTTACAAAGAGGCTCAGGCTTTAGTGCAGACTGGTGAGACTAAAGGCTGGGGGCAGGTTCTGGAGATTCCCGTGAAGAATGACAAGTTTGGGCTAGGGTATCGACCGACGTCGTCAGCATCATCTTCAGGAGCGCCCAGGTTCAAGGGACCGGTCACGATTACGCCAAGTGGGGTGTGCTTTGAGACTATCAACGCTATTTCCGATGCTGAAGACGGAGATAGCAACTACGATATGGACGCGTGGATCAAGCCAAGCGTGCCAGGACAAAGTCTCTGCAACTGGTCCGTCCGGGAAACTGTCCCGGTGACTTTTAAACAGTAATGATTTGTTTTATCAATTGTTGAATAATCCTATGTCCTACCCGGGGCATAATGATTTTACCTTAGGGCCACTTGGTTATGTGTATTGCACTGTTTAATCATGAAATAAAGGCGTTTTTCATATTCAAATATTGTGATCCCTGTCTTTCTTGTTTTTACTTTAACAATAAATGGCAACGTGGTTATTTGCTTTGTTTGTGTGTTGAAGCGTTTAACCATTTCCTTTGCAGGACTAATATTTCAGATGACATCTCATACGAACCGCCTATGACTTGTTTCGACTTCGAGCACCCGGTATTCCAAGCAGAGGAAGAGATTGTTGAGGATATCGACCTGCCAGAGGAGCTGACTCGTTTGTTGAAACAGGAAGAGAGAATCATTCTGCCTCATCAGGAGGAAATTGAGATTATCAACTTGGGGTCGGAAGAAGTTGTGAGAAATATCCGTATAGGGGCTGCGCTGGAGAGCGACGTCAAGCAAAGGCTGATTGAGATACTGCGAGAGTATAGTGATATATTTGCTTGGTCGTACGAAGATATGCCTGGGTTGGATACGAAAATGGTTGTGCACCGTCTGCCGTTGCGAGAGGAATGTCTGCCTGTTAAGCAGAAACTCAGAAGAACCAGACCAGACATGGCGGTGAAAATCAAGGAGGAAGTGCAAAAACAGTGGGATGCTGGTTTCCTAGCTGTTACAACTTATCCGTCATGGGTTGCTAATATAGTACCAGTGCCGAAGAAAGACGGTAAAGTGCGAATGTGTGTAGACTACCGTGACTTGAATAGGGAGAGCCCGAAAGACGACTTTCCACTTCCTCACATTGATGTGCTGGTTGATAACACTGCTCAGTTCTCTGTATTTTCCTTCATGGACGACTTCTCAGGCTATAATCAGATCAAAATGGCACCGGAAGACATGGAGAAGACTACCTTCATTACTCCTTGGGGAACATTTTGCTACAAAGTGATGCCCTTCGGACTGAAGAACGCTGGGGCAACATATCAACGTGTTATGACGACTCTCTTTCATGACATGATGCACAAAGAGATCGAGGTTTATGTTGATGATATGATTGCCAAATCCCAGACGGAGGACGAGCATTTGGTTAATCTGCTGAAACTGTTCAAAAGACTTAGGAAGTTTAGGTTGAGACTGAACCCTAACAAGTGCACCTTCGGGGTGAGATCGGGTAAACTGCTGGGGTTTATTGTGAGTGAAAAAGGAATATAGGTTGATCCTGCGAAGATAAAAGCTATACAAGAAATGCCAACGCCTAAAACAGAAAAAGAAGTGCGTGAGTTTTTAGGGAGGTTGAACTACATCGCTCGGTTCATATGACTGCGACATGCGAGCCGTTATTCAAGTTGTTGAAAAAGGATCAGGTGTTGACCTGGAATGAAAATTGTCAAAAGGCGTTCGACAAGATAAAAGAATACTTGCAGGAACCTCCTGTTCTGATACCCCCAGTGGCCGGGAGACCTTTGATTATGTATTTAACGGTTCTTGAGGAAAGTATGGGTTGTATTCTCGGTCAACACGACGAGACCGGACATAAAGAGCATGCGATCTACTATTTGAGTAAGAAGTTTACCGACTGTGAGTCCAGATACTCAATGCTCGAGAAGACGTGTTGCGCGCTAGCCTGGGCCGCCAAACGTTTGAGGCAGTACATGCTGAATCATACAACCATGCTAATTCCAAAGATGGATCCAATCAAATACGTGTTTGAAAAGCAAGCACTCTCCGGAAGAATTGCCCGATGGCAGATGGTGTTAACCGAATACGATATCCAATATGTCTCGTAAAAGGCCATTAAAGGTAGCGTTCTGTCAGAGTACCTTGCAGAGCAGCCTGTTAAGGACTACCAATCGATGAGGTTTGATTTTCCTGACGAGGATATCATGTATCTGAAAATGAAGGATTGTGAAGAACCGTTGCCGGACGAAGGACCAGAGTTGGGTTCCAAATGGCAGTTGATATTTGACGGAGCTGGGAATTCCTATGGTAGCGGAGTAGGTGCAATTATCACCACTCTTCAGGGGTCGCACATCCCCTTTACTGCCCGATTGACTTTTCCTGTTACCAATAATGAGGCTGAATATGAGACTTACATCATGGGGCTCGATGAAGCTATTGATTTGCGAATCAAGAACCTGGATGTATACGGAGACTCAGCTCTAGTGGTGAATCAGATTAAAGGAGAATGGGAGACGCGTCAGCCCAATTTGATACCATATATGAATTATGCAAGGAGATTGTTGCCTTTCTTTGACAAGGTGGAATTGCATCACGTGCCACGAGCAGAAAATCAAATGGCTGACGCCCTGGCGACATTGTCTTCAATGTATAAAGTTAACTTCTGGAACGAGGCTCCCTGGATTGTTATCTCTCGGCTCGATAGGCCTGCATTCATATTTGCCATTGACGAGGCTCCCGATGGTAAACCCTGGTATTTTGACATCCAGAATTTCCTGAAGAACAAGGAGTATCCGGCTGGGGCATCCAGTCGAGATCAGAAGACTCTCAGGAGATTGGCTGGCAATTTCTATCTGAACCCGGACGGGGTCCTGTACAAAAGAAACCACGATTTGGTGTTGCTACGCTGTGTAGATGAGAAAGAGGCGAAGTTGCTCATGGAAGAGATACATGAGGGTACATTTGGAACACATGCTGGCGGGCATGCTATGACAAGAAAACTGCTGCGGGCAGGTTATTATTGGCTAACTATGGAAACAAACTGTTTCAAGTTTGCAAAAAGGTGTCATAAATGCGAGATTTATGCGGACAAGATCCATGTGCCTACAAGTCCTCTGAATGTGATGTCATCACCGTGGCCTTTCTCGATGTGGGGGATTGATATGATTGGTAAGATTGAGCCTACGACATCAAACGGGCACCGGTTCATTTTGGTGGCAATCGATTACTTCACCAAATGGGTGGAAGCAGCATCATATGCCAACGTGACCAAACAAGTGGTAGCCAGATTTATCAAACGAGATATTATCTGCAGATATGGAATCCCTGAGCGGATTATCACCAACAACGGTTCAAATTTGAATAATAAAATGATGAAAGAGCTGTGTCAGAATTTCAAGATTGAGCATCACAACTCTTCTCCGTACCGGCCCAAGATGAATGGTGTTGTTGAGGCGGCCAATAAGAACATAAAGAAGATTGTTCAGAAGATGGTTGTGACGTATAAGGATTGGCACGAGATGCTACCTTTCGCTTTGCACGGTTATCGTACGACGGTACGCACATCAACCGGGGCAACCCCTTTTTCATTGGTATACGGGATGGAGGCGGTGTTACC
The DNA here is from genome assembly GCA_963859935.3 of Lathyrus sativus. Taxonomy (NCBI): domain Eukaryota; kingdom Viridiplantae; phylum Streptophyta; class Magnoliopsida; order Fabales; family Fabaceae; genus Lathyrus; species Lathyrus sativus. The sequence goes on along the minus strand of OZ012737.1, from coordinate 343,148,217 downwards.
TTTGGAGGTCGAGATTCCTTCTCTGAGGGTTTTACGTGATGTCCAACTTGACGAGGCAGAATGGGTTAAAGATAGACTGAGTCAGCTCAGTTTAATGGATGAGAAGAGACTGGCTTCTTTAGCCTACGGTCGGTTATATCAGAGCCGGATGAAGAAAGCTTACGATAAGAAGGTGTGCCCTCGAAGCTTTCAGAAGGGCGATCTTGTTTTGAAGAAGATCCTCCCACCACAAACAGATCACAGGGGCAAGTGGACCCCCAATTACGAAGGTCCCTACGTTGTCAGAAAAGTCTTCTCTGGAGGAGCCTTGTTACTATCCACCATGGATGGTGAAGACTTTACGTCTCCTGTGAATTCGGACGCAGTTAAAAAATACTTTGCTTGAAAGTGACCCGCTGGACAGTAAAAAGAGAGTCCAGGCAAAAATGGGGCATCCCGGCGAACCATAAAAAATGAATAAAAGGTTCGGGCAAAAGTTAGGGATAAAATTGAAAAGATGTACACCCGCGAAGTCGAAAACATGAAAAGGGCGACTTCGGAAAAAAAGGGTATCCCGGTGAATTGAAAACCCGCGAAGGGCGGTTCACGCAAAAGTTAGGGATTGAAAAAGCAAATGACTGCGGTCCGAATTCGACATGGCATTGCTTAGTGGTTTGGGAGTACCTGGGGGCCGTCTATTCAAAAACAATCTCTTCCGAAGATCGAGTACCGGGAAAGCGCAGAGTCAGGCAAGTCATAGGAGGATCAGCTCATGGTGTTTGTCTGTACCACATCGCCGACATGTATACAAATATTGTTTTGTATTTTATTTATGCTTCTTGTGCATATATGTATGTATGTGTATGCGTAACTTCCTCTTTTCAGGAGTTGCATCCAGTGTACAAAACTTTGCCTATTCAGAGGCCCATTATCAATAAAACATGTTATTCAGTACTTGATGCTTGTTCTTTACTGTTTTGTTTGTGAAAGACGCCGATGTTTTTGATAAACTTGCACTTACATAATCTTGCTGGCCCTTGCCAATAATTGCTAAAACTTCGAATTGACTGAAGTAATATCATAGATGATAACTCAGATAGATTCTGTTGTATAGGCCTGTTTTGTCTCGTTTGTGTTTTGCAGGGTTCTTACCTTTGGAGCAAACGGTCAGGAATTGTATTCCCCAGCCAAGGTCGCTTGACGTAAGACCTAACTCCAGTTGATGTCATTCCTCAGCTAGTCGCAGCTTATTCCACGAGATGTGAAATGACAGTTATCCCTTCCCTAAAGAGGGAATTATCTTCCCCAGGAGAGTGTCCTCATGGAAAGCCGTCCATAGGGTTAATCCCAGCAAGTCAAAATCAACGTCCCCTGCAGAGGTTGCGCTCCTCAGCAAATCGAAGATGTGCATGTTCAATCTCCAGCATGGGAGATTCCCGCAATAGTTAACCGAGTTGTTGGTTCGAAAGGTCTGTATCCGCAAAGGAGGGTGTTCTTGCTCCCTACAGGTCGTCATGCCATTGACAGGATGTTGATCCTCAGCGGAGTCCGAGGCTCCGAGTTTGTAAACTGTGCCCAGACAGTGTGTTTTTCCTAGAAATGTCACTTCTTTCCCCAGATGAGTTGGTTCACCAGCAGGGTGGTTTGTTCTTTCCTCCCAGTGGAAATTGGTGTTTAATCTCTCCCCGGCAGAGATGGTTGTGTTTCTGGCGTTTATTTCGCCAGAATTTTTTGTGGTACTTGTTCTCCCCAGCGGAGTTGGCGTTACCTTCAGCATTCATGTTGTTGAGACATCATTGTCAGAGTGGCCCCGGCAGCTTGAGCCTGCATTTGCATTTGCATATATCGTCATATTTGCATCTACTCAAACGCGTAGCATTTCCGTGCAGTACGGAGCATTACGCCATTTTCAAACATACGCATTTTGAAACATAAATCAGGTTGGTTAACCTTTTGCTTTCAGGTGTGTTTTCTCATCAGGAGTATGGAGTTCTAGCTTAGATCTATGACCAGATATTCGAGGTCTCGCCATGAGACGTGTGATGATACGGTTCATCTTACTATTTTCCCCACAGAGTTAATTGGTTAAGTTTCTCTTTATCCCCGAGCAGAGTTATTTGTTTAAATGTCTCTTGTTTTCCCCGCCAGAGTGGCTTGTTGAAGCTTCTCTTATCCGGCCAGCGGATTATTTTCTTCAAATTTGTTGTTACGTCAACGTCAAAGGGTTTCATGAATCAAAACCTCAGAAGCTGCCACTGGTTATCAAAACAGGCATCCGGCGGTTTGGTTTCCAAATATCCCCAGTAGAGTCCGCCTCAAAGTCGCTGTCACGTCAGTGCTAAAAGGTTTGTGGGTTAGGACCAATGGAGTTAGCTACTGCAGAGATAAAAAAGGAGAAACGGTATTCGGAGTATCTTCACGTATGAACAGACGAATGTATTTTCTTACTGGTTGACAGGAGTATTTCCCCGGAGATCGTCAAAATTTCATTGCCTATGTTGATAGGAGTTCCTCATGTTGACGAGATATGAGTCCTGACGTGGACAATTTATTGACGGGATTTCTTCGTGCTAGTGAAGTGGGTGTCCTAACGTGGACAGATTTATTTCCTCGGGTTGACGAGATGTGCTAGTCCTAATGTGGACAGATTCGATTTCTCCGTGTTGACGGAATGTGAAGTCCGGGCATGGACAAATTGATTACTCTTCGTGTTGACGAAATTGCGTCCTGACGTGGACCATTTATTCCCAGTAGATATCTTTCTTCGTAATGGTGAAATGTGCGTCCTGACGTGGACAAGTTTATAGTTCTTCGTGACGCCAAGATGCGCGAGTCCTGACGTGGACAAATTTATCTTTCTTCGTGTTGGCGAAGCGTGAGTCCTAACGTGGACAAGTTTTATTTCCTCAGCGGGTCGAAGATATGAGTCCTGACGTGGACAAGTCAAGACGAGGTGTGAGTCCTAACGTGGACGATGTATTCCTAACGTGGAAAGTTTATTCCTAACGGGGAAAGTTTATTCCTAACGGGGAAAGTTTATTCCTAACGTGGAAAGGTTATTCCTAACGTGGAAAGTTTATTCCTAATGTGGAAAGTTTATTCCTAACGTGGAAAGGTTATTCCTAACGTGGACAGTGTATTCCTAACGTGGACAGTTTATTCCTAACATGGACGGTTTATTCCTAACGTGGACGGTTTATTCCTAACGTGGACAATTTATTCCTATGTTGATAGGATCCCCTCGTGATGACAAAATGCAAACGAGTCATCCCCAGCGAAGTCGCCGGGATTTTTCCGTGTTGACGGCAGGTGGAGTCCTGACGTGGACAAGTGTATGATGAGATTTCTTTGTGTTGACGAAACAAGCGTCCAAACGTGGACAAAGTTCTATTCCTGTGTTGTTGAAACGTGAGTCCTGACGTGGACAAATTGGTGTTTATTCGTGATTTGACGAAATTGGGTCCAGATGTGGACAAGGTTACTATTGTGACGACAGAATCTCTATTCGTGTTGACGAATTTGTTTCTCTTCTTGTGTTGACAAGGTTGGTCCAGTTGTGGACGAAGGTGTTTTGAAAAAAATTGTTCAGTACCTGTGGCGTTACATAGGTAGTTGAAGTTGAAATCAGAATTATTATCAGACGTCGGATCAGTTGTTGCCGTAACAACCAGATTCAGTTGGTGGATGTCGTTCCCCAAGCAGTGCAGTTTATTTCTGCGGTTGGCAAATTTCCGGGTTTCTTGGTATTCAACCGTCTCGTACCTCGATTGTTTGAAGGTCGTTCTCTCTTCACCCAGTCGGGTCCAAGCCGTTTGAATAGGGGCAGCTGTTGCACCCCAAAATTTGCTCAACCTTTTCTTGCCTGATTTATGTTTCATTGCATTTCATTTGCATAGTTACATCATGTACATAGTTCAATCATTGGCATATCATAACATAGCATGCATCCAACAAGGGATCAAGGGTGTCTATCAAGAGAAGACCCTAGCAAGAGGGGTTATCCAAGTTTGAGAAAGCATCCAAGCCATCAGGAAGTGATTGGAAATCTTGAGAAGTTTGAGTGCCTACATGTGGGTTTTGCTCCTATCCTGAGGAATATTGAGAATCATCAGTGGGATGAGAAACATGGGATGTGAATGTGAGGTGTGTATGGATCTCATGGGATGTTTAGAGGGCCTTATTGAAGCTGAGGCAAGTCATTGATTCAAGTATGAGAGCCACATTTGAAGTGCAGTCAACTAGGGTTTCATCTGGGTCAACCCTAATTCAATTGAGTAATTGGAGAGCATCAAAGCCTACCTTGAGGTCATGGGATGCATGAATTGGTATGTTGATACATGTGTGGTGTTGTGCCAAGGTTAAGCAAAGAAAGATCAAGAATGTGGGAAGTTGCTAAATTAGGGTTTCAGTGTAAAATCCCATGTTTAGTGCCTAACTTCAAAGCCACATTAGTCAAAATACAAGTTTCAAATGGATCTTTGGCCAACATGAAACTTGTAGATCATCTCAATACCTTTAATTTGAGTACTAGAAGTCTTCAAGAAGATTTGTAGGACTCAAGTTATGGTCTTTGCAAATTACAGGTCATCAGAGGACACTGAAATTTATCTGTGAAAGTCACTTGATTTCCAAGCAACTTTTTCCATTCAAGGAGTTTTCAAATGGATTCTTGGCCAGCATGAGAGTTGTAGATCTTGATATTAGCTTTCCATAGAGTACTAGAAGTTCTCAAGGGGATGTATAGAACTCTAGTTATGATCTTGGCAATCCAGGGGTATTTTGGGTATTGGTGATTATAAGTCATTCTCAAGCATGGGTCAAAATCTCCAACTTAGAGGCCTCAAATGGAAAATTGTTCAACTAGAAAGTTGCTCAAAATATGGTTTTTAGGCTAACCAAGAACTCATGGTGAATTTTTTTGGCTCATATCAAAGATTGGTGTGAAATGGCTTTTTAATGAAGAAATTAAAGTCATTTAAAAGGCAATTTTGGTGGGAAATTGAAATAAATGGTTATGGGTCCAAAACAAGTCAAATAACCACTCATTTTAATCATAAAATATGTTTTAGAAATATTGGCAATTGTGGAATTTTCATTTGAAGTGTGCTTCATGGCCTTTCACAAGATTTCTTCACATAAAAGTTACATCACACAATTCCTTCACAAAGGCAATGTGGAGATCCCTTTTGGGCTGAATTCATTCCAAATGAAATATGTAAGTCATCCAAAGCTTCCAATGCAAGCTATGAAGCCAATTTCATGCATTATCGTAACCAAAATTTTGAAGAAAAGTTGGACTTGGATTTTTAATTTTGGGCTTGGGCCTGAGCTCTAGAAGGTTCTAAACAATCCTATAAAGGTCTAGGAGCTCATCAGAAACAGTTTTGGTAATTGATTGGGGTTGAAAGCAAATATCACCATTAAAGCTTGAAGAAGAAAAGTGAAAGAGTGAATTTCTGTTAGAGGCCGTTTCAAGCACCATTGATGATTCAATCTTCTTCTAACATCATCACTCATTGGATCTGGAACATTTTGGATCAAGAATCAAGCCGGAAACGACTCCGATTGAATCCTGGTCTGTGCATTTTTGATTTTATTCCACTTTATTTTCATTTGCCTTTATATTCATGTTCTTATCTTATTCTTTTATTTTTCTATTTTATATGTTGACTTCAAAAAATCATAAAAAATAGAAAAATTAATCTTTTTAATCCAAGTTTTTTCCTCTGACTCTTTAGAGAGTCTAGAATTTTAGGAAATTAATAAATTCGTAATTAATGCATTTTAGAATTTAATTGTATTTTTTGCATTTTTATTGGTTTTATTTTCAATTTGTTTGACATGTGTTCTTACTGATTTTATTGTGGAGGATTGGTGATGAATTTTGAGTTGATACTTTTTGGGCTAGTTAGATTAGATATGCATGTACCCACAGTAAGTTTCTCATATTTTTGTAAGATAAATTTAGGCTAGTTTGAGCATTAAACAATAGGTGGTTTAGAATTTGGGTTTTAAGATAATACCTTTAGGTTTAAGGCATAGTTTAGGGTCCAAATGAGTGGTTAACCCCCTGGTTTTTGTATGAGAGATTCATAAGAGGTTTAGGAACCCTTAGTAATTTTTGTAGGATTTTACAATCACTTTTGGTATTTTAAGTAGAATTAGTTTTAAGACTAACTTCTAGGTGCTTCGGATGAACTAATTTGGCTAGTTTAATTCAATAGTTCCCCTTAGGCTAGGGTGGTGTTGCTTTTGAGCTTGGATGATCATGAAGACCAATTGAAGATGCTTTTGAGAGCTTGGAGGAGCTTGGATGTGAAGATTCTCTCATCTTGTGGATGCTTGTCAAGAGCTTAGGGAAACTAGGGTTTTAGGAAGAGCATTAGACTAGTTTTGCTTCTTTCTTCAAACATGGAGTATCTTGTCCATCTCCACTCTATCCAATGACATAAAGTCATCCTTGGAAAGCTCTATCTCCCCTTAGGAGGGATGAGTGGTATGCCCAAGTGAGTAGAACTTTGAGGATACCTTTCATTTGCGATGTTAAGTCCTTAGTGATTTCCCTTGGTTGTCATTAAGTCTCTTAACATTATAACTTGATTCTTGTTGGTTTGATTCTCCCTGGGAGGTGCTTATTGAAGCTTGGTAAAGAGAAAGTTTGAGCTTGTTGAAGCTGGTTGCTTGTTGAAGCTAGGGTTTTGCTGCTTATTGGAGTAGAAGTCAGGAGCTTGTTGAAGCTGGTTACTGGTTGGGGTTTGAGCTTGCTTAAGCTGGGTGCTTGTTGAAGATTGAAAGTTTATTGAAGCTTGAAGATGGGAGTTATTCATGAAGATGAAGGTTGTTGCTGTCAACTTTTTGCTGGTTAATCATCTGTTGCTGTCAGAGCTGCTGTTTGCTGTAGGAGTTTGGTGCTGCTGCTTGGGCTGCCTCCTCTGCTTTGGGGTTTTGTTTTTTGTATTGTTTTTTGGCTTGTGTAGCTTGCCCCCTAGGTTTGAGGTGAATGTTGATTCACTTTGCATGTTGTTTTCCCAGGTTCGAGGTTGAGTGGGACTCCCTTGCCTCGCTTTTATTGCTGCATTGCATGCATTTTACTGTATTTGCTTGCTTTCTTTTCTGTTTATCCCCTAGGATCTCTGATTTCCTCTGTGCAGGAGGGAATTATGACAGACATTAGGATTCTTATCCATGCATGACAACATTAGGTTAGTTTTATTCCCCTTTCAACCCTAGGTTTTTTAGAGCTTCTTTCTCTTCTTATCTCAAAACAATTCAAAAATACAGTAATAAGGTTAATCGATGTCGTACGTTACGAGCCTTAAGCTATTTGAGAAAAGGTTGCTGGAGGGTCACTCTTCAGTAATCTGACTGCTTAGTATGGTACCCTTAGGGTGACATGCGACGTAGTCACTCTCTAATCATAGTCTCTAGTGCGTCAGAGATTGCAAACAAACTAAAAAAACACTTCTTTCATAAAAGATTCAAAACAAACATCAAAGTGTCATTTTTGTCCGCTTGGACTCTTAATCAAGAAAAACCCTTTCATAAGGTAATAAAAAACCAGTCAGACAAGCTTGTGTCTTCCGTAGCCCGAACTACGTTTGCTCTGATCTTTCATGCTGTATGAAAGTACGTAGGCATAAGATGCGATATCCTAGCGAGCAACCTTCCCCTCCTTTCCCGTAGGTAGGCGAACTACGTTGACTCTGATTTCTCGTTCCAGACGGGGATACGTAGGCATAAAGTGCGATACTTTGCCGAGTCATTTTCTTTTCTTTTTAACCCAGACCTGTAGAGTAGATAGAGTAACATACCCTTAGATAGAAAACAAGTGTGGATCCCGTCGAGTACGACGGACGTGAGGGGTGTTAATACCTTCCCCTTGCGTAACCGACTCCCGAATCCAGGATTTGGTTGCGATGACCATTCCTTTCCCTCTTTGCGTTAGGTTTACTCTGAGCGTTTCCTTTCCCTCTTGTGGGATAAATAACGCACGGTGGCGACTCTTCTGTCATAGCCGGCGCCGATTTTCGCAGTAGCGACACTTAGTCCATATCATCCAATGTTTGTTTGTTTGCCTTCAATACCAAACGTTCATTTGCCTGCGTGCTTCATCTATCTTCTACTGGTGGCTTACTTTCGTTGAACTAAGAACATGACCTCTTTCAAAACTAAAATTCATATGAACTAATGAAAAAGGACAGGCACCTGAAATCATAAAATAATAAGACAGAGTATTCAAGGAAAAATCTGTAAAAGACCTGCACATCACAGATGGAGTAGTTCCCTGTTACTTACAATGAAGTTGAACTGGAAATAAAGTTGAAACTAAAAGTCCTTGTTGTATAAGTAAGGTCTCTCCTGTGCGTAGTTCCATACCTCTTCCAAAGCTCGTGCCAAGCACAAAGTCGAGTACATGGAAATCAGAACAAAATCAACAAGTTAGTTTAAAATATGATGGCACTAGCTAGAAACTTAATGGATAACATGATAACTTTCAAGCCAATTCAATGGAAATAAGCAGAGCCATCATACACAGATGCATTCAAATACAAGGAATAGACAATGGGATGCACTACTTATTAAATCACACATATTAGCCAATCCTAAACTTTCCTATAAATACCACTCAAAGATGGCTCAGAAAGGGAGATAAAAAGATACTATTACCCTGCCAAAATCAATTCTAAACCCCTAAATCAAAGCTCTCAACCTAGATCTTTGAAGTGAAACATCAAAGCTTCATAGTTTCTGAGCATAACCACTACATTATATTTTTACCAACTAATCAAAAGTTTCAGCATGGAAGAAGAAAGAGTAAGTATCGTAAGGGTTTGACGAGATAAAAAGAGGAAAGAACCAAGAGTAGAATGAACAATAATACCTGAAGGTTTCATCACCAGTTGCGTCGCTTCTCTTTAAATTGGTACCTCCTCACTTTGTTTTTGTCTTTTCTTCTCTGCATTCTTGTGATTTTGCTGCTGTACTTTGTTTAATCCTTTCATTTGATAAAACTCGTTAAAATGCTGAGATTGGGGTTTAGGATTGAAAAGGATTAGTTTTTTTTTCTAGTTGAGTGGTGGGATCTGTTGATGATGATTGTTTCCTATAATGAATTTGTTCATATCTCTTATGTTTTAGTTTCGATTGAGAGAGGCTTAGTTTATTTTAGGTTGATCTGACAATGATATGCGGTGGGATTTTGTTTGAAATCCAGTTTGAAAGAACGATCTTGGGGAATAGGTCGTGGTTGAAAAATTAGTGGGAAGATGAAATTGAGGGTGTGTGTTTCGTGGTCTATTTGTTCATGGTGTGAGTGGAAAAAAAGATTGTGTTAGAACAAGATTTGGTTCTGCAAGACATCTCTAAGTTTTGATAATAACAAAGTGGTATTTGAGTGAGAACAATTTTGGTATTCTAACGTTTGTTTTTTTGAAGAATTAACAAACAAGTTCTGAATCTATAGAGATCATATTCAATGATTACTCTGATCTGACCAAAGTCACTTTTGCACTATAAGAAGCAAGTCTGCTTCTGATCTACTTTCACTCAGAAAGATTCTAAGAAGAGAATATGTTGTTGTTGCAATGCTCTCTTGGTTTCTGCTTCCGATCATAACTATAATACTTTACTTCTGAAGGCTTTCAAGCTTCTGAAGTCATTATCTTCTAAAGACTAAGTATTAAAGACTCTGAAGACAAGGTTCTATTGAACGAAGTTCTGAAGACTCTGAAGACTTGAGTTTCTAAAGAATAAGTGTTGAAGACTCTGAAGATAAAGTTCTATTGAACGACGTTCTGAAGACTATGAAGACTTAAGTTACTAGTAACTAAAGGTTCTGAAGACTGGGTGCTTATAGTTCTGAAGACAAGGTTCTGGTGAACAAGTTCTGAAGACTCTGAAGACTTAAGACTCTAAAGACCTACTGATCAACTCTTCCACTCATGCTTCAATCATCTCTATTCAGAAGCCTCTAATGTAAATAAGAGAAGCTCAAATGTCTACGAGGGAAAATAGTACATAGTACATTTTAACGTTTCATTCCACTACCATTCTACTACCCTGATTTGGTGGTACAAAGGATAACTTTTGAGTATGATTTTCATCCCTGTGTAACGACATTATTTCAAGTCGCCAGCTACCTAAAGGATATTCCTGATCTGCCCTCCAACGGATCTTTTTCTGGCTATATAAGGACTTGATTACTTGAAGAAATTAAGATGCTTTACAACGATTAATACAAAGGTTACAATTTTATTGAAAGCAATCTATGAAAAACTGAAGCTACAGTATTGAAGCACCACAATACAAAGAAAGAATATTATTCATACTGTATTAGTGTCTTTAAGACATTTGAGCTATTAATAGTGTTTATATCTGCTTGTTTAGAAGCAATTTCATTGTAAACATCTTTGTTCAAAATGTTGTTTGTAACTCCTTAAGGGACCAGTTAGGTCAGAATCCTTAAGAAGAGATGGTTAGTCTTTGTTGTTTGTCACCAACGATTGCTTGTGCAGATTGTAATTCCTTAAGGGACCAGTTGGGTCAGAATCCTTAAGAAGAGACGATTGTCTGTGTTGTTTGTCACCAGCAGTTTCTAGTGCAGTGTAATCTGTTGATTATAGTGGATTAAGTCCTTGTGTATAAGGCGAAATCATCTTGGCGGGTGGACTGGATTAGCTTGATAATTTTTAAGTGAACCGGAATATATTGTGTGTCTTTCTTTCTTGATTAGTCTATTTGTGATCTTTGTTTGAGTTTCACAAAAAGCTTTCATTTTTGAAAACCCAATTCAAACCCCCCTTTCTTGTGTTTTCTCACACCTACTATAACACCTCCTTTCTATACCCCCTAATAAACAATTAAATCATTTAGGCACTTGATAAAAGTTTCATCAGAGTTTAATTAATACATGATATAAAAGAGGTGTATCACATTATCATGAAGTTAAACACCTACAACACCTGCTCAAATAGATATGCAAGAATGGGCAATTCACAACTGAAGAACATAGTTCTAAAACCCACATCTTAATATTTAGAATAAAGCGGAAACATCTAAACATTGAATCAATACATTCATATAAACATATATACATCATTCAGTTAATTCATATGTACAAACATCCATCATCAGATACATACGCAGATGTATCACAAAAGAAATCAAAACAAATGTATCTCCAAAAAGAGCCAAAGGCTTCCTAACTACCCAGATGTTACATATCAGAGCCATCAACCAAAAATAATGAAGACCTGCTTCACAAAAAGGACCTCCAGCAATCCTACTATGCAATGCCTCATAGAGCATCATAAAACAGCAGAAGGGTGAGAAACAATATCATAACAGTCAATACATATATTTATATATCTATATACATACATGGGATTTACACAATTCAAATTCTCACCACATCTCATCGCGATGCATATTCACACAATCAAGCATATTCATCAAATCATGCGTCTATACATACTCATCATCTTCCACATAAACATCTAGAATTATGTTCAATTCACTCCATGCATCATATAAAGATGACCAATGCAACTCATAGAGACCGACTCACGACTCTATGCAGATGCAAATGCGGTACCGACTCAATTCAGCAGATTCTCCAAGGAATCAAGTATTCAGCAGATTCTCCAAGGAATCAAATATTCATCAGATTCTCCGAGGAATCGAATATTCAGCAGATTCTCCGAGGAATCAAATAATCTGCAGATTCTCCGAGGAATCAAATGTTCAGCAGATTCTCCAAGTAATCAACATCGCTAGGATGTACATCATGATGCCTTTATGCGAAATGACTCACAACATTACTCTACATGCATACATATTCGCAAATATATCACTATGCATATTCATCTCATACAAGCACATACAATCTATGTACATTCACAATATACTTTCATAATTAAAATTCCACATTCTAGGATTCACGCCTTGTGGCTACCCACAACATAACGTACCACACGGCACACAAAACTATTCAATTCAATAAGTATTAAACATAACTGAACAAAGAAATTCGCATGGAAAGGAAAAACACAGAGAATAGGAAAATGCTGTCGCATTCGCCAACCTTCGCCTGGCGAAGCCTCTGGCGAACCTTCGCTACTTAGTTCGCCTGGCGAACTTGCCAGCGAAGACCACTGGGAGTTTTTTGGAATTACTCGCTAGCACACTCGCCTGGTGAACCTTTGCCATTCTCATTCGCCTGGCGAACTTGCCAGCGAAGACAGGGTGGATGCTTCTGACTTAGTTCGCTGCTGCTCACTGAGCTTCGCCTGGCGAAGCTTCACTGCCGTTCTCCTGGCGAACCTGCGAACTCAGAACTTCCATGGCTGTCCAAAAGCCCAAACCTCACAAAACCAACCAATTCTAACACCAAACTACCCTAGTAAGTCCAACCCAATAACACCCGATTATCCTACTCCATCCATTTCTCGATTCTAACCGGTTAAAACCACATTCTATCGATTAAATCCTAATATTGCCCTAAGATGGAAATGAGTAGAAACTCTTCTCTATCCAACATCAAAGAATCAACAGCATACATAATCATACACATTAACAGTATAATAGAGTTTCACACCCTTACTCGATCGATTGAAAGCTTGGATGTTGATCCTTGATGAAATTCTAGGTTTTCCTCTTCTTTCTCCTTTTTCTCTTCTCTCTTCTTTCTTTCCCTTGTTTTTCCACTAATGTTTCTATCTATCTCCTTTTCTCTCTTATCTCATGTTCTATTTTCTTTCCTCTCCATTTCTTTCCAAACACTTACCAATTAATTCTCACACAATAATCCACTTAACACTTAATACTAAATGTCTAAAATACCCTTTACTCTATTTTCCCCGAAAACTCTCCGAATCGGTAAAATAGCACAATATTGAAATTAAACATATCAACATATAAATTCCAAAATTAAAATACCAATTATCCAAATGAATTAAAAAAGGACTCAATAAAAATGGGAAATTCAGAATTTGGGGCGTTACAACTCTCCCCCACTTTAGAAATTTCCGTCCTCGAAAATATTACCTGATCCAAACAACTCTGGATGCGACTCACGCATCTTATTCTCCAATTCCCAAGTCATATTGCCTTCCGCGGGACCCCCATATGCCACCTTCACCAGTGCAATATCCTTACCTCTGAGCCTCTTAACTTCACAGTCCAAAATACTAACCGGTAAAACCTCAACCGTCAGGTTATCTCTTACTTCGACCTCATCCATAGGAATAACATGTGACGGATCCGGAACATACTTCCGAAGTTGCGAAACATGGAACACATCATGCAAATTCGAAAGGTTCGGAGGCAACGCCACACGATAAGCCACATCACCAACTCGTGCAATAATCTGATACGGACCAATAAAATGAGAAGTCAACTTTTTCGACTTCAAGGCACGACCCACTCCCGTAACCGGTGTAACTCTCAAAAAGACATGGTCGCCTTCTTGAAACTCAAAGTACTTCCTCCTCTTATCATGGTAACTCTTTTGCCTACTCTGAGAAGCTCTCATCTTCTCCCTAATAAACTTCACCTTTTTCGTCGTTTGTTGTACCATTTCCGGTCCAACTACTGACTTCTCACCCGTCTCATGCCAACACAAAGGTGTTCGACATCTCCGACCGTATAAAGCCTCAAATGGTGCCATACCAATGCTCGAATGAAAACTGTTATTATAAGTGAACTCAATCAACTCCAAATAACCATCCCAAGCACCACCTTGTTCTAGCACACAAGCACGCAACAAATCTTCTAACGACTGAATTGTCCTCTCGGTTTGACCGTCCGTCTGCAGATGGTAAGCCGAACTCAACCTCAACTTAGAACCCAACGCACCTTGCAAACTTTCCCAAAATCTTGAAGTAAATCTAGGATCTCTATCCGACACAATACTCTTAGGAACTTCGTGCAACTTTACAATCACACGAACATAAATCTCGGCTAATTACTCCAAAGGATAACTAATATCAATCGGATTGAAGTGAGCAGATTTAGTAAGTCTATCAACGATCACCCAAATAGCATTATGACTTCTTTGCGTATTCGGTAATCCCGTAACAAAATCCATCAATATGCTATTCCATTTCCATTCCGGAATATCCAACTGTTGCATCAATCCCCTAGGCTTCTGATGTTCCACCTTCGATTTTTGACACGTCAAACATGAATACACAAAATGAGCAACATCTCGCTTTAATCCGGACCACCAAAAGATCTTCTTCAAATCTTGGTACATCTTATTCGCTCCCGGATGAATACTCAAGTTACTCCGATGACCTTCTTCCAATATCATCTTTTTCAACTCCGCATCATCGGGAATGCAAATACGACCACGGAATCTCAAAACACCAAATTCATCAACCTTGAAATCTTCATTCTCATTCATCATCAAATCAACGAACTTTAAATCCAATTTTTGTTTTTCACAAACGGTCGCAAGAAAATCATTTGTAATATGAAGCATACCAAGTCTCACACTTCTCGACGTCACTTCACAAACCAAACTCAAATCTCTAAAACTCTCCAACAATTCCCATTCTCTTATCATCAACGTTGAAATATAAACCAACTTTCGACTTAAAGCATCGGCTACTACGTTTGCCTTACCCGGATGGTAATTCAAACCAAAATCGTAGTCTTTCAAAAACTCTAGCCATCTCCTTTGTCTCGTGTTCAACTCTTTCTGGTCAAATAAATATTTCAAACTCTTGTGGTCGCTAAAAACCTCAAATCTTGCACCATAAAGATAATGCCTCCAAATTTTCAAAGCGAACACCACGACCGCTAACTCCAAATCACGCGTAGGGTAGTTCTTCTCATGCACTCTCAATTGTCTCGAAGCATAAGTCACAACTTTCCCATCTTGCATTAAAACACCATCTAAACCAGATAAAGAAGCATCACAATAAACCGCAAACAACTCCGTCGGATTCGGTAAAATCAAAATCGGCGCCGTTGTCAACTTTCTCTTAAGCTTAACAAACGCTTCTCACAATCAATATCCCAAACAAAAGCCGTTCCCTTACAAGTCAATTGAGTCAACAGAAGTGCCAACTTCAAAAATCCTTCAATAAACCTCCGATAATAACCGGCTAATCCCAAAAAGCTTCGAATCTCCGTAACTGACTTAGGAGCTTCCCACTGCATTACCGCGTCAATCTTGGATGGGTCAACACTAATACCATTTCCAGAAATAATATGTCAAAGAAAACTCACCTCCGATAACCAAAACTAGCACTTCGACAACTTGGCATACAATTGCTTCTCTTTCAAAATCTGCAACACAATTCTCAAATGCCCCTCATGCTCTTCTTGAGACTTAGAATAAATCAAGATGTCGTCGATGCACACCACCACAAAACGATCTAACTGCTCATGAAAAATACGATTCATATATTCCATGAACACACCCGGCGCGTTAGAAAGTCCGAATGGCATCACCGTATACTCATAGTGACCATATCGTGTCTTAAAGGCCATCTTTGAAACATCTTCTTCTTTCACCCGAATCTGGTGATAACCCGATCTCAAGTCAATCTTACTAAAAACACGGGCTCCAACCAATTGATCCATCAAATCGTCTATTCTTGGAAGTAGATACTTATTCTTAATCGTCACTTTATTCAACTGCCGATAATCAATACACAACCGCATGCTTCCATCTTTCTTCTTTACTAACAATATTGGCGCACCCCAAGGAGAAACACTTGGTCTTACAAATCTCTTATCCAACAAGTCATTCAACTGCTTCTTTAACTCTACCAATTCTGATGCCGATATATGATACGGTGCCATCGAAATCGGTCTAGTACCCGGAACTAGATCAATAGAAAACTCAATCTCTATCTCCGGCGGCACATCCTTAATATCTCCAGGAAACACTTCTGGAAATTCTCGCACTACAGGAAACACCTCCAGTTCCACTTTACCTTCTACCGACAAGGACGCAAACAAACCAAACAACTGAGCTTCGTCCGCTAAAAGTTTCTTCAACTCTTTAGTGGATAGAAAACTCTCACTTCCATCATCTTCCAAATAAGGAAATCTTACCAACTTGTGATAGCAATCCAGATGAACCTTATTATATTGCAACCAATTCATACCCAAAATCACATCCAAACCGTCCAACGGCAAACACACTAAATCCATAACGAAGTCTTTACCATACATGGTCAAAGGACAACTTATGCATACCAAGGAAGTAGTTACCGACCCCGAAGAAGGAGTCTCAATAACCATGCCACCACTCAAAGAAACCATGCACAAATCCAAATGTTTGGCACACTCAAGAGAAATGAACTAATGAGTCGCTCCAGTATCAATAATAGCAACTAAAGGCACATTATTAATAAAGCATGTACCTTTAATCAAATGATCCACATTAGTAGTGTCCGGACCGGCTAACGCAAATACCTTTCCGCCCACTGGAGCTTGCTTCGGTTTAGTACAATTGGGCTTAATGTGACCCACTTCGCCACAGTTGTAGCATTTCACCACATTCCTTCTACAATCCGAAGTGGCATGTCCAGGAACCCCACAGTTAGCACACTTCTCCACAGATTTTCCACAGTCAAAGGACTTGTGGCCCATTACGCCACACTTGAAGCATTTAATCGCACTAGAACCTCCTCCGAGCTTCCTATCAAAGTTTTCCCTATGCTTGCCTTTATCAGCAGGCGTCATATAAGGTCCACTCCTCACCGGTTGCTTCCCTCTTTTCTCATTCAAACTCTTATAGTGAGTGGAACGAGCTTTACTATCTTCTTCAAAAATTCTACAGCATTCGGTCAAAGTCCGAAAATCTCCTAATCCTCTGATAACCCACCTCTTGCTTGATCTCAGGGTGCAAGCCATTTTCATACTTAATACATTTGGAAAATTCCGCCGTCACCGCATCATAGTGAGGATGAAACTTCACTAACTCTGTGAACTTAGCCGTGTAGTCTATCACAGACATGTTGCCTTGTTTCAATTCCAAGAACTTCATCTCCTTCTTTCCCTTCACACTTTCAGGATAATACTTTCTCAAAAATTTGGTGCGAAAAAGATTCCAAGTGATTCCCTCATCGTCTACTTCAAGAACTTGTTTCATACCGACCCACCAGTCATCGGCTTCCTCTCTCAGCATGTGAGTCCCAAGTCTCACCTTGTTGCCTTCAACACAATTCATACCTCTAAAGATCCTCTCAATCTCCTTTAACCAAATCTGAGCACCGTCCGGATCAAATCTTCCCTTGAATACCGGCAGTTGATTCTTTCTAAACTCATCGTTCGCATTCACATTCGGTGCGCCTTGCACCGCCCTAGCCATAGCCTCCAACGCCGCAGCCATAGCATTGTCATTACGACCAGCCATATTCTGAGGATTCCCAAAAATAATAAGGTTAAACAACCGTTCAACCAACACAACAATAAGACAGACACAACTGACGCAACGCTGGCTCTGATACCATTTAATGTAACACCCCCTTTCTATACCCCCAAATAAACAATTAAATCATTTAGGCACTTGATAAAAGTTTCATCAGAGTTTAATTAATACATGATATAAAAGAGGTGTATCACATTATCATGAAGTTAAACACCTACAACACCTGCTCAAATAGATATGCAACAATGGGCAATTCACAACTGAAGAACATAGTTCTAAAACCCACATCTCAATATTTAGGATAAAGCGGAAACATCTAAACATTGAATCAATACATTCATATAAACATATATACATCATTCAGTTAATTCATATGTACAAACATCCATCATCAGATACATACGCAGATGTATCACAAAAGAAATCAAAAGAAATGTATCTCCAAAAAGAGCCAAAGGCTTCATAACTACCCAGATGTTACATATCAGAGCCATCGACCAAAAATAATGAAGACCTGCTTCACAAAAAGGACCTCCAGCAATCCTACTCTACAATGCCTCATAGAGCATCGTAAAATAGCAGAAGGGTGAGAAACAATATCATAACAGTCAATACATATATTTATATATCTATATACATACATGGGATTTACACAATTCAAATTCTCACCACATCTCATCACGATGCATATTCACACAATCAAGCATATTCATCAAATCATGCGTCTATACATACTCATCATCTTCCACATAAACATCTAGAATTATGTTCAATTCACTCCATGCATCATATAAAGATGACCAATGCAACTCATAGAGACCGACTCACGACTCTATGCAGATGCAAATGCGGTACCGACTCAATTCAGCAGATTCTCCAAGGAATCAAGTATTCAGCAGATTCTCCAAGGAATCAAATATTCATCAGATTCTCCGAGGAATCGAATATTCAGCAGATTCTCTGAGGAATCAAATACTCTGCAGATTCTCCGAGGAATCAAATGTTCAGCAGATTCTCCAAGGAATCAACATCGCTAGGATGTACATCATGATGCCTTTATGCAAAATGACTCACAACATTACTCTACATGCATACATATTCGCAAATATATCACTATGCATATTCATCTCATACAAGCACATACAATCTATGTACATTCACAATATACTTTCACAATCAAAATTCCACATTCTAGGATTCACGCCTTGCGGCTACCCACAACATAACGTACCACACGGCACACAAAACTATTCAATTCGATAAGGATTAAACATAACTGAACAAAGAAATCCGCATGGAAAGGAAAAACACAGAGAATAGGAAAATGCTGTAGCATTCGCCAACCTTCGCCTGACGAAGCCTCTGGAGAACCTTCGCTACTTAGTTCGCATAACGAACTTGCCAGCGAAGACCATTGGGAGTTATTTTGGAATTACTCGCTGGCAATCGCTAGCACACACGCCTGGCGAACCTTTGCCATTCTCATTCGCCTGGCGAACTTACCAGCGAAGACAGGGTGGATGCTTCTGACTTATTTCGCTGCTGCTCGCTGGGCTTCGCCTGGCGAAGCTTCGCTGTCGTTCGCCTGGAGAACCTGCGAACTCAGAACTTCCATGGCTATCCAAAAGCCCAAACCTCATAAAACCAACCGATTCAAACACCAAACTACCCCGGTAAGTCCAACCCAATAACACCCGATTATCCTACTCCATCCATTTCTCGATTCTAACCGGTTAAAACCACATTCTACTGATTAAATCCTAATATTGCCCTAATATGGAAATGAGTAGAAACTCTTCTCTATCAAACATCAAAGAATCAACAGCATACATAATCATACACATTAACAGTATAATAGAGTTTCACACCCTTACCCGATCGATTGAAAGCTTGGATGTTGATCCTTGATGAAATTCTAGGTTTTCCTCTTCTTTCTCCTCTTTCTCTTCTCTCTTCTTTCTTTCCCTTGTTTTTCCACTAATGTTTCTATCTATCTCCTTTTCTCTCTTATCTCATGTTCTATTTTCTTTCCTCTCCATTTCTTTCCAAACACTTACCAATTAATTCTCACACAATAATCCACTTAACACTTAATACTAAATGTCTAAAATACCCTTTACTCTATTTTCCCCGAAAACTCTCAGAATCGGTAAAATAGCACAATATTGAAATTAAACATATCAACACATAAATTCCACAATTAAAATACCAATTATCCAAATGAATTAAAAAAGGACTCAATAAAAATGGGAAATTCAGAATTTGGGGCGTTACAACTCTCCCCCACTTTAGAAATTTTCGTCCTCGAAAATATTACCTGATCCAAACAACTCTGGATGCGACTCACGCATCTTATTCTCCAATTCCCAAGTCATATTGCCTTCCGCAGGACCTCCCTATGCCACCTTCACCAGTGCGATATTCTTACCTCTGAGCCTCTTAACTTCACGGTCCAAAATACTAACCGGTAAAACCTCAACCGTCAGGTTATCTCTTACTTCGACCTCATCCATAGGAATAACATGTGACGGATCCGGAACATACTTCTGAAGTTGCGAAACATGGAACACATCATGCAAATTCGAAAGGTTCGGAGGCAACGCCACACGATAAGCCACAACACCAACTCGTGCAATAATCTGATACGGACCAATAAAACGAGAAGTCAACTTTTTCGACTTCAAAGCATGACCCACTCCCGTAACCAGTGTAACTCTAAAAAATACATGGTCACCTTCTTGAAACTCAAGGTCCTTCCTCCTCTTATCATGGTAACTCTTCTGCCTACTCTGAGAAGCTCTCATCTTCTCCCTAATAAACTCCACCTTCTCCGTCGAATGAAAACTGTTATTATAAGTGAACTCAATCTTTCATCTTCTCCCTTCTCATCTTCTCCCTAATAAACTCCACCTTCTCATGCACTCTCAATTGTCTCAAAGCATAAGCCACAAATTTCCCATCTTGCATTAAAACACCACCTAAACCGGATAAAGAAGCATCACAATAAACCACAAACGGCTCCGTCGGATTCGGTAAAATCAAAACCGGCGCCATTGTCAACTTTCCCTTAAGCTCAACAAAACGCTTCTCACAATCAATATCCCAAACAAAAACCTTTCCCTTACAAGTCAATTGAGTCAATGGAAGTGCCAACTTCAAAAATCCTTCAATAAACTGTTAGAACACAGATTGGTGTTTCTTATATCTCTATGTTTTGATGATAACTTTTATGGAATTTTGTAACGAGCAAATATTCACTCTAAAATTTGTTCAAGTATTATTGTTTCAGGTATAAAATTAAATACTCTGAAAAGAAGAAAATAAGTACAAAGAAACTATGCAAAGATCTGGAAGCATCAGATGCAAGACTATCAGAAGGATCTAAAGCAAAAGCTACAGAATGATCTGAAGCGTTACTGAAAGAAGTATACAAAAGTTGAAAGCTCTGATCTTATCAGACTCTGAAGATCTTTTCACTACCAACTCAGAGGCTTTTATAACCAGACTCTTATCATTAAGATTCACGCTCAAAGCACATACTGCTGCCTACTCTGATGAAGACTCTGATCAAGACTGAAACTCTGATCAAGACTGAGACTTTGATACATTAAAGATCTGATCATCTATCAAGACTCTGAACTTATCATTCATCTTAAACTCTGAACATCTTAAAGCATTCCATACCTTTTAAGCTTACTACAAGTTCTGAAGTGCAGATTGTGAAGACTTCATCTTGAAGGAAGCTTGTTGAAGAAGCTATAAACTTGATTAGACGTGGTGCTACTTCCAAAGTAACCAACGGCTAATTTGTCCAAAGAAGTGATGTGGTGCAAATCCCAAGGCTTCTACAACCATACCTTTCTGCAGAAAGCATATCTCTGCCCATACTTTTGGTGATGAAAAGTCATACAATCAAAATATTATATTCAGCTGCACATCACTCAAGGCATTTGAAAAAGCTATAAAAGGAGAACTACTTCAACATTTTGAAGTTGCTAATTCACTACTCATCTTTTGCTCATTGCTAGATCATTCAGAAAGAAATACACTCTTGATTCATAAAAGAGAAAATCTCACAAGATCTTACTCATTTGATCTTTCATAAAACCACATAGTTATTGTTGCACTTAATCTTAAGTGTATACATCACAGTTGTGATACAGCTTATTAGAAGCATTCAAACACTTGTTAGTTTACATTAAATTGTAAGAAGTTCCTTAAGAAGACCAAGGTGTGGTCAGTAGTTCTTGAGAAGACTAAGACAGTTGTTCTTAGTGCTTTCTATTGTAATCAGTTGATCAATAGTGGATTAAGTCCTTGCAGAGAAAGGCAAATCATCTTTGATAAGGTGGACTGGAGTAGTTGAGTTCAATGAACCAGGATAAAAATCTTGAGTTGTTTTTATTGTCATAGTTCTTAAAAACTCTTATTCAACCCCCCTTCTAAGTGTTTTTCTCACCTTCAGTTGACATTAGAGCTCCGGTTCTGTTTGTGCTATCACTTAACCGTGACCAGAAAAGACCCAGTAAGAAAAACTCTTGATACACTTGGTTGATATACATTATGGCTGCTGAAACTCAAACACCCAACAACAACAAATATGAAGAAAGAGTCAGCACAAAACCTCCCATGTTTGATGGAGAGAAGTTTGATTATTGGAAAGATAGACTGGAAATTTTCTTTCTAGGGTTTGATGCTGATCTTTGGGACTTAGTCATTGATGGATATATTCATCCCACTGATGGGAATGGCAAGAAAGTTGACAAAAAATCAATGACTGAGGAGAAAAAGAAGGAATTCAGAAATCACCACAAGGCTAGAACTATATTGCTAAACGCTATATCTCATACTGAGTATGAGAAAATAACCAACAAAGAAACTGCCTTTGATATATTTGAATCCCTGAAGATGACTCATGAAGGGAACTCTCAAGTCAAAGAAACCAAGGCTCTGGCGCTGATCCAGAAGTATGAAGCTTTCAAGATGGAAGAATCTGAATCTATTGAAGCAATGTTTTCCAGATTCCAGATTCTCACTGCTGGCCTAAAGGTTCTGGATAAGGGTTACTCTACAGCAGATCATGTCAAGAAAATAATCAGAAGCTTGCCAACCAGATGGAGACCCATGGTCACTGCTCTAAAGCTGTTAAAGGATCTGAACAAGATTACGCTGGAGGAACTAATCAGTTCTCTAAGGAGTCATGAGATTGAACTAGAAGAAGATGAGCCTCTAAAGAAAGGTAAGTCAATTGTGTTAAAATCTAATAAAGCTGTTAAAGCATTGCAGGTATTAGAAGAAAGCTCTGAAGAGTCTGCTTCTAAAGATGAAGAAGAACTATCCTTGCTATCCAGAAGAATCAATAAACTCTGGAAGAATAAGCAAAGGAAGTTCAAGAACTTTAGAAAACCAGATCAACACAAAGAATCTTCTGGGCACAGAAGATTTGGAGAACATTCTGGATACAGAAGATCTGGAGAATCCTCTAGACACAGATGATCTGGAAAAAGAGAGGTTGTTTGCTATGAATGCAAAGAACCTGGGCACTACAAGAGTGATTGTCCAAAGCTTCAGAAGGAGAACCCAAAAAGAAAGTCAGATCATAAAAAGAAAGTTCTGATGGCTACCTGGGATGACTCAGATGCATCTGATTCGTCATCAGAGTCAGAAGAGGAATGTGCAAATGTAGCATTCATGGCTGACATTGAGGACAATGCTGAATCATCTGGATCAGAATCAGAATCTGATTCTAAGGAGGTATTTGCTGAACTTTCTAGACAGGAACTTGTTGAAAGTTTATCTGATATTCTTGAAAACTATAGTAAAGTTAAACTCAAATACAAAACGCTTCTAAAGCATATTGAGTTTGAGAGTAACAAGTTTGAATCAGAAATAGCTGAACTAAAAGCTGAAAATCTTCAGTTGAAAAATAATTTAGAAACTGCTCAACTAAACTCTGATTCAAAATCTGAATCATGCTCTAAAAATATTTTACAAGAGTATGACTATAGTTTCAGGAAGTTTCTAACTAAAATCCTAAATAGAAGCAAAATGGCTTCAATGATCTATGGTATTAGCAGAAACTATAGAAAAGGTGTTGGATATGAATCATTCTCTTATGAAGATTCAAATCCAAAATCTGTAGATAAATTGGATATCAAGTATCCTCCTTTATATTCTCAATTTACATTTGGTCACTTGAATGATATTAAACACACAAGTTCTAACCAGAACATACCTGTGTTTAATAAATCTAAAGCTAATCAGAACAAGTCTTATGTTAAAAGACAGAAGTTCAGAAAAAGTTTTAAGACAACTAACGAAAAAGGACCCAAGAAAATCTGGGTACCTAAGGATAAGATAATCTATGTTGCAGAAATCCTTAGCAGCAAAGTCAAGACTCCAGTCATGGTACCTGGACTCTGGATGCTCACGACATATGACGGGAAAAAGGTCTATGTTCCAAAGTCTGGAGCTTAGATCTGGAGGAGATGTCAAGTTTGGAGGGAATCAGAAGGGAAAAATAATTGGCTCTGGAACCATAGGCAATGGTAAATTTCCTTCCATAACTAATGTTTTGCTTGTTGAAGGGTTAGCTCATAATCTTTTGTCCATAAGTCAATTAAGTGACAATGGTTATGAAATTATCTTTAATCAAAAGTGTTATAAAGCTGTTAGTCAAAAGGATGGCTCAATCCTCTTTAATGGTAAAAGGAAAAACAACATTTATAAAATTAGTCTTTCAGAACTTAAGGTTCAAAATGTTAAATGCCTTATATCTGTTAATGAGGAGCAATGGGTCTGGCACAGAAGATTGGGTCATATTAATATGAGACGTATATCTCAGATTAATAAGCTTAATCTGGTCAGAGGACTTCCTAATCTGAAGTTCAACTCAGATGCTCTTTGTGAAGTATGTCAGAAAGGAAAATTTTCAAAATCATCTTTTAAATCCAAAAGTGTTGTTTCAACTTCAAAACCATTAGAGTTACTTCACATTGATCTGTTTGGACCAGTGAAAACTGCATCCGTCAGAGGAAAGAAGTATGGATTAGTCATTGTTGATGACTACAGCAGATGGACATGGGTAAAATTCCTAAAACACAAGGATGAGTCACACTCTGTGTTCTTTGATTTCTGCAAACAAATTCAAACTGAAAAAGATTTCAAAATTGTCAAAGTCAGAAGTGATCATGGTGGTGAATTTGAAAACAAACATTTTGAAAAATATTTTAATGAAAATGGCATTGCTCATGATTTCTCCTGTCCTAGAACTCCACAACAGAATGGAGTTGTAGAAAGGAAAAATAGAACTTTGCAAGAGATGGCCAGAACCATGATCAATGAGACTAACATGGCAAAACATTTTTGGGCAGAGGCAATTAACACAGCATGTTACATTCAGAACAGAGTGTCAATTAGACCTCTTCTGAAAAAGACTCCTTATGAATTGTGGAGGAATAGAAAGCCAAACATTTCTTATTTCCATCCTTTTGGATGTATTTGTTTTATACTAAACACTAAAGAGAATCTTAACAAGTTTGATTCTAAAGCACAAAAGTGTTTCATGCTTGGATATTCTGAACGCTCTAAAGGCTACAGAGTATACAATACTGAGACACAGATTGTGGAGGAATCTATACATGTTAGATTTGATGATAAGCTTGGCAATCAAAAGCCAAAGCAGATTGAAAACTCTACAGATGGAGAAGTTATTCTCATAGAATCTGAGAAACCAGAAGTAGAGAAAGCTCAAGAAGAAGCTACGCCAGATGCAACTCCATTAGCTGCTCAGATGAATAACATGAATATTTTTGAAGAAACAACAATTAAAGGATCATCTAGAATCAAGGCTTCTCATCCAGAAGAAATGATTATTGGAAAGGAAGATGACCATAGAAGAACAAGGTCGTTTATCAAATCATCTGAAACATCACTTCTTGGGTTGGTGTCTATTATTGAACCAACATCTGTGGATGAGGCTCTGAGTGACAATAATTGGATACTTGCAATGCAAGATGAGCTAAATCAATTTACAAGAAATGATGTGTGGGATCTGGTTCCTAGACCAAAAGGTTTCAACATTATTGGAACAAAGTGGGTATTCAGAAATAAATTAAATGAGCAAGGAGAAGTTGTTAGGAACAAGGCAAGGCTGGTAGCTCAAGGGTACAGTCAACAAGAAGGTATTAATTACACTGAAACTTATGCTCCAGTGGCAAGGTTAGAATCTATACGCCTTCTTATTTCATTTGCTGCACAACATAACATCACTCTATATCAGATGGATGTTAAGAGTGCCTTCTTAAATGGTATTATAAAAGAAGAAGTTTATGTCCATCAACCTCCTGGTTTTGAAAGTAATAAATTTCCAGATCATGTTTTCAAACTCAAAAAATCTCTTTATGGTTTGAAACAAGCTCCCAGAGCTTGGTATGAAAGATTAAGTAATTTTCTTCTGGAAAAGAACTTTATCAAAGGCAAAGTAGACACAACTCTTTTCTGTAAAACAATTAAGAAAGGTTTATTAGTTTTTCAAATTTATGTGGATGATATTATTTTTGGATCTACCAATATTATGCTGGGAAAGGAGTTTGCTTTGTCTATGCAGGCTGAATTTGAAATGAGTATGATGGGAGAACTTAGATTCTTTCTGGGAATCCAAGTAAATCAGACTCCAGAATGTACATATATTCACCAGACTAAATATGTCAAAGAGCTTCTGAAGAAATTCAATCTGAATGAAAGCAAATTGGCTAATACTCCAATGCATCCTACAAGCACACTTGGTAAGGAAGAGGTAAGTAAGAAAGTTGATCAAAAACTTTACAGAGGTATGATTGGATCTCTCTTATATTTGACTGCTTCAAGACCTGATATTTTATTCAGTGTGTGTCTGTGTGCTAGATTCCAATTAGATCCCAGAGAATCACACTTAACAGCTGTTAAGAGGATTCTAAGGTATCTGAAAGGTACTACTAATGTGGGTCTGTGTTACAGAAGATCTGATGAGTATAAATTAGTTGGATTCTGTGATGCTGACTATGCTGGAGACAGAGTAGAACGTAAAAGTACTTCTGGAAGTTATCAATTCCTTGGAAGTCATCTGATCTCTTGGTTCATCAAGAAGCAACCCACAATTTCACTTTCAACAACAGAGGCAGAATATATTGCTGCTGCTGGATGTAGCACTCAGATGCTCTGGATGAAAAGTCAACTAGAAGATTATCAGATCTTTGAGAGTAACATTTCTATCTTCTGTGATAATACTTCTGCTATATGCTTATCTAAAAACCCCATTTTACATTCTAAAGCTAAGCATATAGAGATTAAACATCATTTCATCAGAGACTATGTTCAAAAGGGAATTATCAATTTAAACTTTGTAGATACAGATCATCAGTGGGCTGATATCTTTACAAAACCCCTTGCTGAAGATAGATTTAAATTTATTCTGAAAAATATCAGTATGGACTTCTGTCCAGAATAGAATATTCATAAGATGAAATTTCTTTCAGATGATAAATGTCTAAACTCTGAAGTATTTCGTTTGTTGAATTCTGTGTTTATTTCTTTGTGTGTAAATCTGAACTAACAAGGCTCAGAGGATCTAAACGTTGCCTAACGTGTCATTTCTCAAAGAGTTTCAGAGGCACATGCAAGAAAACACGTGTAGCTCAGAATCTGGAAAGGTAGAGTGCACCATACTGAAGTGACATTTGAGGTATTGCTTTGAAAATCCAAAATCTCTTGATTCCCCCCTTTTGTCAGAATCTTAAATGTTTGATATGATTTTATTCTTTGCATTAATTGCTTGATTTGATTATGGTTCACCTCATTAAATGTTTGTGCACGCTTGAGTGTGTATGTCTTTTTGCATGCCCTAAAAAAATTTTCTCTTATAAATTCTCTCAAGCTCTTCACAAATCACACTTTACATATGCATTTATGCCTTCTCTATTTTTTCAATCTTATTTCAAAATCCAAAAATCCTCGTAAACCCAGAAGCATCTCAAGAACTTCAATGGCTTCACCTTCATCAACACCTGCTCAGATGAAAATTTCAACTGTTGCATCATCTCCAAATGCTGCTGGTTCATCCCAAACTCTTGTTGTGTACAAAGCACCAGTAAGAACTCTTCTCACTCCAATCAAAGAACTTGAGGTTCTGTGTGAGAACTTTGTGGATTTTGAATCCATCAAAGATAATGGTTTTGATTTCCTTTCAACTATCAAAGCTCAGAACTGGGAAAAATATTTTGACAGGATGATGGGTCCTGTTTATCCAGTTTTGGTAAAAGAACTCTGGATACACGCTCAAGTATGCCCTAAGTTTATTCATTCATCTGTTCTTGGAAAGGAAATTGTCATTACTGAAAAATTAATCAGACAACTACTTGAGTATAAGGAAACTGATGGAATCACAAGTATGACTATTGATCATGTGGATTTGGCTGACATTTTTCAAGAAGTTTGTGTTTCTGGGGAACCATCTAACAAGGTCAGAGATCTGAAACCTATTTACAGAATCTAGGCTAAGATCTTCATGAGTTCAATCTTTCATAGGAAATCTTCTAACTCACCAAATTATGTAAATTCAGAACAAATGTACTTCATGTACTGTATGAGGAAAGGAAAGAAGGTGGATTTACCTTATCTTTTGTTCATTCATCTTTTGAACCATATCAAAGAAACAAGAGAAGAAGTTAGGGTTAAAGCTGGAAAAATCAGAAATTGGATCCCTATGGGAAGACTGATATCAGACATTCTAAAAGAGAATGGTCTTGTGAAACATCTGTTTGATGTTGGGGTGACAGAGGATCTGTCCTATGTAATAGGATCTGTCATAAATGGGAACACTCTGAAGAGAATGAAGGTTATTTCAGAGCTTGCTGGAAAACCCAAGAAATTTCAATCTGAAGACGTCAGCAGAAGGAGAATTCCTCTAGCAGATTTTCCTATGTTCAGTGCTGATGAACCTAGGCACATCATTCTGACATTCATTGCTGAACGTTTAAGAGATGGTATTCCTCTGCCTGCTAACATAGTACAGAAGGAAGGAGAAGTATTACCAAATCTTATGAGAGAAAGGCGCCGGAAAAGAAAGGCTGAGGAAGGATCTTTTGCACAGCCCAAGAGGAAAGCCTCTGATGCTGGTGACAAGCCTGAAAAGGACAAGAAGCAAAAGGAAAATCCTCCAGAAGCTACTGTGGAAGAAATTAGAGAAACAATTCACCATGTATTAATATCTGATCCCAAACCATATGTACCTTCATCCTCATCTTCACCTCCACCATCTTCTATTAAACCATCTGAACCTAATTCATCTGAACCCATTTCATCTCCTAACAAACATTCTCAACCATCTTCTGTTCAACTACCATCCAAACCCCCTCAACAGAAATTGTCTGAACATCAACCTCCTCAACCAAACAAATCTGAACCACAACAACAACCATCATCTCAATCACAAAAACAACAATCCTCTGAACAACAAACACAATCAGAACAACAAAAACAATCTGAACCACTCTCATCTACTCAACCACCTCAAGAACCAACCATCAAAAATCCTCAACCATCTGTCCAACAACCATCTGAAAATATTCTGGATATATCACCACTTGCAACTTTGTATGTCCTCTCTTCAACTTCATTTCATTCAACTGAATCATCTGATTCTGATGAATCTAAAGTCCCCTCACCAACTAGCTTACAAATTCCTAATCCCTTTAAACCACTATCATCTAATCTACATGCATCTGAAAACCCTCTTCGCTTCAAATTCAACTTCACAGATTTTATGTCATCCTCATCTGATGTTGTTATATCAACACCATCTGATACTGACACCTCCATCCCTTAACTTACCATACCACAAACATCCATAACCCAAACTCAAACACCATCTGAACGTCCATCATCTGATCACCCACATCCTGAACAAACTTAAACACCTCCTGAACCATCACAACCTGTCACCATAGAAGACTTTCTCAACCCAAAACCCAGATCAGATGTTTCTACTCTGTTCAAAATTTTCAAAAAGGAACTACGTAAAGGAATTGCTTCTGTGGAGAGAGAATGCATGGCTAGTTTGAATCCTGCTAAATCTGAAGCCTCTTGGAACAAATTCATATCAAAATTCAACTCTGTAGCATCTGACCTCAAAACACTCTATGCTGATGATGCAAAGGCTAAGTTTGCTGAAATGGTCAGACAAACTCTGCTGAACATTATCACAACTCCAGTGCTTCTTCTAAAAGATGCTCCTGCTGAAAATTCTGCAATGATAGAAGATACTCCTGCATCTGACATGGAGATTGATCATCCAATGGCAACTGCATCTGCTTCTGAACCTTCTGCATCTGAGATGAAGACTGAGATTCCAGATGTTGTCCAAGAAGTCAAGGAAATTAGAACATGGAGGATAAAACAGGAACATACTACTGAAGAAATCAAGACTTGGATGGCCAAGCAAGAAGAGTCCACTGCTAAGATTACGGATCTTCTGACATTGATTGCTTTTCGCCAGCCCTAGTTTTATTTTTCATGTCTTTACATTCTCGTGTTTGCATGTGTTTTCTGTTTGTTTTTTATCATCTGCTCTACGAACTTCTTATGCTTTGTGATTTTCTGATCTGATTAAATCTGGCTACTTTGTCTTCCATTCGTGTGTCATATTTTTTTCTCTCTTCTTCTGTTATCTTTTCTGTCTTTAAAGTTCTTTTTGATTATGACAAAAAGGGGGAGAAAGAGAATTTGATTATTCAACATAAGCAAATGCTAAAAATGAAATTCAGACATTGTTTTAATCTAACATTGAATCTTAAGATTTTCATATCTCATTATCTCATCTAACAAAATGATCTGAAGTTACCCTGAGAATTATCCAATCAGGCTCTAATCCTTGAAAACACTCTGATCCTTGAAAACGCTCTGATCTTTGAAAACAAATTCTGGAGAGCAAGCTGATGCTGAGTTTTTTTCTCTCATCAAGGATTCCTATCAGGTTCTGAAATATACTCAAGCTAAAAGGGAAGTGTTCTCTCCTATTAGAGTACTCATTTCAGGGGGAGATTCTTAATCTCAGGGGGAGTTATTTATTTTATTTCTTTTCATTGAACAAAATTCCCTATGTTTTGTCGTCATCAAAAAGGGGGAGATTGTTAGAACACAGATTGGTGTTTCTTATATCTCTATGTTTTGATGATAACTTTTATGGAATTTTGTAACGAGCAAATATTCACTCTAAAATTTGTTCAAGTATTATTGTTTCAGGTATAAAATTAAATACTCTTAAAAGAAGCAAATAAGTACAAAGAAACTATGCAAAGATCTGGAAGCATCAGATGCAAGACTATCAGAAGGATCTGAAGCAAAAGCTACAGAATGATCTGAAGCGTTACTAAAAGAAGTATACAAAAGTTGAAAGCTCTGATCTTATCAGACTCTAAAGATCTTTTCACTATAAACTCAGAGGCTTTTATAACCAGACTCTTATCATTAAGATTCACGCTCAAAGCACATACTGCTGCATACTCTGATGAAGACTCTGATCAAGACTGAAACTCTGATCAAGACTGAGACTCTAATACATTAAAGATCTGATCATCTATCAAGACTCTGAACTTGTCATTCATCTTAAACTCTGAACATCTTAAGTGCAGATTGTGAAGACTTCATCTTGAAGGAAGCTTGTTGAAGAAGCTGTAAACTTGATTAGACGTGGTGCTACTTCCAAAGTAACCAACAGCTAATTTGTCCAAAGAAGTGACGTGGTGCAAATCCCAAGGCTTCTACAACGATACCTTTCTGCAGAAAGCATATCTCTGCCCATACTTTTGGTGATGAAAAGTCATACAATCAAAATATTATATTCAACTGCACATCACTCAAGGCATTTGAAAAAGCTATAAAAGGAGAACTACTTCAACATTTTGAAGTTGCTAATTCACTACTCATCTTTTGCTCATTGCTAGATCATTCAGAAAGAAATACACTCTTGATTCATAAAAGAGAAAATCTCACAAGATCTTACTCATTTGATCTTTCATAAAACCACATAGTTATTGTTGTACTTAATCTTAAGTGTATACATCACAGTTGTGATACAGCTTATTAGAAGCATTCAAACACTTGTTAGTTTACATTAAATTGTAAGAAGTTCCTTAAGAAGACCAAGGTGTGGTCAGTAGTTCTTGAGAAGACTAAGACAATTGTTCTTAGTGCTTTCTATTGTAATCAGTTGATCAATAGTGGATTAAGTCCTTGCAGAGAAGGCAAATCATCTTTGATAAGGTGGACTGGAGTAGTTGAGTTCAACGAACCAAGATAAAAATCTTGAGTTGTTTTTATTGTCATAGTTCTTAAAAACTCTTATTCAACCCCCTTCTAAGTGTTTTTCTCACCTTCATAAACCTCCAATAATAACCGGCTAATCCCAAAAAGCTTCAAATCTCCATAACTAACTTAGGAGCTTCCCACTGCATTACCGATCAATCTTGGATGGGTCAACACTAATACCATTTCCAGAAATAATATGTCCAAGAAAACTCACCTCCGATAACCAAAACTCGCACTTCGACAACTTGGCATACAATTGCTTCTCTTTCAAAATCTGCAACACAATTCTTAAATACTCATCATGCTCTTCTTGAGAGTTAGAATAAATCAAGATGTCGTCGATGAACACCACCAAAAACGATCTAACTGCTTATGAAAAATACGATTCATATATTCCATGAACACACCTGGCGCGTTAGAAACTCCGAATGGCATCACCGTATACTCATAGTGACCATATCGTGTCCTAAAGGCCGTCTTTGAAACATCTTCTTCTTTCACCCGAATCTGGTGATAACCCGATCTCAAATCAATCTTACTAAAAACACGGGCTCCAACCAATTGATCCATCAAATCGTCTATTCTTGGAAGCGGATACTTATTCTTAATCGTCACTTTATTCAACTGCCGATAATCAATACACAACCGCATGCTTCCATCTTTCTTCTTTACTAACAATACCGGCGCACCCCAAGGAGAAACACTTGGTCTTACAAATCTCTTATCCAACAAGTCATTCAACTGCTTCTTTAACTCTACCAATTCCGATGTTGACATACGATACGGTGCCATCGAAATCGGTCTAGTACTCGGAACTAGATCAATAGAAAACTCAATCTCTCTCTCCGGCGGCACATCCATAATATCTCCCGGAAACACTTCTGGAAATTCTCGCACTACGGGAAACACCTTCAGTTCCACTTTACTCTCTACTGACAAGGACGCAAACAAACCAAACAACTGAGCTTCGTCCGCTAAAAGTTTGTTCAACTCTTTAGTGGATAGAAAACTCTCACTTCCTTCATCTTCCAAATAAGGAAATCTTACCAACTTGTGATAGCAATCCAGATGAACCTTATTATATTGCAACCAATTCATACCCAAAATCACATTCAAACCGTCCAACGGCAAACACACTAAATCCATAACGAAGTCTTTACCATACATGGTCAAAGGACAACTTATGCATACCAAGGAAGTAGTTACCGACCCCTAAGAGGGAGTCTCAATAACCATGCCACCACTCAAAGAAACCATGCACAAATCCAAAAGTTTGGCTAACTCAAGAGAAATGAATGAATGAGTCGCTCCAGTATCAATAATAGCAACTAAAGGCACATTATAAATAAAGCATTTACCTTTAATCAAACGATCCGCATTAGTAGTGTCCGCACTGGCTAACGCAAATACCTTTCCGCCATCTGGAGCTTGCTTCGGTTATGTACAATTGGGCTTAATGTGACCCACTTCGCCACAGTTGTAGCATTTCACCACCAGGAACCCCACAGTTAGCACACTTCTCCATAGATTTTCCACAGTCAAAGGACTTGTGGCCCATTACGCCACACTTGAAACATTTAATCGCACTAGAACCTCCTCCGGGATTCCTATCAAAGTTTTCCCTATGCTTGCCTTTATCAGCAGGCGTCATATAAGGTCCACTCCTCACCAGTTGCTTCCCTCTCTTTTCATTCAAACTCTTATAGTGAGTGGGACGAGCTTTACTATCTTCTTCAAAAATTCTACAGCATTCGGTCAAGTCCGAAAATCTCCTAATCCTCTGATAACCCACCGCTTGCTTGATCTCAGGGCGCAAGCCATTCTCATACTTAATACATTTGGAAAATTCCGCCGTCACCGCATCATAGTGAGGATGAAACTTCACTAACTCTGTGAACTTAGTCGTGTAGTCTATCATAGACATGTTGCCTTGTTTCAATTCCAAGAACTCCATCACCTTCTTTCCCTTCACACTCTCAGGATAATACTTTCTCAAAAATTCGGTGCGAAAAACATTCCAAGTGATTCCTCATCGTCTACTTCAAGAACTTGTCTCATATCGACCCACCAGTCATCGGCTTCCTCTCTCAGCATGTGAGTCCCAAGTCTCACCTTGTTGCCTTCAACACAATTTATAACTCTAAAGATCCTCTCGATCTCCTTTAACCAAATCTGAGCACCGTCCGGATCAAATCTTCCCTTGAACACCGGCGGTTGATTCTTTCTAAACTCATCGTTCGCATTTATATTCGGTGCGCCTTGCACCGCCCTAGCCATAGCCTCCAACGCCGCAGCCATAGCATTGTCATTACGACCAATCATATTCTGAGGATTCCCAAAAATAACAAGGTTAAACAACCGTTTAACCAACATAACAATAAGACAGACACAACTGACTCAACGCTGGCTCTGATACCACTTAATGTAACACCCCCTTTCTATACCTCCAAATAAACAATTAAATCATTTAGGCACTTGATAAAAGTTTCATCAGAGTTTAATTAATACATGATATAAAAGAGGTGTATCACATTATCATGAAGTTAAACACCTACAACACCTGCTCAAATAGATATGCAACAATGGGCAATTCACAACTGAAGAACATAGTTCTAAAACCCACATCTCAATATTTAGAATAAAGCAGAAACATCTAAACATTGAATCAATACATTCATATAAACATATATACATCATTCAGTTAATTCATATGTACAAACATCCATCATCAGATACATACGCCGATGTATCACAAAAGAAATCAAAACAAATGTATCTCCAAAAAGAGCCAAAGGCTTCCTAACTACCCAGATGTTACATATCAGAGCCATCGACCAAAAATAATGAAGACCTGCTTCACAAAAAGGACCTCCAGCAATCCTACTCTTCAATGCCTCATAGAGCGTCATAAAACAGCAGAAGGGTGAGAAACAATATCATAACAGTCAATACATATATTTATATATCTATATACATACATGGGATTTACACAATTCAAATTCTCACCACATCTCATCACGATGCATATTCACACAATCAAGCATATTCATTAAATCATGCGTCTATACATACTCATCATCTTCCACATAAACATCTAGAATTATGTTCAATTCACTCCATGCATCATATAAAGATGACCAATGCAACTCATAGAGACCGACTCACGACTCTATGCAGATGCAAATGCGGTACCGACTCAATTCAGCAGATTCTCCAAGAAATCAAGTATTCAGCAGATTCTCCAAGGAATCAAATATTCATCAGATTCTCCGAGGAATCGAATATTCAGCAGATTCTCCGAGGAATCAAATACTCTGCAAATTCTCCAAGGAATCAAATGTTCAGCAGATTCTCCAAGGAATCAACATCGCTAGGATGTACATCATGATGTCTTTATGCAAAATGACTCACAATATTAATCTACATGCATACATATTCGCAAATATATCACTATGCATATTCATCTCATACAAGCACATACAATCTATGTACATTCACAATATACTTTCACAATCAAAATTCCACATTCTAGGATTCATGCCTTGCGGCTACCCACAACATAATGTACCACACGACACACAAAAATATTCAATTCGATAAGGATTAAACATAACTGAACAAAGAAATCCGCATGGAAAGGAAAAACACAGAGAATAGGAAAATGCTGTCGCATTCGCCAACCTTCGCCTGGCGAACCTTCGCTACTTAGTTCGCCTGGCGAACTTGCCAGTGAAGACCACTGGGAGTTATTTTGGAATTACTCGCTAGCACATTCGCCTGGCGAACCTTTGCCATTCTCATTCGCCTTGTGAACTTGCCAGCGAAGACAGGGTGGATGCTTCTGACTTAGTTCGCTGCTGCTCGCTGGGCTTCGCCTAGCGAAGCTTCGCTGCCGTTCGCCTGGCGAACCTGCGAACTCAGAACTTCCATGGTTGTCCAAAAGCCCAAACCTCACAAAACCAACCTATTCTAACACCAAACTACCCCAGTAAGTCCTGAAGGTGAGATAATACTTAGAAGGGGGGTTGAATAAGTATGAAAGATTAAAACTTAGAATTAATACTCAAGTATTTTTATCCTGGTTCGTTGAACTCAACTACTCTAGTCCATCCTTCCTAGAGTGTTTTGCCTTTCTCAATCAACGACTTAATCCACTATTTAATCAAACAGATTACAATAGTAACACCTAAGAACAACTGTTCTTAGTCTTCTCAAGAGCTACTGATCCCAACTGGATCGTCTTAAGGAAATCTTTTACAATCAATGTAAAACTATTACAAGAGTAAGAATGCTTCTAAAAAGCTATTATCACAACTGTGATATTTCTCTTAAGTTTAAGAACAATGAAATAAATTCTTAGAATGAATATGAAAGTATGAGAGCTTGAATATTTGATTTCTTTTCAATGCAAACGTCAACTAAAGAATTTGGTGGAGTCTTGCTTTTATAGGCAGCTGATCCAAGGTGAGCTTCACGTTGAGAAGAGTGTCTAAAAGGTCTGAGCCTTTTTGTCTTCACATCAAGTGACTTTTCCTAGAAGAAGAAAGCACAGAAAAATCCTTTTTGTCTGTGTTCTTGTGTCTAGCATAAATAAGGAAAGAGACGTTTGGTTCACTCCAACGGATATATTCTTTGAATATTTCTTCTTCAGTTTTCAGCAAATTCATCAGAGTCTAACTGGGTCAGAGTCTTCTAATGATGATCAGAGTCTTGCTGAATCAGAGTCTTCTGCAGCAGGTGTGCTTTCAGCGTGTTAAATATCAGAGCATATTTGAGACAGAACTTCAGTACTGGCAGCTTTAGTACTTTCAAAATCTTCTGTAGAAACTATGCTTTGAAAAACTCTTCATACAAAATTCTTCTTTGCTTCAGATGCTTCTGACTTGCTTCAGATTCTTATGGAGCTTCTGCTTCGGATCCTTCTGGAGCTTCTGCTTCAGAATCTTCTGAAGGCTACGCTCAGAATCTTCTGTTGGCAGCAATTAGAATCTTCTAATGAGTGCATCTGGCGCATTAGAGTCTATCTAATTTCTTGTGTTCAATTCTGATTTGCTTCTGGAGTGTTAATTTCTTTACTATCTGCAGTAAAAATTCTCAAGCAAATTTTAGAGTATATAATTCTTAAATACAAAATTTCATAATAGTTATCATCAAAACATAGAGATATTATTAAGAACCAATCTGTGTTCTAACAATTCCAACCCAATAACACCCGATTATCCTACTCCATCCATTTCTCGATTCTAACCGGTTAAAACCATATTCTACCGATTAAATCCTAATATTGCCCTAAGATGGAAATGAGTAGAAACTCTTCTCTATCCAACATCAAACAATCAACAGCATACATAATCATACACATTAAAAGTATAATAGAGTTTCACACCCTTACCTGATCGAACTTGCCAGCGAAGACCACTGGGAGTTATTTTGGAATTACTCGCTAGCACACTCGCCTGGAGAACCTTTGCCATTCTCATTTGCCTGGCGAACTTGCCAGTGAAGACAGGGTGGATGCTTCTGACTTAGTTTGCTGCTGCTCGCTGGGCTTCGCCTGGCGAAGCTTCGCTGCCGTTCGCCTGGCGAACCTGCGAACTCAGAACTTCCATGGCTGTCCAAAAGCCTAAACCTCACAAAACCAACCGATTCTAACACCAAACTACCCCAGTAAGTCCAACCCAATAACACCCAATTATCCTACTCCATCCATTTCTCGATTCTAACCGGTTAAAACCATATTCTACCGATTAAATCCTAATATTTCCCTAAGATGGAAATGAGTAGAAACTCTTCTCTATCCAACATCAAACAATCAACAACATACATAATCATACACATTAAAAGTATAATAGAGTTTCACACCCTTACCCGATCGATTGAAAGCTTGGATGTTGATCCTTGATGAAATTCTAGGTTTTCCTCTTCTTTCTCCTCTTTCTCTTCTCTCTTCTTTCTTTTCCTTGTTTTTCCACTAATGTTTCTATCTATCTCCTTTTCTCTCTTATCTCATGTTCTATTTTCTTTCCTCTCCATTTCTTTCCAAACACTTACCAATTAATTCTCACACAATAATCCACTTAACACTTAATACTAAATGTCTAAAATATCCTTTACTCTATTTTCCCCGAAAACTCTTCGAATCGGTAAAATAGAACAATATTGAAATTAAACATATCAACACATAAATTCCACAATTAAAATACCAATTATCCAAATGAATTAAAAAAGGACTCAATAAAAATGGGAAATTCAGAATTTGGGGCGTTACACCTACAATTGGCATCAAAGCTCCGATTCCGATGATGATAAAAAGTTTTATCAACACTTCACCGTGTTCAGTACCGATCCAATATTTGTGTAAGATATCATGGTTGCATCTAATGTTAATCCTATTCAAGATGAGAAAAATCATTACACTGCCAAACCACCAGTCTTTGATGGTAAAAACTTTGACTACTGGAAAGATAGAATTGAAGGTTTGTTTCTTGGTTATGACGTAGATCTTTGGGATCGTGTAGTTGATGGCTATACTCACCCAGTTGATGCTGAAGGAGTAAAAGTATCAAGAAGTGCTATGACCAACCAACAAAAGAAAGATTACAAGAATCATCACAAGGAAAGAACTATACTACTAAATGCTATCTCTTATACTGAGTATGAGAAGATAACAAACAGAGATACTGCCAAGTCCATTTTTGATTCTCTAAGAATGACTCATGAGGGAAATACTCAAGTTAAGGAGACAATGGAGATTGCCTTAATAAAGAAATATGAGGCATTCAGAATGGAGGATGATGAAACAATTGAGAATATGTTTTCAAGATTTCAAATTCTAGTCGTAGGACTTGAAGTTCTGGACAAAGGACACTCAACTGATGATCATGTCAAAAAGATCATCAGAAGCCTTCCCAAGAAATGGAGACCTATGGTAACTGCTCTCAAACTATCCAAGGATCTAAATAGTATAAGTCTTGAAGAACTTATCAGTTCTTTAAGAAGTCATGAGATAGAGCTGGAGCAAGATAAACCTCAAAAGAAGAATAAATCTATTGCTCTTAAGTCTAAACCTGAAAAGACAAAGGCTTATCAAGCTGAGGAAGAATCAAAAGATTCTGATGAAGACTTAGAAGATGAGTTATCACTTATCTCCAGAAGGGTCAACAAACTCTGGAAACATAGGTAAGGGAAGTTCAAAGGATTAAGAAGAAAAAAAAGTTATGCTGACTCATCATCTGGACAGGAGAAGTAGAGCTCTGGAAAAGAAGTCATCTGCTATGAGTGTAATGAGCTAGGTCATTACAAGAATGATTGTCCAAAGCTCAAAGGCAATAAACCAAAGGAGAACTTCACCAAAGTCAAGAAGGGACTCATGGCAACTTGGGACGACTCTGATTCTGAAGAAGAAGAATCTGATGAAGAACAGGAAAATGTTGCACTAGTGGTAACAACAGTTAACGCTGAGGTCTCTGAAGAACTAGAAGACAAAATGCTATCAGAATCAGAATCAAACTATGAATTTGACCCAGAGGTATTATCTAAACTCTCTCATTATGAATTAGAGTCTTGTCTTTCAGAAATGTTGGAAAAATATCAAGCTCTTCAAAGTAAATACAAGGTTATTAAATACTCTAGGAAAACTAACAAAAGAGGACCCAGAAAGTGGGTACCTAAGGATAAGATTATCTATGTTACAGATATCCTTAGCAGCTTAGTTGAAACACCAATCATGGTACCTGGACAGTGGTTTCTCGCGACACACGACGGGAAAAGGCATATGTTCCAAAGTCTGGAACTTAAGTTTGGAGGCTTCGTCAGTTTCAGAGGAAACCAGAAGGGTAAAATCATTGGCTCTGGAACTGTTGGTAATGGTAAACTTCCTTCTATTACTAATGTTCTTTTAGCCAACTTAGTGACAATGATTATAATATCATTTTTAATCAAAAGTCCTGTAAGTTTGTTAGTCAGAAGGATGGCGCAATCCTTTTTAATGGAAAGAGGAAAGACAACATTTACAAGATTAGACTTTCTGATCTTAAGGAATAAATTGTCAAATGCTAAATTTCTGTTAATAAGGAGCAATGGTTATGGCATAAACATTTGGGCCATGTTAGCATGAGAAAGATTTCTCAGCTAAATAAGCTTGAATTAGTCAGGGGCTTACCAAATATGAAGCTTTCTTCAGATGCTCTTTGTGAAGTATGTCAGAAAGGAAAGTTCTCCAAAACTTCCTTCAAAGAAAAAAATATTGTTTCTACTTCTAGACCCTTAGAACTTCTACACATTGATTTTTTTGGACCAGTGAAAACTACCTCAATTAGTGGAAAGAAGTATGGATTAGTTATTATTGACGACTATAGTCGTTGGACATGGATAAAATTCTTGAAACACAAGGATGTGTCACATTATATGTTTTCTACCTTTTACTCACAAGTGCAAACTGAAAAGGATTGCAAAATTATCAAAGTCAGAAGTGATCATGATGGAGAATTTGAGAACAGATACTTTGAGAATTGTTTTGATTCCCATGGTATTTCCCATGATTTCTCTTGTCCCAGAACTCCACAACAGAATGGAGTAGTGGAAAGGAAGAATAATACTTTGAAAGAAATGGCTCGTACCATGATCCAAGAAACTGACATGGCTAAGCATTTCTGGGTAGAGGCAGTAAATACAACATGTTATATTTAGAATAGATTTCTATCAGACCTATTCTGGGTAAGACTCCATATGAACTGTGGGAGAATAGAAAACCCAACATTTCATATTTTCATCCTTTTGGTTGTATATGTTTTATGTTGAACACTAAAGAGAATCTTGGCAAGTTTGACTCCAAAGCTCAAAAGTGTTTATTGTTAGGATACTCTGAACATTCTAAAGGCTATAGAATCTATAACACAGAAACACGAATTATTGAGGAATCAATTCATGTCAGATTCGATGATAAGCTTGACCCTGAAAAGTCAAAGCTAGTTGAAAAGTCTGCAGATCTGAAGATTACCTTATCAGAATCCAAGGAAGAAGATTCTAATGAAGAATACAAAGATGCAGAAACTA
This sequence comes from Lathyrus sativus, assembly GCA_963859935.3. Taxonomy (NCBI): domain Eukaryota; kingdom Viridiplantae; phylum Streptophyta; class Magnoliopsida; order Fabales; family Fabaceae; genus Lathyrus; species Lathyrus sativus. Next base: position 343,107,452 of record OZ012737.1, on the reverse strand, counting down.
TAAAATTAGAAACAATCTCACCAGAAACAGCAAATAATCCAACTTAACAGAAGAAAAATAAACTAAGGATTTCTTATTCTGAAGAATTGATTCTGGGTGGCAAAGCTGATCTAGTCAGAACTTGTTCATCATTTAAACCTTTTGAAAAAAACTCTTATGGGTTTAGTACCATTAATAGAGCCAACAACAATTAATGAAGCTCTTCAAGAGAATGAGTGGATTCTGGCCATGCAAGAAGAACTGAATCAATTCACTAGTAACGATGTTTAGGATCTTGATCAGAAACCTAAAGGTGTCCATGTTATTGGAACAAAATGGGTATTCAGAAACAAGCTTGATGAGAAAGGTGAGATCGTAAGAAGCAAACCACGACTGGTAGCACAAGGTTATAGTCCGCAAGAAGGGATAGACTATACTAAAACCTTTGCACCAGTTGCCAGGTTATAATCTATTCACTTATTAGTTTCTTTTACTATTAATCATAACATCATTCTTTATCAGATGGAAGTAAATAGTGCATTTTTAAATGGATATATTTCTGAAAAAGTGTATGTACACCAACCTCCTGGTTTTGAAAGTTCTGGAAACCTACATTTTGTTTTCAAACTTAAAAAATCATTATATGGTCTGAAACAGGCTCCCAGAGCTTGGTATGAAAGGCTAAGTAACTTTCTTTTGGAAAATGACTTTACTAGAGGAAAAGTGGATACAACACTCTTTTGCGAAACCTTTAAAAATGACATTCTAGCTGTGCAAATTTACGTGGATGGTATTATATTTGGTTCTGCTAGTACTCCTTGTGCAAGGATTTTTCTAAGTTAATGCCGACTAAATTTGAAATGAGTCTGATGGGAGAACTCAGATTCTTTCTAGGAATTCAGATTGATCAACGTCCAGAAGGAACGTACATTCATAAGGAAAATATGCAAGAGAACTTCTGAAGAAGTTTAATATGTCAGATAGTAAACCAGCAAAGACACTTATGCATCCTACATGCATTCTGAAGAAAGAAGAAGTAAGTCAAAAGGTTTGTCAGAAGCTCTATCGTGGTATGATAGGCTCTCTTCTGTATCCAACTGTTTCTCATATAGATATTTTGTTCAATGTTTGTCTATATGCTTGTTCAGATCCAAGGGAAACTCATTTAACAGCTGTTAAGAGGATCCTAAGGTATCTAAAAGGAATAACTAACCTTGGCTTGATGTACAAGAAAACATCAGAGTACAAGCTTTCTAGTTATTGTGGTGTAGATTATGCTGGAAACAAAATAGAAAGAAAAAGTACTTCTGGAAACTGCCAGTTTCTGGGTAACAACCTCGTTTCCTTGGCTAGTAAAAGACAATAGACCATTGCACTATCTACTGCAGAAGCAGAATATATCTCAGCATCACTGTGCAGCACTCAAATACTCTAGATGAAGAATCAACTAGAAGATTTTCAGTTATATGAGAGTAACATTTCTATCTTCTGTGATAATACTTCTGCTATACGCTTATCCAAAAATCCTATCTTGCATTCTAGGGCTAAACATATTGAAATAAAACATCAATTTTTACGTGACTATGTTCAAAAGGGTGTTTTTCAATTAAAATTTGTGGATACAGATCACCAGTGGGATGATATTTTCACAAAACCCCTTGTTGGGGATAGATTCGTATTCATTTTGGAAAATCTATTTATAAAACCTTGTCCAGAATGAGGAGATGAATTTTTTTGATGTGTCAAGTCACCAGAACTTCTGAGATAAGATTCTGAAGATTAAGCAAATTATTTATCTTTTATTTAATGATCTTCCGATTGACGATACTTCTACAAATTAGAAGATGTCTTAGTCAAAAACTTGTCTAGTCAGATGCCTCTTGGTATTCTTGGCTTTGGGAACATCATATGTGTTATTTTTGAACAGACGACTATGATTTTCTTATGACACTTGTCCAAAATCAAATCATATCTTACTATTGAAGAGACACCTCGAGTGTTGTGATTTCGTGAGACTAGGTTCATGTAATTATTTCCTATCATTCCCACCTTTTCATAATCTAAAATATTTTATAAATACTCGCATTCTCACTATCATACACTACGCTACTCTTTCACTTCCCACACTTTTTCTTAGAAACCCTAAAACCCTTTGTGCTCCGAGAAAAACTCCATCATCGTCTTTAATGGATCTTCAACAACAAGGAAATAAGTCTAGTATTCCAGAGACTCCTGCTATCACTCTCAACGCGCCAGTAGCCGATCTTCACGTTCTCTACGAAACCATAGTGGATTTCAAAAATCTAAAGGATAATGAGTGTGATCTTACCCGAACACTTAATTTTCAAGGATGGAACAAGTACTTTCGAAGATTGCAAGGACCCACCTTTCCTATCTTGGTGAGAGATTTCTGGATTCATGCAACTGCAACCAGAAATGTCACTGTCTCCTATGTGTTTGGAGAATGCATCATTATCACGGAAAAGACTATCAGTGATTTGATCTCTTATGAAGGACAGGGGCTGAGAATCCACAATGTTCAAGCTGATAAACAAAGGGAAGCAAAAGTCAATGAATCCATCTTCAAAGAAGGAACTGTTTTGGATTCTAAGAAAGATCCTTCATCTTCCTTCATAAAAGACCATTTAAGAGTTTTGTTCAAGATAATGTTGGGAAGTATTTACCATTGTCACCCCGCTCATTCTCCCGATTACATAAATTTGTCTCAAAAGTATGTTCTATACTTACTTTTGAAAGGAAAGAGGATACATCTCCCAGTCATTTTGTTCAGATTCCTAAGAGACTCAATAATGGCCTCATGAACTGGATCTACTAAAAAAGGGAATCATATCCCTTACGGCAGACTCATTTTTGATATTTTTGTTGAGTCTGGAATTGTTGAAAGTTTATTAGTTGATGGACAGACTGATGAACTAGTAAAGAAATCTAGAAACATCTTTTGGGCTAAGAATTTGTTGAACATGAAGCTTACTAAAAAGATCTCCAGTCGAGCTACTCTACCAACAATTGATGACATTGATGCTATGAAGTTTTTGATTTCTGGATTTCCAATCTTCTCAAGAACTTACAATCTCGATTAACTTACACACTACCTTGTTGGATGCAAAGATGAAGCACCTGATATGTGGATTGACATGAATAACATTCTAGATACTCTTCCAGCAATGTTAAAGATCAATGAAAAAGGTAAGAAAAAGAAAAATGTTGATGGTGAAGGATCATCAAACAAGAAGATGAAAATGACGATTGCATCTGCTTCTTCTACTGGTGAGCTAAGCAAATCTTTAGATTCTTCTATAACAAGTTCTGTTATTACTAACATAAATATATCTTCATTTCTTCCAACACCACCTCCACTATTTCCATCACCACCAACTATCTCAACCATTGTCACCACCACACCCATCTCTATCTCTGAAACAAACACTCAAATGATTCCACCCTCTACACAACTTCCACCACAAATACTCCAAATCACTTCAACTGAACCAATCTGCACTATTTCCAAACCAACCCCTGTAATATCTATACAACCATCTCCAACTATCTTCTCACTATTAACCTCTCCACAAATAATCCTAGAAACCATTCCAGAACATCCTGAACCTTCTCCACAAAAATCAAATCTTAAAAATCAAAATATCACCAACTTGGGTGATTCTGCTGAAGAAACCCACTCAATTCCTGAGAATCAATCTTCTGACCCTCTCCCTCATAACCTAGATGGAATTATTTCTATTTTTAAGGATAATGTTGTTATGAGATTAAAGGCACTCTTTGATGAGTCAAGTTCTAGTGAAGAACCTTATGCTTTGGGTGCTTCCTGGGATCAATTCAATCAGTGGATGCCAGATGAACTTTAGAAGGTTCAAAATCTCTCTGTTCAGGTAAAAGATTATCTTGTTCAGCAAGTTGAAGAGAGATTGAAGGCTAAAAAGGAAGCTGAAGCAAAGTTAGCTGCTGAAAGGGAACTAGAAGAGAGATTTGCTAAGTAAGCTCTTGACAAAGAAGCGCAAGATCAAGTTGAGAAGGAAGCTGAACTAAAAAATAAAGAAGATATCCTGAGAGCTGCTGAAAAATCTACTTCTGATCCTGTTCTACAAACGTTGGAAATAATTTAGAAGGATCAAGAGTTGTTCAGAACAAGGATGGACAAGCAAGATGAACTCACCTTCAGCATTCGTAATGCCTTTGCTCAGATCCTTCAGAGGCTCCCTCCTCCTCCTCAACCTTAGACACTTCTTAGGCCATCCCTTAGTTTTCTTTGTGTTTATCTTATGTTGTTTGAATTATCTTTTACCTTTTTAATTATGACAAAAAGTGGGAGTACTTTAAATGGAAAATTATTTTGATAAAGAATATCTTGTCTCTGAATCATAGCTCAGACATTCTAACTCTTTAATTGTATTCAACTATTTTTCTTAGAATGTTTTCAGGAACAAACTGATAATTGATATATTGATAATCAGGCTCTGATTTAACTAATCATTATCTCTATCTGATGCATTTGATAAGAATCACACTTGAACCATCTCAGATTTTATAAGTCCAATCAGGCCCTGATATGTAATCAAGCGTTGTTATTTTGTATCTGATAAGAACTTTATTATCAGGCTCTAGTATCCCAAATCTGATAAGACTTTTAAGATCTTAGATTCAGGGGGAGCTTTGATAAAGGGACGCTATTTCTAAACTTATCTCTATCATTTCCTATTGATTATCATCATACAAAACTGTGTCATCAAAATACATGGTTTTGTCATTATAAAAAAGGAGGAGATTGTTAGAACAAGATTTAACTCTGCAAGATATCTCTAAGTTTTGATAATAACAAAGTGGTATTTGAGTGAGAGCAATTTTGCTACTCTAATGTTTGTTTTTTTTGAAGAATTAACAAACAGGTTCTGACTTTGATAAAGATCATATTCAACGATTACTCTGATTTGACCAAAGTCGCTTTTGCGCTATAAGAAGCAAGTTTGCTTCTGATCTACTCTCACTCAGAAAGATTCTAAGAAGATAATATGTTTTTGTTGCAATGCTCTCTTGGTTTCTGCTTCTGATCATTACTCTGATACTTTACTTCTGAAGGCTTTCAAGCTTTTGAAGTCATTATCTTTTGAAGACTAAGTGCTGAAGACTCTGAAGACAAGGTTCTGTTGAACGAAGTTCTAAAGACTCTGAAGACTTGAGTTTCTGAAGAATAAGTGTTGAAGACTCTGAAGACAAAGTTCTACTGAACGAAATTTTGAAGACTCTGAAGACTTAAGTTACTAGTGACCAAAGGTTCTAAAGACTGAGTGCTTATAGTTCTGAAGACTATGAAGACTCAAGACTCTGAAGACTTACTGATCAACTCTTCTACTCATGCTTCAATCATCTCTATTCAGAAGCCTCTGATGTAAAGAAGAGAAGCTCAAACGATTACGAGGGAAAATAGTACATAATACGTTTTAATGTCTCATTCCAATACCATTCCACAACCCTGATTTGGTGGTGCAAAGGACAACTTTTATGTACGATTTTCATCCCTATGTAACAACATTATTTCAAGTCGCCAGCTACCTAAAGGATATTTCTGATCTGCCCTCCAACGAATATTTTTCTGGCTATACAAGGACTTGATTACTTGAAGAAATTAAGATGCTTTACAATGATTAATATAAAGGGTACACTTTGGTTGAAAGCAATCTATGAAAAACTGAAGCTATAATATTGAAGTACCATAATACAGAGAAAGAATATTGTTCATATTGTATTAGTGTCTTTAAGACATTTGAGCTATTAATAGTGTTCATATGTGCTTGTTTAGAAGCAATTTCATTGTAAACATATTTGTTCAAACCTGTGTTTGTAACTCCTTAAGGGACCGATTATGTCAGAATCCTTAAGAAGAAACACTTAGTCTTTGTTTTTAGTCACCGGTGGTTACTTGTGCAGATTGTAATTCCTTAAGGGACCAGTTGGGTCAGAATCCTTAAGAAGAGACAGTTGTCTGTATTGTTATTCACCAGCGGTTACTGGTGCAGTGTAATCTATTGATTATAGTGGATTAAGTCCTTGTGTATAAGGCGAAATCACCTTGGCAGGTGGGCTGGATTAGCTTGATAGTTTTCAAGTGAATCAGGATATATCGTGTGTCTTTCTTTCTTGATTAGTCTATTTGTGATCTTTATTTGAGTTTCACAAAAAGCTTTCATTTTTGAAAACCCAACTCAAACCCTCCTTTCTTGTGTTTTCTCACGCCTTTAGATTGAACAGAGGGTGGAGGAAGAAGGAATAGACTCAGCTGAGTCTATGAGAGAGAGAAGGCGATGAGTTTTAAAGGATATTTTGAAACATAGATATGGATCTGACCCTTTTATTATTCATTTGGGAAAAAGTTTTTGTTCACATATTAATTGATTGAGTTTTAAATGTTGTAAAACTTGTCTGCAGTTCAATATCCCATGGTAAGCACATGTATCCCCTAGTCTCATATGCAACCACCTCATTATGATGCTTTTACTATTTGTCAGCTATCAATATCATTAATGATTTGTTCTTTAATTGACCAAGATAAACGAGTAGGGTTTTGAGCAAGTCACCCCTTTGAATTCATCCATCTGGGCCATGGTACGGATCGAGTCTCTCTTGATCCGCCTTTTTCTTTGTAGTTTTTTTGTGTTATAGATGGTAACTGTAGGGCCATTGGGCTTAAGCTGATAAGCCCACACGCCCAGACCATTGCTGCACTTCCTACTTTTATGCTTAGTTTTTAATTAATTTTAGTTAGTTCTTAGTTTTAGATTTTTGTTCTAATTAATTTTTCTAAATGTTTAATTAGATATTGGATTAGAAATTAATTTTGTTTTAATTTTAGTTATTTAATAATTAGATTAGTTATTATTTTTGAAAATTAGATTTTAGCTAGAGATTATTAAGATATTAATTAGATTTTAATTTTGAATTTAATTTTGATTTAGATTAATCTTGAATTAGGATAAACTTTTGATTAAAAATTAATTTTGAATTAATTAGACTTTGCTTTTGATTTTTGAGTGAATTTTAATCTTATCTTTTATTAATTTTTGTTTTAGGAATTAACCTTGATAATCTTGATTAGTTCTAATTATGACTAAACTTTAATTTTAATTTCGATGCTAGTTTTCTATATTTGTTTAGATATTTTCTTTGTCACTGATTCTTGATGACATTTGTGATTTCTTTACTTGATGATACCCGATGCACGCCTCGAGCTTAGTACTTTGACATGAATTTCTCCTAAACTTTTTCTTAATTAATTAACGAAAGTAGTGGGTTCTTGGGGTCTAGCACTCCTTGGATCCTTGAACGAACGCTCTTGAGGTACACGCCTTGGGTTGTGTCCGTCCCATCTTTCATTTCTATAGATACTTAATCCTCCGATCCTTTTAAGACACTTAATTCTTTTCAAAACTTTTATTCACTTCCAAAAAAATTCTAACTTGATTAAAACATTTAATCTAATTAAACCACTCCTCAAATATGACTAAGCAAACTTTTTTCTCAATTAATAATGGATATATTGAGTTCTTGAGGTCTAGCACTTCTTGGGTTCTTGAATGAACGCTCTTGAGGCACACGCCTTGGGTTGTGATCATTTTGATCTTTCATTTCTAAAACACGTAATTCGTTTAAAATACCTAAAACGTCTAATTAAAATACCATAATCAAATTCAAATCTTTTTCCAAATTAAACTACGAGAAAACTGAGTTCTTGGAATCTCGTATTCCTTGGATTCTTGAGTGACCGCTCTTGGGGCGCACACATTGGGTTGTGGGTTGCTAGACCTTTCATTCCTAACATACTTGCCCTAATTATTTGGAAAAAGGCGTTCATTGTCCATCAAACACAATTTCATAATTACATGAATGGAAAATGTGTTGTTGGGATCTAGCATCCTTAGAATGCCCCGATTAATTGGTTGCGAGGCTGATGTCCCGTTTATCGAGTAATCGTCATTCTCCCTTAAAATACTTAACAAATCAAATCTTGTTTTCTCGTTCCCGTGCGATCGAAACCCTAAAACCTACTCAAACCAAACTCTTTTTCTCAATCAAATCCCTAATACAACTTAAACTATTCAAACAACTTCTCACAAAGAACATTGTTTAGTCCCTTCTTCCACGCATATAAACTCATGCTTCAGCCTCCCCTAGCGAGCAGAAAAGCCAATGTTCAGCAGTTAAAATGCGACCTAAACACTCGTCCATAAAATACACAAACCAACCAACCGTAGTCGTCCGAATTACAATTGCTTTGACTTCCTCATTGCACTGTGAGGGTACGTGGGCATAGGATTACGAGATCCTAGCGAGCTACCTTTTTCCTTTTGTACCCCAAAACTTTTCCCGTAGTCTTGCGAATTATGATGCTCTGACTTTCCCATTTCACGAGGGAGTACATAGGAACGAGGGACCCAATCCTTGGCAAGCACCCTATCTAAAACCACCCATTTCCCCTTAGAAGAAAACAAACAACCCTAGCTAACTTTTCTCTCGAATCGAATCAAGAGGTTCCCGTTGAGTACTACAGACGTAGAGGGTGCTAACACCTTCCCTTTGTGTAATCGACTCCCGAACCTAGAATTTGATTACGATGACCATTTTCTTATCTCTTTAAAGGTTTTATCGATATTTTCCTATTCCTTCCTTGGAATGAATAAAGTTTGGTGGCGACTCTGTTCGAACGTTTTTTCCGCGTCCATCGTGAGGATCGTATTTTTTAATGTACGACAGATGGCGACTCTGCCGGGGAAAGAAATTGCCCTATATAAGAGAGAGTCAAGCCTAACTTGACTCGATTCGAGAGTGCTAAATTCGCTTGGTTGTTTTCTCCTATTGCCTATTTATTTACTTTATTACTTTCTCTTTTTATTATATGCTGTTTATCATATCTGCCTGTTGGATTCTGGGATGATATCACAAGTATGGCTCTGTACCCGAGTCTTGGAAAAAGAAGAGGGAACACATTATTTAGATTTTGGAAGTAACTAGTGTTAATACCCAAGGACTCGCTCCTTGTGTGCCTAGCATGAAAACTTCCCCTAGAGGAGACCTTTTCGTAGATCCTGTTGTAACGTAGCTAGCCTGTCGCACGACTTGATTCATAAAGGGTCTGTGACTTGGGAACCACTCTTATAACCAGTTTTTATCTTGGTTGTTGTGTAATGTTAGTCTCCAAGGACCCGCCCCTCATGGGCCTAGCATGAGGACTCCGCTCAGGAGAGACCTTTTTGTATTACCGTCATAATGCAGCTAGTTTGTTGTGTGATGTTGATGCGATTAGTGTCTATGACCTTAAGAACCTTATCCATCAACATAGAAACTATCCTGTGAGTGGGCTTTTGGGTAAAGACTCTAGAATTATCCTTAAAACTTACCTGTTAGGAGGGTTGGGAGATACTTGTGATAACCTAGATCCAACATCTTTGCATTCATAATCATTTACGTATGTATCATGACTTACGCAAAAAACTTTTATTTTCAGGGAAGTGGTTATATACACAGGTTGACTTGCATTCACAGTAGCCATGAGTTTTGGAAAGAGGAAGACTCTTCAATTGAAGGCATTCAAGCCAGATATCAGTGTGGTGATGAATCATTTGAAGGAGGTGCCTCCTACTTTTAAGAAGACTCTAGTGGGAATATTTGGGCAGGTTCTCGATCTCCTTGCAGTTGAAGTTCAAATCCCCATCATCACAACCTTAGCGCAGTTCTACGACCCACCAATGCGAATTTTTGTATTCCAAGATTTCTACTTGACTTCCGCCATTGAAGAATTTGAAGGATTTTTGGGTTTCTCTGTAAAGGGTAGGGTACCCTACACCATGATTGGTCAGGCACCCGAGGTAGAAGAACTAGCCAAAGCCCTCCAAATTTCTATTTCAACGACCAAGGCTGGTTGGAAGAAGAGAGAAGATTTATTTGGTTTTCGAAGCATTTTTCTAGAAAAAAGAAGCAATGAGGTTGTTGAAGAATAAACAGTGGGATGCTCTAGTGAGCGTATTGGCTCTCCTCATATATGGGCTGGTACCTATCCCCACTTTTGAAGAATTCATTGACTCTGCTGCCGTCAGTGTCTTTTGGGCAGTTTGGAAGAAAGGACAAAGCCCAATATACCCACTATTGACTGATATTTTCTATAACTTACATGTTCGCCACAAAAGAAAGGGTTTAATGCTGACATTCTGCCTTCCTATCCTCTACAAGTGGCTTACTTCTCATGTGTTTAAACGCCACACCATCATCCCTAATTTGAACAGTGGGGAATAGACTCAGTTGCTAGTGCCCCTCTCTGAAAGGAACATCACATGGTACTCAAACAGGCTAGAATTCGATGAGATTATTATAAGTTGTGGGAGCTTCTGTAATGTACCATTGATTGGGTCCAAAGGTTGTATAAGCTATAATCCTATACTAGCCATACGACATTTTGAATACCCTATGTTGGGAAAGCCTGAAGACAAAGACCTGGAAGAAATGATTCTTCATGATAGGGGTACTAAGGATCCTTCGCTCCTTTGTAAGATTGTACGCTCCTGGAAGAAGATTTATACTAAAGGGTCCAAGTTGAGGAAAAGGGATGGTGTATCTAGAGTACCTTATCAGCCATGGGTTCTGGAGAGGGTCAATATGGTCAAGCTCCCCTTCTCTATTGAAGCCCCTCCTAGACCTACCACTCCATAACCTCTGCCTGTATCACTCGAAGAAGTGGAAGAGCTCAGAGCCAAAATAGCTCAGCTGGGAAAGGAAAATGAGGACTTACAATCAAAGCTTCAAGATGTAACCAATGAGAAAAATAATATGAAATATGAGCTTGAGTGAAATAAAAATCAGCTTAAAGCAATAGAGGAAAAGGTTAACGAGGAAGAATGTAAGCGAAAGAAGACCAAAGTGTGTATTAGCCAAGCTGACAGCCGCTTGAGATCTCTTAAAGAGCAGCTGGACCATGCTCGAGGAGAATGGCGAGAAAATGAGCATTGATATTATCTAGAAAATAAAAAGAACAAGGAGCTCAGAGAGATGCTAGAAGTTGAGATCAAAGAGCTCAGTTCCGCTTTGAGTTCGTCCAGAGCCAGTGAGGATATATAGCGTCAACTTAAGGAGAATGCTCTAAAATCATCTTGGGTTAGGCCAGCTGTTGCACCCCAAATTTTGGCCCCTTAGATTCTCATTATCATTTTAGGAGCATACTCATGAACTATCTAACCTTAACCCAGTGCAAGTTTGTCTTTGTCAAATTACGGATGAATTAGGGTTTCGTGCAGTCAAAATCGAAGCTTCAGGGTTTGTGATTAGTCAATGTTTTGGGCTCATTCAATTAGGAAACAAGGTCAAGGGTATCATATAATGTCAATTGAGAAGCCAATTTGAGGTTGTTACCCCAGAATTCAGAGCAGTGCATTTCAGAGCACCCGATTAGGGTTTTTTGACCAGTAAAAGTCAACTGTAGTTTGACTTTGATGTTGGAAGATGTTTAAATGGTGGGATTATGATTCATGAAGTTCATATATCTCAATAAAGTTCATTCAAGAAGTTTCAAAGTCTCAGGAGGTCCAGAATGTCAACAGGCGACTCGGTAGTCATCGATCGGTCGTACGGTTGACCGAAAAGTCAACTCTCCAAATTTTAGGAATTGGACTTCAAGTTGTGAAACAAAATTGTTCCTTATGTCATATTGGACTTGCATATCAATTTTCATGACCATTGGATCAAGGATGAAGGAGTAATCGAAAAATCGGGAAATTAGGGTTTTGAAAGGGGCTAAACCATAACTCCTTAACCACACATCCAATTGAGTTGGTTCAATGCTCATTTGGAAGCTCTTGACAAGTAATACAAAAGTCCCTAAGTGGTCCATGATCATAAAATGCATAGATTTGGAGTTATGATCAAATTCATTTCTAGAGGGGAAAAAGACTAAGAAATTTCACTTTTAAGTTCATTTTTTAGCAACTTTGGAAGGCTTTTTTGCCAAGTTCCTTTGGGAAATTGAAACTCATGAAAACATTAATGTTTTAGAGATATTTTAGGGCTTTCTAAAAAGTACTAGCACGTCTCAAAAGGATTTGTGAGCTGAAAGTTATGATCATGGCAAGATGGTGGTTTTTCACTTTAGTCCCACATTGTCAAAATTCAAGAATTCATTCTTTCATCAAAATGGACCAAACTCAGCTGGTGAATCATGTTGTATCTGATAAGTTAGGAGTTTGTAGCATGAAAATACAAAAATTATGCAAAGGAAATCAATTTAGCCAAGCTTTGCAAGTGGCTTGCAAGTTGCCTTGCAACTTGCACTTAAAGTGAAAAGTAAGCATGAGGTGTAAAGCAATTCTGAACCAGCCATGATACTACATATCTAGCCTGCAATTAGCCACACTAATTCATCATTTTTCTTGACTAATGAGGCTTACCTTGCAGCCAAGGAAACCCTCTTGTGGAGGTTTAATAAAAAAAAATCCAAAACCTTTCTTCAAAGGGAGGAAACTTCAAATCTGCCCAAGCCACTTCATTTTCCTATAAATAGGACTCTCCCTCAGTTAATTTTGGACATCAACAATCTTCTAAAAACCAGAAAGATTGAAAACCTTCACTCTTTCCATTCTTTGCTCTCAATTCACAAAATTGCAAAATCACCAAAAACCTCCAAAATCTGTCTTGGACAGTTCAACACCCAAAACCATTTCCAACAATTCTAAACTTTCAAATGTCATCCACACAGTCCATAAACATAATATAGAAGGAGTCCAAACCATTAAACCTCACAAAAACCACATTTTGCAAAAAGCCAACTTCTACATCAAGATACTTTGACCAAAAGCTACAAATTCTACCAAATCTTGTTCTAAGCATTTGCTTAGTGTTTTGATCACTCAAACACCTCTTATATATTGTTTTTCAACTGTCCAAAGTATTAGAATTTATTAGTGAGACCTATTTCTCCAACTGTCCTTGTATTTGCATATTGCTTCAAAGAGAAGAAAGGACTCAAGGCAAAAAGGTAGATTGAAGTTCTCTGGGTTTCTTGATTATTCTAGCTTGTTCAACAAAGTCTACAAGAGGTATGTAGCTTATAAACATTGCCCTTTGCATCATTTTCCGTACTTTGGCATTTTTGAGCAATATTGAGAAATATGAGCTATGGACTTTCAATGATTTTCATGACACTTGATTTTGATGAATGTAAGGATTTGATGAATCTTAACATGTGTGTTTAACTGATATTAGTATGTTGAAATGGTTGTTTTGCTGTCAAATCAGTTTTGGAGGAAATTGTTAACATTGTTTTTTTGCTAGAATATAAGTTTGGTTGATTTTGATTGATTTCTAATGTGGTTTCAGTTCTGGTGTTGCTTGTTGCATTTGTGCTTATGACCAACATGCTTGGTTTGCCTCAACCTAGAGTCTTGATATTAGGTTACATTAGCAATGCTTGAATTTGGTGTTTCTTGTTAGGCAAGACTGTTTGATTTTTTTTTGAGGAGAATGTTGTTGTTAGAGTATTGGAGCATAGAGGGACATTTCTGTTTGGTTACTTTATCCATGTTACATCTGTTCACTCTGCTTGGCCCTTTTAATCACCCTGTAGATTTGGCCCTAGAGGGGCTGTCTAAGGATGGCCTTTGGTTCAGGGCTGTCAGTAGGTTTAGTGTGATCAGTACTGAGTCCCTTGGTGTGGTCTAGTCAGCATCTGGCCTGTTTGGGTTCTAGCCAGTTGGGTGTAGGTTGGTAAAGGAGTAAGTCTCTGCTAGAACACCTTGATGAGAGAATTATACTGCTGTAGCCACAAGCCTGTGTGCATACCCTTTGGAACCACAATTTGGTTCATTTTTTTGTGTGTGCATATTTTCAAGACAGTAAGAGGATTGTGTGACCATTAGGCTCATGACTGTTACAAGAAGGAAACTTCATGGTCTGTTAAGATGGAACTTGCCTTATGGTCTGCAAATGGTTTTAGTGGAAGATGAGGGTGGTGCCATCAATCAAGCTTGGACACTTTGAATCTCATTTTGATAACTCTTGATGATTGTTTAGTTTGAGAGTGGAAATGGTTGGAAGTTGTGAGGATGAGGGGCCTGCTGCCAGTTCTGTTTTGGAGGAAGGCTACTAAATTGAGATTGGAAAATTCATATCCTACAATTAGCAGTAGGTTCCAAGGGTGGTAAGAATTTAGATTTAGAAATGTGTGTGAGTCTGTTGAACAGGCTTACAATTTCCTAGACTTGATGTCTTGGTTATCACAGAACCATAGCCAAAACTTACTAGTTTCAACTCACATACACTATTTTGCTCACTCGGTTTTTGAATGATATCTTTTGTTGAAATCTCATCTAAACCACATTTCAAACTTGCACAAACAATCACTCACTGTCAAAGTCATTTGTTTTGATCATTGGATTCAAATGTGCATTTTCAAAACATTACTAGCAACTCACATGTCAATTTTCAAATGTAAATTTGTTATGCATCAAATTCATGTTAAAAAACCTTGCATTGATCATTTATGAACTGCTAGCATGATTCTTTGGCTTTAACTCCCAATGCCTCAACTTGTGTTCTTCAAAATGCATCTTTCAAATAACTTGCAACTTGACATGTCATTATCACATACTTGGTCTGTGTGTGTCTTTGTTTTAAATTGAAAGTAGCTAAAACAAGTTTTGAGATCCAAAATGCACATCAAACTACCACAAAGCACAAAATTACAACTAGCATGCCAATCTTTTAACAGACTGTGTTGGACTTTTCTTTGGCTTGGATATCACTTGTTAATGCATTTCCAAAGTGTATGTGTGATCTGCATTGACTTGTTACTCATAGAACCTAAACTGCACATCACTATGCATTTCATCAACAATTTTGCAACTTACATCCCATTTTTTATCACAGCATGATTTAGGCCCTATCATTTGCATAAGCTCATCCATTATCATTATTAAGTTGTGTGTGCATGATTACTTTGGTTCAAAACAAGTTGGATTGGGGGGTTCACATCAAAATGCATTTTCAAGTTTCTAAGCACACACACTATCGAATTTTTAAATAGAAGAAGAATATCAGAAAATTAAGTGCACCATCCTGATCCTTGTGTTTTTCTGGTCAAGATACATATAAATTTCATCGCGTTTGGTTAAGAATCGAGAAAGTTACGAGTGAAAACGTAAATCATATTTTGAGTGTTATTCTTGCCCAGAAATTCTAAGTGAATATCCCTTATATATTTAAGTGGTGGCATCAATCAACGGATGTATAGCCACCCCAGTGGTAAGACCATTATGCCAAACACGCCTTGCACGCCTTGTACCTGAGTTCGACCCCTGAGGAGGGCAACTCTTTTATTATTTTTTGTCATTTTTCACTCCATTTTCAAAAATTCGTATCTCCTTCAATTTTAATCGTTTTTCACCCGTTCTTTTTTCATTATGTTCATCTTGATGTGTACTTTCCTGCCATATTTTTTATTTTCATGTTTACCTAAATTTTCATCTCTTTTGACTTCGTGCAAGTTAAGTGCATTTTATGTTCATTTACGCATGTGCAGATGAATTTTTCTCTGGTTACACTTGAATTTGTTTGTGATACTTGCTTGTATTCATATCATTACATGTTAGTTAACATGCTAGGATTTTATTTTGGGTTGTACCATGTTTATTTTGTCCCCTCTGTTAAATTTAATTGAACTCGATCTGTCGTCACGGTTCCTGATAATTCATCTGCTTTGATTGTCATCAATGTACCTTCATCTGTATCATTCCATATGTTTATCTAATGGTTGTCACCATGAATATGCCTTTATTATGTTGTTAATTTTCTTGTTGTTTTCTTCCCCAAGTGATGAAGCTTGTTAGCTCTCATCCAGTTGCCCCCTGTCTACTTCCGAAGGAAAAGTCTGTCCATTTGACCCCCATGTCATGGATACCTCCCTCATCCCTCTCTTGACTTTGTTAAGTCACTTTAACCCTAGATTAGAAGCCATTAGACTTTTCTTTAAGTCTAAATGACCCACCTGTACTAGGAGTGTTCTTCAACTAGAACCCTAGGAAAGAGTTTGTCAACTCTGTGTAAGAATCATTGTCATGATTCTTACTTCCCCTTTTGAATATTACAACTTAGATTAGGGAGTTTTGTCAAACTCCATACAAACATTGTCATGTTTGTTCCCCCCTGAACCTTGATCACAATCAAGTGTTCTTCTCCCCTTGTGAGGTGAACTACGATTGCTCTGATTCTATCCTAGTTAGGATATATAGGCAGAAGATGCGACGTCTTTGCAAGCAAACTTAGAAAACCAATTAGGTCTTTACTTATCTTTACACTCAAATCCAAATCCTAAATCCATAGTACATATTTCACACTTAGCAAGAAATCAAACAAAAGGTTCCTGTAGAGTACTACAGATGCTTAGGGTGCTAACACCTTCCCTAGGTATAACCAACCCCCGATCCCCGAATCTCTTAAAGCGTTGTCGTTACATCGCGAAAAAGGTTTTTCTTTCTTTAGACCTTTCCTTTGGATAAAATAAAGTCCGGTTGTAAAAAGAATTAAGGTTCAAGTTAATTAATAGCTTGATATCCAATTTTCACCGCAACAGAAATGGCGGTTTCACTGGGGATTTTCCTGAGGGTTTAGCCTATCTTGTTTGATTACTTGCTTATTTGTGACTACTTGTAAATATGTGCATATGTGCTCTGTTGGTTCTTGGGAACTTGGAATGGTGAGACAACACTATACCCGTGTTTGAGCGTACTTATGATAGGATGGTGGTATATTCAAGGAGACTTATAGGGAGTTGATTCCCGACCAAGTTGACTTGAGAAAACCTCCGCTCAGTAGAGGCCCTTCTGAGAGTTAGTATTCTTGATCGAGTATTCGTGAAAACAATGCTACTTTCTACATGGGAGCCCGTGATACTGAGGACCTTTAGATTACCTTTTCCCCCACTATGGCTTTATTCGGATGTAGTGTGATGACTATAAGGAAGTAATTCCAAAGTAGTTGATACGTGATACTACACTTGGACGAGACTCTCTTGAGAATATTATCGACCACCAAGTATTTGGGAAATTGATAATATCCGAAAGATGGGTCGAGGACTCTGGGAACTCTCTTAGAACCTTGTTCTGCAGTTTTGAAAGCTTTAGTACATACCTTTGGGGTGGGTAGGCCTTAACTCCATACTCATGTTCTCCAAACCAAAACCTTATCTGTTTACCCATGTGTATATGTGAATCTGTGCTTACTTGTGTCTGTGCATTCATGCATTCATGAACATTATATCATAAAAGTTTTCATGGAACTCAGATCTTTTGTTTGTAAACATCAGGATCATCATGGACAATGAAAAAAAGAAAACCATGAAGTACACTTACAAAATTCCTAACTTGGATGACATAGAAAGGTTGAGCACTTTGATAACAGATCTAGAAGGTTCAAGAGCAGGTATGGGAACTTATTGTCACTGTTGAGGGAAGATGGATCTAGGACTACTCTTCACACTCCTCCAGTTCTATGATCCACTCTATCATTGTTTTACTTTCCCTGATTATCAGCTGGTACCTACACTTGAGGAATATTCTTGCTTGATGGGTTTACCTATTCTTGAAGACTCTCCTTTTCCAATCATGGCGAAGTACCCTAAGGAAGAAGAAATTGCTAAAGCTACACGTTTAGGATTGGTGGATATTCAGAAAAATATGGTCACTAAGGGAGGAGTATTTGGTTTGACTGCGGAGTTCTTGGTTGGAAAAGCACAATGCTATGCTGATCACTTGAGTATGGATGCATTCGAAGCTATCTTTGCCTTGCTCATTTATGGGATCTTCTTGTTTCCAAGCTTTGATAATTTTGTGGATCTCAATGCCATTAATATTTTCTTGAAGAAAAACCCTGTGCCTACTTTATTAGCTGACGCCTATCATTCTGTTCACTTGAGAAATCTGCATAAAGGAGGAATGATTACCTGTTGTGTCCCTTTGTTATATAAGTGGTTTATTTCTCACTTACCTAAAGCTCATGCTTTTTGGAAGGAAGGTTGGTGGTCTCAGAAGGTTATGGCTCTTACTCACTCTGATATTGATTGGTACAGCCGTAGTTACGATGGGATAAAAATCATTGACAATTGTGGAAGCTTTGGTAACGTACCTCTCCTAGGTACAAGTGGAGGAATCAGTTACAACCCTGTTCTCGCTCGCCGACAGCTTGGATATCCTTTGAAGGACAAACCAAACAGCGCTCATGTGGAGAATATTTTCTTTAAAGGAAGTTCAGAATTGAAGGGAGAAATTCTAAAAGCTTGGGGACATGTACAAAAGAAAGGAAAGGAAGACTTAGGGAAGCCTAATTGCGCCTCTCTCGAGCCTTATCTCCAATGGGTCTGAAAAAGAGCTATTCAGCTGAAGATGCCTTATTCTCAGCAGAAACCCTTAGTTTTAGAGGAGGAGCAGACAATGATCTTTATGTCTGAAGAGGAGAAGTTAAAGATTGCTTTGAGGAAATCACAACAAACTGAAGTAGCCTGGAAGTACAAGTACCAAGTGGCCATGGAAGAGAATGATGAACTCCGTAGACAACTCCAGGCGAAGGATGAAGAAATGAATGCTAATAAGAAGAGGAAGACACAGGAAGGTTTATCTTCTTCCAGCTCTCAGCCAACTCCATGGAAGTTAGTCGTGGACAAACTCGTTCTTGAGAAGACTCAGATGGAAGAAGAAATCAAGAAACTCAAAGCAAAAGAAGACTTTTATTTAGAATACTGTCAGCCTTAGGACTTTTGTAAAATGTACTAGATATTTTGTAATTCAAATCTTGAAAATCAATGAAATGAAATGATGTTTTGATCTGAGTTCCATGAAACCTTGTATTTGCATTCTCATTAATTATTCATTCAAGGAACTAAAAATTGTTTGCAGATATTATAGGATGGAGGTTGCATTCCAAAAAACCGAAATTGGAGAACTTGAAGAAACTGGGAATTGAATTTGCTTATTTCCCCATTGTTATAATTTTTGCAAATATTTCTTTGAATTCCTTGAATGATTAATTTTGCATTGTTGCATTTTGCATTCATAAGCATTGTGTCGCTACTGCAAAAATCGGCGCCGGCTGAACAGAAGAGTCGCCACCGTGCGTTATTTATCCCAACGGAGGGAAAGGAAACGCTCGAAGTAAACCTACCACAAATACGGGAAAGGAATGGTCATCGCAACCAAATCTTAGATTCGGGAGTCGATTACGCAAGGGGAAGGTACTAGCACCCCTCACGTCCGTCGTACTCGACGGGATCCACGCTTGTTTTCTAGTACGAATTGTTATTCTATCTATTCTACAGGTCTAGGGTTAAAAGAAAATAAACTGACTCGGCAAAGTATCACACTTTATGCCTACGTATTCCCGTCTGGAACGAGAAATCAGAGTCAACGTAGTTCTCCTACCTACGGGAAAGGA
This sequence comes from Lathyrus sativus, assembly GCA_963859935.3. Classification (NCBI taxonomy): domain Eukaryota; kingdom Viridiplantae; phylum Streptophyta; class Magnoliopsida; order Fabales; family Fabaceae; genus Lathyrus; species Lathyrus sativus. The sequence continues at coordinate 343,087,985 of OZ012737.1, read as the reverse complement.
GGGGAAGGTTGCTCGCTAGGATATCGCATCCTATGCCTACGTACTTTCATACAGCATGAAAGATCAGAGCAAACGTAGTTCGGGCTACGGAAGACACAAGCTTGTCTGACTGTTTTTTATTACCTTCAAAAAGGATTTTTCTTGATTAAGAGTCCAAGCGGACAAAAGTGACAATTTGATGTTTGTTTTGAATCTTTTACAAAAGAAATGTTTTTTTAGTGTGTTTGCAATCTCTGACACACTAGAGACTATAATTTGAGAGTGTCTACATCGCATGTCACCCTAAGGGTACCATACTAAGCAGTCAGATTACTGAAGAGTGACCCTCCAGCAACCTTTTCTCAAATAGCTTAAGGCTCGTAACGTACGACATCGATTAACCTTATTACTGTATTTTTGAAGTGTTTTGAGATGAGAAGAGAAAGAAGCTCTAAAAAAACCTAGGGTTTGAAATGGGAATCAAAACTATCCTATTGTTATCATGCATGGATTAAAACCTAATGTCTGTCATATTTCTCTCTTGCACAGAGGGAAACAGAGATCCTAGGGGATAAACGACAAAAGAAACAGATACATACAGTAAACAATAAAAATGTATGCAATGCAGCAAGAAACAATAGGCAAAGTGAACAACTTCACTTTAAACCTAAGGGGAAGATTAACAAACAATACAGCAAAGAAAAACACCAGCTCAGCAAGCCCCACCAGTTCCTACAGCAACAGTTCTGAAAAACAGCAAACTCTGACAGTTGATTAACAGCAAAACAGTAACACCCTCAAGTGAACCCCATGATCAACCTTCAATGGTTTCCAAAATTCAACAAGCTTCCATCTCCAAGAAACCACCAAGCTTAAGCAAGCACAAAATCTCAAACAGTTGACAGCATCAGACAGCAGACAGATCCAAACAGCAGTAAACCCTAGCCTTAACAACTGCACAGCTCTGACATGAATAATCTTCATCTTTGTCAATCTTTGATCTTCATCTCTATCTTCAATGGCTTCTTTCTTCAAGGCAAGCTCTCCTAGATGATAGTCACTTAACAAGATGAGTTGAATGTTAAACAGTTCATTGACTACCAAAGGAAGCCTACAAACAGTTTAACATTATAGAAGAGTGGTTCTCTCAAAGTTCTACCTATAAGGCAAGGCCACTTATCCCTCCAAAGGAGGGAGGTGAATACCCTAGAGGGACTTCATGTCATAGAGAGGAATGGAAGAACATGAAGTTATCCATGTTTGTACAAAAAATTCAGTCTATTCTAAGGCTCTGCTTATTCCTATTATTTCCTATGTCTTCAATCAACACCTTCAATCTCCAAGCTCCAAGGATCTTCTTTGGTCTTCAATTAACACCTTTGAGTCTTCATGCTCCACAAGCTCAAACCAAGCCCCATACCCCATAGAAAAGCCCAAAAGCCCAAGCAAACAAATATAAACCCCAAGTGGGAACACCAAACAAACACTCCATTTGCAAAATATACTAAAAATAGTAATATAGTATTTAAAATTCTAAGACTAATTCTAAGGGGATTTCTACATCTACCCTACATACCCTATATGCCCCAGAACCTAATTCAAGCTAAAAAAACCCCAAAATAAAATGTTATGATGCACCTATGTTGAGTTTGAACCCTACTTCTAACACCCTAATGTTCTCTAATCAAAACTAATCAAGATTAATCCACAAAAAATGTGGAATAAATCCAGGGAGAACTTAATGTTCTAATCTAGCTAGTACAAAAAGAATGGAATCAAAATATGAATTTAAATGACTAGACAAAATTCACCAAATAATATGTACAAACAAAATGAAAATAAAAAGCAATTAAGTGTGAAAATTCACCATAAATGGAAAAATGCCTAAAATAATATTTTTATTTTTCTAAAAATTTCTTGAGACAATTATTAAAATGAGGAAAAAAATCCCATGTCAAAATGATTATTTTTGGATTTATTATGATTTATTTTGTAAACTATATGCAAATGATATGAAAAAAAGAAAATTCAATTAAAACAATAAAGCAGGGGGTGGCAACAACAAGTATCATACTTCAGGAAAACATTGGGCCCAGGAGGGGGGGGGGGTGCTGGTAGCACGCGCTGGGCCCAGTCCACTAATTCAGAAAAATCAACTAAAAAAACCCAAGGGAAACCAAACATGGGGGTGGCGAATAACAGATATTCGCTTTGCAAGCCAAGTTGGGCCCCAAACGGGGGGTGCAAACAACAATTATGCTAGGCCCAAACAAAAATGCCAAGGGGAGAGGGGGGTGTCACGAGTAACATGGGGAGTATGGTCAGCAATACTGCAACTGGGCCTAAGCCCGAGTCCAAACCATCCATAACCTCAGCAAAACTAACCCTAAAACCTCTAACACTTCCACTCATACTACTACTGTTCATCTTCTCTCCCAACGAACCCTAAACGGCGCTCTCTCTAAAACCCTCTCAAACCTGCATGCTCTGAAACCGAATCAACAATAACCCTTGTTCTCAATGCCATCCCCAATCAATCCCTCAAAACTCTGTTCAAAAACACTAATCCCTAACCTACTCGCCTCACCAAATCTCTGATATTCAAACCTAAACACCAAGATCTATCCTAATCTCCATTGTCCAACCTAACGCTCGAAACTACGCTAAATCCAGATAAACAAATCGCATGCATGCTTACAAGCTAGATAAAGAAGAACAAAAACCTGGGGAATCTGATGAAGACGGAGGTTCTGGGAAGAACTTCTTGAAGATTCTGGAGATTGATGAAGATCGAGGAGTTCCAAAGGCGCGAAGATCTGCAAATTAAGGAATATCGGGGACCTTGATGAACGTCTGAAGATCTTTGTTGAAGATATGAAGATCTGCGAAGATCTAAACAGAAAACTGGTGATTTGAGTAATCTGGAGGAATTTCTGGGCGAACGGTGAATGTTCTTCGTGGATCTGGGAAAATGATGAACGAAGAATGAATGTTCTTCGTGAAATCCAGATGATGATGAAGGTTCTTCATGGATGAGCCTATTGATGATTCAGCCGAAGCTTGATGTAGTTGTTCACAACGATGAAGAATGTTAAACGAAGATCTGGATAATCTATGAAGTTCTTGGCGCAATGAATCCTGGCAATTATTGATGAAGAACACGAAGTTGTTCTTGGTGAGTTGGAAAAATGCAGATTCCGACGAACTTTCCGGTGAACTCAACGTTTCCGACGACGGTTAAGGGTGTTACGGTTGCCGGCGGTGACGGTTAGGGTGGTCACCGGGGGCTTTGCATGGCCGGCGGTGAGAATTCCGGCGAAGGATGTGACGGGGACAAGTGTCCCACTTGCATGCAGAGGGAGAGTGAGAAGGGTACACGTGTAGAGGCTATGGTACGTGGCTGGTATGCAGTGAATGAACGAATGAGGTGGCGGAAGCGAAAAACGCACGCGTGGCATTCCTTTTATGCTGACAAGTGGCATTCGCAAATGGATCTTGGACTGGGCTTTGTGGATAATTGGCCTAATGGAACTGATTAACTGATGATTATCTAGATTAAATTCTGATTAGTGGACTGAAATGAAGGATTAAACAAAATTAATACTAAAGAAAATCCTAATTAAACTTAAATCGAAAATTAAAATAAAACCTAATTAAAATCTATCATTAACCCTAATTAATCCTAAAATGAAAATTAAAAACAAAATCCTAATTAAAATCTATCATTAACCCTAATTAATCCTAAAATGGAAATTAAAAATAAAATCCTAATTAATCTATAAAAAAAATAGAAAAACATTTAATATCTAAAAAACTATTTAAAAATCTAATTAAATCTGAAAAATGAAATAAAAATCTAAAAAACAATTAATCCTATTTTTTTTAACAAAACTATTCTATTAATTTTGAAAAAATAATTAAATCTAATAAAATCTAAAAACAATAATATCTATTTAAAATCTACTCTCATTTAAGAAAAAATAATATCTAGTTCTCTATTTTTTTAAAAAAATCTATTAAAAGAAAATTGATATCTAAAAATTTAAAAATCTATTAAATCTCTAAAAAAGAAAAGAAAATTTATTTAAAACTCTAAAAAATTATATAAAAAAATCTATTAAAATCTATAAACAAAAATAACCCTATTAAAATCTATTAAATGCATAAAAAAAATCCAGAAAATAGAAGAAAAATCCTAAAAAATGCCAGGAAGCCGATTAAATCGAATAAAGCCTAATTGCGCAACCGTAGTGAAGCCCGGGCTCCGAGATGGCCTGAAAACACAGGAAACGAGCATCAATTCTCAACAGACTTTTATTCCAACCGGCCTGAGCTGCCTGAAGCGCCAGGGGCTATAATCCCGATAAAATCGATCTGACTGAGAAAAATGCAATGCATGCGGTATGCGAATGCGAATGCAAAATGCGTTGAAGCATAAACCAGATATGGGGACCGGTTGGTCAAATTTTGGGGTGCAACTGCTGCCCCTATTCAAACGGCTTGGACCTGAAGGGTTGAAGAGCGAACAACCTTCAAACATTCAAAGGTAGAAGACGGTTGAATACAAAATAAACCCGAAAATTTGCCAACCGCAGAAATAAACTGCACCCTTGCTTGGGGAACACCATCCAGAGAACTGAATCCAAATATTATGGCAACAAAAATGATCGATCACCTGATAAAGAGGTTTGACTTTAGCCCCCAGTTACCTGTGTGACACCACAGATAACAAACCCGAAGGTTGGATCAACATGCACTCGATCACCTCCCATCGTCTAATGATAGACGGAGACACCATCCCGAAGGAAAACAATAACCATACTCACATTGTCTAAAGATAGACGGAAAGGCACCATCCCGAAGGAAAACCAAAATCCATACTCACATTGTCTAAAGATAGATAGAAAGACACCATCCCGAAGGAAAACCATAACCCATACTCATATTGTCTAAGGATAGACAGAAAGACACTATCCCGAAGGAAAACCATATCCATACTCACATTGTCTAAGGATAGACAGAAAGACACCATCCCGAAGGAAAACCATATCCATACTCACATTGTCTAAGGATAGACAGAAAGACACCCTCCCGAAGGAAAACCATAACCCATACTCACATTGTCTAAGGATAGACAGAAAGACACCATCCTGAAGGAAAACCATATCCATACTCACATTGTCTAAGGATAGACAAAAAGATACCCTCCCGAAGGAAAACCATAACCCATGCTCACATTGTCTAAAGATAGACAGAAATACACCATCCCGAAGGAAAACCATAACCCATACTCACATTGTCTAAGGATAGACAGAAAGACACCCTCCCGAAGGAAAACCATAACCCATACTCACATCGTCTAAGGATAGACGGAAAGACACCATCCCGAAGGAAAACCATAACCCATACTCACATTGTCTAAGGATAGACAGAAAGACACCATCCCGAAGGAAAACCATAACCCATACTCACATCGTCTAAGGATAGACAGAAAGACACCATCCCGAAGGAAAACAATATCCATACTCACATCGTCTAAAGATAGACGGAGAGACACCATCCCGAAGGAAAATAATAACCCATACTCACATTGTCTAAAGATAGACAGAAAGACACCATCCCGAAGGAAAACCGTAACCCATACTCACATCGTATAAGGATAGACAGAAAGACACCATCCTGAAGGAAAACCCGTCAGCGGAAAGAGAACCATATTCATCACCACCCATCAAATTTCAGAATCCTTTCGTCTACAGGAATTGATGGAAAGAACAATATCTTCAAAGGGGCCACATCATCAATAAGGATTGACAGGAAGAAAAACCACCTCCAAAGAGCCAGGCCGTTGATAAGGATCAACAACTAGGAAAACCAAACATTCTTCGAAGAGCCTCGACGTCAATAAGGATCGACGGTCAGGAAAACCTTCTTGAAATGTCATCTCATCCAATAAACAGAAAGAACGCCGATATCTGAAAGATCGCCTTGAAACCTCTCAACGTCTAAGGATAGACGGAGAAAACCATATCTAACTCACGACGTCTAATGATAGACGGAGAAGGCTCGCTGGGGGAAACCCATCGTCAATGTGAACTGACGGGAAGAGAAGTCTGTCAATATCAGACGACTGATGAGTAAAGCATAACTGTTGTATGATCTGAGAATCGAACACCAAAGAGCTGTCTGAATAAAGCTGCTGGATAAATGCCCCTGAACTGATTACAGAGTACTTCATGTTGCCACTGAAGGCTGATAGAAAAACTGGCTTATGCTTCGTATGCATATGCGTATGTTTGAATTTTTTTATGGCGTAATGCTCCATATGGGATGGAAATGCTACGCATTTGAGGATGAAATGCAAGTATGATGCAAATATGATGATATATGCAAGATGCAAATGCGGGCTCGGGTCGCTGGAGAAGTTGGATACAGAAACCCGCTTCAGCAAAATAAATGCTGAAGACAAAGCCAACTCCGCTAGGGACTAACCGGGCATCACAAAATTATTCCAGCAAAATAAATGCTGGAAAAGTGAAGCCAACTTCGCTGGGGAATAACCGAATGTGCCAAGCATGATTGGACTTCTGTCATGGATAACTTACCCGTGCCAATGAAAATTGGACTTGCGCTGGGGAAAACAGACGGAGTCTTCCTGCGTACCAATGAATATTGAATTTTGAAACTGATGCGCCAACATGGATTGGGCCACACAATGATTGCCAATATGGATTGGGCTTCCTAAAAATTGCCAATAAGGATTGGGCTTTAGGCTATCCGTGATGGGTCATGTACGACTGACTCTGGAAAACGTCTTGTCTGAATTCACAGTTTCTGATTGAAGGGTCAATAGATGGTAACACGACTTCCCGACATTCGACTCACACTTGGAGATTAGCTGAATCTGCTCGAATAGCTCTGAGTAACTCTGATGACACAGAGAAAATCAATTCCTTCGCTTCTGATATGCCCCAGCTTGTGGGACCTCTGTGGGGACATTCCTCAAAAGGAAATCTGAAAATCTGTACCCTGATGGTCTGATATGAAATGCCCTAGCATTCTGAACCTCGGAAAAATGCTTCAAATCAAATGCCCCTCAGGCAAGAAACAGCTTCTGCGCTTCTTCTAGAGTGGCCTGCCCCTGTCTGCAATGACTTTGCCCCTGATTGGCTTGATTCAGTGTAGTGACTCTAGCTACGAGATTTTTACCAAATCTCGACCTGATTGCCCCGGAATAATGACTTTGGATTGCTGACCTCACTGGGGATCACTGGATAATAGCTTGCCCCGGCTCTCGGAACATTCGGGCATCCTGCATTCTATCCTGATCAGACTTTCCACTGTAGGAAACTTTCCTGCTGCCAAGCGCTTACTCGTAAGTAAAACAAGTTGTTCTGCATAAAAGATACATTAATGCAATGCATATGACAGTTTTAACATCCAATCTGTTCACTGGAAAAATGGAAAAAACCGTTTGACACAAAATGCACAAATCATTTATCAAAATATCGACATCAGTACCAACATGGTAAGAAGAACCCTTTTAGGAGTCAGCTTCGACGCGATCTTTACCGATGTATGCCTTCGAAACAACCCTGCTTCAGTTAGGACTTTTGAAGGTTGTAATGTGGTCAGGTTCACGGTTTTGAAAGAAAGGATAAAGGCTCAAAGTCTAATTTTAACCCACCCATTCTCCTTGACGTTCTCCGATCCTACGTTCAGCTAATTCGACCTTAGCGCTCACCTCTTAGAGGTTGAAATATAGGAGTGATAGTTCGAGAAACTATGAGCTTTTGGAGTGACAGCCACTCGCTCTTCGTCTTTGACACTTGGGGTCACACGACTCGTATTTCATTTGAGGACTTTTCTTTTGTAATCCTTTTCATCTTTTCTTTCCCTAATTTTTGGCTGGACTGAGTCTTTTGAGTTTCTTTTGATTTTCCAGTCCAGCGGGATGCCCTTATTTTTGCCTAAATCGTTTATTTTCAAGTTTTGACTTAGAGGGCTTTTGATTCTTTTTGCTTTTCGTTTTTTTTTTCGAACAAGTCGTGTGACACTGGTTGTCTAACTCTTTGGGGAATAATGTGACTGTGTCACTCCTGACGCTTAACCACTGTGGCTTTTTAGGCACGACCTATAGAGGTGTGATTGATCCTCGAACGGACACTCCTTTTGCAGTTTGGACGCTCGGTCAAATTAGCTAACACCTACCCTGCCCCAGGTTGAGATTGAGGGCTTTTCGTTTTCAAAAAGAACTCCTACTACTAGGCTCAAAGGGGTTAACAAGGGATTATCTTCCTTATATCTCTGGTGTTTAGGGATTTGAAACAATGCATGTACATCATCAACAGGTTTTATTTCAAAGGCATACAATATCGGAAGCTTGCATGTCGTTCATTTTCGTCATCCTCCCCGGATTCTGCTTAACCAAGCGTTGGATATCTGTAAAAATCAATTAGTGAACACGAATGGATTTAATCAAAACATGCATACTCATTTCATTATCATCAATTGAATGAAAACAACAAGTTTTACAAACAAGATTGCAATTTAACACGAAAGAAACTACAAACATAAAGAAATGACAAGATGAAACACAGGAAAACGTCAGCTTCCGAGGACCGGGCCTTCACATCTGACTTGCTGCTGAACCAGCCATCTCCAAAGTTGCCTATTGAAACCATACTGCTTAAAACGGATGCCGGGTGAATTGCCTTTCTGACTTCATTAGGCTCTGTCTAGCACACAGGTTTGACCGATAACGATAAGGCTGCTGACTCTGGCAAGGAGTTGACGTCTGCTGCGAAGACTGTACAGATTGTTGACTTTGATCAGTCGAACCACTTGGAGGTCGAGTCTGAATTATCAGGGACTCCTTTTGTTCAAGCGCTTTCATCCTCAGGCTTGGTCTAGGCAGCAACTGAGGACATGGGGATTCTGACACCAATGATTGCAGAATATACTTCTGATCTATGGCAGCTTCGGGAACGTCCATCATTTTAGCACCAAATGGGGTAAGATCATTAGGTACAATTACGCCGCCCGGCATGAGTTCCATAACTTTTGCATCAATCAAGTCCTGAACGTTGTGCTTAAAAGCGTGACAACTTTCCACATCATGTCCGGGTGCCCCGGAATGAAATTCATACTGCTTACTAGTGTCATACCCATAAGGAAGTGTCGTTCCTGTGAGTGGGGCCAATGTTCTTTTTTCCACCAGCTTCAAACCTAATAAAGTCTGAAAGAGCTCAGCATACGTTGAAGGCGGCGCCTTAAATACCCTCTTTGGCCTCCCCTCCTGAATTCTTCGCTGAGTCGGATGTATCCTTTGTTGTTGTTGCTGGTGTTGATCAACACGTTTTTTAAGCTCAGGTTCCACAGGCACGGGTTCCACAGGCACAGGTGGAACAAGCTCCTTCATTGCGGCTTCAGATAGCTGATCACCCTCTTTCCTAAGCACATTCTTGACGACTTCCATGATCAAGCTCATTTGGGTCTTCAGCTGATTATTTTCCTCTTTGAGTATCTTCTGATCCAGACGCATCTCTTGCATGTCTCTCATCATCTGCCCTAGCTGGCTTCGGACTTCCATTAATTCAGCCTGATTCTGTTCCATAACTCTGAGGGAATTCCTGCAACAAACTGGTGAAGAACAGGAAATAAGACCCACGATTCTGAGGTACCTGTTATGCGAGAATGCAATGCAGAAAGCAAACACAAATCTACGGCAAGACAAAGAAACCCCAAGCTATAAGCGCGGAGATAAACACCTCACACCACTATGTAAAGCCAACAAGAGCAGCAAACAAGCACAACCAAGTACAAAATACAATGACCCCAGCCAACAAGCCTGGTGGTGGTCAGCAAACAACAATGCACGAAAGCTAAACAGGTCAGCAGAAAAAAAAACAGATGCGACATCCAGCACAGAAACCTCTAGCAACTTCCTTCATATTCAACTGAGCTCTCAGTTGGACATTCTTCCAAACATACACTTTCAGTGGAGTCTTCCATGACATTGACTGACGAACCCACACAACTGGATGAAGGAGAGTCAATAATCTGAACAAAACCCTGAGGTGTGATGAAGATCTTGTTAGAGTCTAGCAGATTCTGAACTTGGCTTCTAAGCACTTTACAATCATCTGTCGAATGCCCCTGTACCCCAACATGGTACTCACAGCGGGCGCTGGCATCAGAACCTGATGGATAAGGCTGGATCACTGGATTAGTCTCTTTCGGCACTATTAATCCACTTTCGACCAAATCTAGCAACAACTTACTGTACGACACCGGTAGCCAAGTAAACTGCCTTTCAGGCTTCCTTGGTCTTCGTCGGGCGTGATGATGCGGCTGATGATGATATGACTGCTGGTTTGGAGTGTCTGAAAACTGAGCCTGAGACGCTAGAGATTCCAAGACGACATCATTTCCTTCTTCCCACTCTTCTTGAAAACTGACAACTGATTCATTCTTATCAACTGGGATATAAGGAGTATCTCGAATCTTTCCATTCTTGAGTCCTCTCTCAACAAGCTCTCCCATTCTCATCAAGCCCTCAAAGTTTGTACAACTGAACATCATGTCGTAATAACGGCCCTTCAGAGTATCCAAGAAGAGGTTAACCATTTCTCTTTCCAGAAGCGGTGGTTGAACACTGGCAGCCAATTCTCTCCATCCTTGCATATACCCTCTAAAGGATTCATTATCCGCCCGAGATAACTCTTGCAAATGCACGCGACTAGGATCCATATCCAGGTTGTAGTCGTACTGCTTCACGAAGGCATTGGCTAAATCCGACCATGACTTGATACTATCACTCTTCAACTGCATGTACCAATCCAAAGATGCTCTGGTCAAACTATCTTGGAAACAGTGAATCATGAGCTTGTCATTGGTGACGTGTGAAGTCATCCTTCTGCAGAACATAACCAAATGTAGCTTCGGACAACTATCCCCTTTGTATTTCTCAAAATTGGGCATCTTGAACTTCGGAGGCAACACAAGACCTGGCACCAAACACATGCTCGAAGCATTCAGATCAAGAGTATTCTTATTCATCAGGGCAGCAATCTGATCTTCCAACGTCTGAAGTCTTCTCATATACACAATAGTCCTTAGGTCATGAACATTAACCTGCGGAACAACTCTTGGAGGTGGAACAATCCTTGGAGGAGCTGGCGTAGAGAAAGTGAAACCTTGATACTCTGTGTCATCGAGAGAAGGTGGACCTCTGACAGGGGTTTGCACGGGCTGAGCAACATTGTTCATCTGAGTTCTTTGAACATTGTTTCCTCCTCTATTTATAGTTGTCATGGCTTCCATGACCTGACTCAGCTGGTTCTTCAACAATTCAAACTCCGCCCGAGTAACAACCAAGTTCTGCTCTTCTGAAGCCATGATCCTTTCCCAAAAGCTAACTCAAGTCCAATGCGAATGTCGGGAAATCAACTGACGAAACGGACAAAAACGGGTTAGCTCCCTGTTCCGGCTGAGGATGAATATGCAAAATGAAATGCAAATGCAAATGCAAACATGCAACAGGGATCAAGATCACTGCTGTAGCTTGAGAAGTTTGTTGTACTGTAGCTCGAGAATGACCAGAGCTTCGCCTCAAACCAAACCAACCACTCAAAAGGACCCTTGTAACCAATTCTCACTGACAGAGACAAACCAGGTCTTCTGAGGCCAGAGTTTTCCTGCAAAAAAGACCCACCTACCCCTCACAGGTATGTACTTAACTCGCAGATGAGGTACGGCATCCTATGCGGGCATCAGCGTCACAGACTTTCAAGAGCGATGATACGATACCCAGAAGGTGTGGCATCATCATCCCTTGAAGCAGCCTCACTTAGCTGAATCTCAATTGATAGGTCCCCAGAGTCGACAATCCTCGGGTCAGACAACTTGTCGAGCCCTAAGGGCCAGGCAAGAAGCATCAAAGAGAATCTCGTCCGAGCGCAGATTTCGCGGCTAGCTGGTGCGAGCTAAGCAAGCAGGCTAACCACTACTCTCTACTTCTAAGTCTATGTGTAACCTCAAGCCCAGGTTCGGCTTATCTCTCAACAGATCACCCCCTTCCCACGACAGCAATAACAATATAAAGCTGATAAAAAAAATGCGGAAAGTAAAGACAGAACAGTAAATCTATACAACACCCACGACGGGAAAACAAGCGCTAGGATTGACTCGCATAGGGGATATTCCTGTCCCCAGCAGAGTCGCCAGCTGTCGCTACTGTGAAAATCGGCGCCGACTGAACAGAAGAGTCGCCACCGTGCATTATTTATCCCAACGGAGGGAAAGGAAACGCTCGAAGTAAACCTACCGCAAATACGGGAAAGGAATGGTCATCGCAACCAAATCCTGGATTCGGGAGTCGATTATGCAAGGGGAAGGTACTAGCACCCCTCACGTCCGTCGTACTCGACGGGATCCACGCTTGTTTTCTAGTACGGATTGTTATTCTATCTATTCTACAGGTCTAGGGTTAAAAGAAAATAAACTGACTCGGCAAAGTATCGCACTTTATGCCTACGTATTCCCGTCTGGAACGAGAAATCAGAGTCAACGTAGTTCGCCTACCTACGGGAAAGGAGAGGAAGGTTGCTCGCTAGGATATCGCATCCTATGCCTACGTACTTTCATACAGCATGAAAGATCAGAGCAAACGTAGTTCGGGCTACGGAAGACACAAGCTTGTCTGACTGTTTTTTATTACCTTCAAAAAGGGTTTTTCTTGATTAAGAGTCCTTGCGGACAAAAGTGACATTTTGATGTTTGTTTTGAATCTTTTATGAAAGAAATGTTTTTTTAGTGTGTTTGCAATCTCTGACGCACTAGAGACTATGATTTGAGAGTGACTACGTCGCATGTCACCCTAAGGGTACCATACTAAGCAGTCAGATTACTAAAGAGTGACCCTCCAGCAACCTTTTCTCAAATAGCTTAAGGCTCGTAACGTACGACATCGATTAACCTTATTACTGTATTTTTGAAGTGTTTTGAGATGAGAAGAGAAAGAAGCTCTAAAAAAACCTAGGGTTTGAAATGGGAATCAAAACTATCCTATTGTTATCAATCATGGATTAAAACCTAATGTCTGTCATATTTCTCTCTTGCACAGAGGGAAACAAAGATCCTAGGGGATAAACAGCAAAAGAAACAGATACATACAGTAAACAGTAAAAATGTATGCAATACAGCAAGAAACAATAGGCAAAGTGAACAACTTCACTTTAAACCTAAGGGGAAGATTAACAAACAATACAGCAAAGAAAAACACCAGCTCAGCAAGCCCCACCAGTTCCTACAGCAACAGTTCTGAAAAACAGCAAACTCTGACAGTTGATTAACAGCAAAACAGTAACACCCTCAAGTGAACCCCAAGATCAACCTTCAATGGTTTCCAAACTTCAACAAGCTTCCATCTCCAAGAAACCACCAAGCTTAAGCAAGCACAAAATCTCAAACAGTTGACAACATCAGACAGCAGACAGATCCAAACAGCAGTAAACCCTAGCCTTAACAGCTGCACAGCTCTGACATGAATAATCTTCATCTTTGTCAATCTTTGATCTTCATCTCTATCTTCAATGGCTTCTTTCTTCAAGGCAAGCTCTCCTAGATGATAGTCACTTAACAAGATGAGTTGAATGTTAAACAGTTCATTGACTACCAAAGGAAGCCTACAAACAGTTTAACATTATAGAAGAGTGGTTCTCTCAAAGTTCTACCTCTAAGGCAAGGCCACTTATCCCTCCAAAGGAGGGAGGTGAATACCCTAGAGGGACTTCATGTCATAGAGAGGAATGGAAGCACATGAAGCTATCCATGTTTGTACAAAAAATTCAGTCTATTCTAAGGCTCTGCTTATTCCTATTATTTCCTATGTCTTCAATCAACACCTTCAATCTCCAAGCTCCAAGGATCTTCTTTGGTCTTCAATTAACACCTTTTAGTCTTCATGCTCCACAAGCTCAAACCAAGCCCCATACCCCATAGAAAAGCCCAAAAGCCCAAGCAAACAAATATAAACCCCAAGTGGGAACACCAAACAAACACTCCATTTGCAAAATATACTAAAAATAGTAATATAGTATTTAAAATTCTAATATTAATTCTAAGGGGATTTCTACATATACCCTACATACCCTATATGCCCCAGAACCTAATTCAAGCTAAAAAACCCCAAAATAAAATGTTATAATGCACCTATGTTGAGTTTGAACCCTACTTCTAACACCCTAATGTTCTCTAATCAAAACTAATCAAGATTAATCCTTAAAAAATGTGGAATAAATCCAGGGAGAACTTAATGTTCTAATCTAGCTAGTACAAAAAGAATGGAATCAAAATATGAATTTAAATGACTAAACAAAATTCACCAAATAATATGTACAAACAAAATGAAAATAAAAAGCAATTAAGTGTGAAAATTCACCATAAATGGAAAAATGCCTAAAATAATATTTTTATTTTTCTACAAATTTCTTGAGACAATTATTAAAATGAGGAAAAAAATCCCATGTCAAAATGATTATTTTTGGATTTATTATGATTTATTTTGTAAACTATATGCAAATGATATGAAAAAAAAGAAAACTCAATTAAAACAATAAAGCAGGGGGTGGCAACAGCAAGTATCATACTTCAGGAAAACATTGGGCCCAGGAGGGAGGGGGGGTGCTGGTAGCACGCGCTGGGCCCAGTCCACTAATTCAGAAAAATCAACTAAAAAAAACCAAGGGAAACCAAACAGGGGGGGTGGCGAATAGCAGATATTCGCTTTGCAAGCCAAGTTGGGCCCCAAACGGGGGGTGCAAACAACAATTATGCTAGGCCCAAACAAAAATGCCAAGGGCAGAGGGGGGTGTCACGAGTAACATGGGGAGTATGGTCAGCAATACTGCAACTGGGCCTAAGCCCGAGTCCAAACCATCCATAACCTCAGCAAAACTAACCCTAAAACCTCTAACACTTCCACTCATACTACTACTGTTCATCTTCTCTCCCAACGAACCCTAAACGGCGCTCTCTCTGAAACCCTCTCAAACCTGCAAGCTCTGAAACCGGATCAACAATAACCCTTGTTCTCAATGCCATCCCCAATCAATCCCTCAAAACTCTGTTCAAAAACACTAATCCCTAACCTACTCGCCTCACCAAATCTCTGATATTCAAACCTAAACACCAAGATCTATCCTAATCTCCATTGTCCAACCTAACGCTCGAAACTACGCTAAATCCAGATAAACAAATCGCATGCATGCTTACAAGCTAGAGAAAGAAGAACAAAAACCTGGGGAATCTGATGAAGACGGAGGTTCTGGGAAGAACTTCTTGAAGATTCTGGAGATTGATGAAGATTGAGGAGTTCCAAAGGCGCGAAGATCTGCAAATTGAGGAAGATCGGGGACCTTGATGAACGTCTGAAGATCTTTGTTGAAGATATGAAGATCTGCGAAGATCTAAACAGAAAACTGGAGATTTGAGTAATCTGGAGGAATTTCTGGGCGAACGGTGAATGTTCTTCGTGGATCTGGGAAAATGATGTACGAAGAATGAATGTTCTTCGTGAAATCCAGATGATGATGAAGGTTCTTCGTGGATGAGCCTATTGATGATTCAGCCGAAGCTTGATGTAGTTGTTCACAACGATGAAGAATGTTAAACGAAGATCTGGATAATCTATGAAGTTCTTGGCGCAATGAATCCTGGCAATTATTGATGAAGAACACGAAGCTGTTCTTCGTGAGCTGGAAAAATGCAGATTCCGACGAACTTTCCGGTGAACTCAACGTTTCCGACGACGGTTAAGGGTGTTACGGCGGCCGGCGGTGACGGTTAGGGTGGTCACCGGGGGCTTTGCATGGCCGGCGGTGAGAATTCCGGCGAAGGATGTGGCGGGGACAAGTGTCCCACTTGCATGCAGAGGGAAAGTGAGAAGGGTACACGTGTAGAGGCTATGGTACGTGGCTGGCATGCAGTGAATGAACGAATGAGGTGGCGGAAGGGAAAAACGCACGCGTGGCATTCCTTTTATGCTGACAAGTGGCATTCGCAAATGGATCTTGGACTGGGCTTTGTGGATAATTGGCCCAATGGAATTGATTAACTGATGATTATCTAGATTAAATTCTGATTAGTGGACTGAAATGAAGGATTAAACAAAATTAATACTAAAAAAAATCCTAATTAAACCTAAAACGAAAATTAAAATAAAACCTAATTAAAATCTATCATTAACCCTAATTAATCCTAAAATAAAAATTAAAAATAAAATCCTAATTAAAATCTATCATTAACCCTAATTAATCCTAAAATGGAAATTAAAAATAAAATCCTAATCAATCTATAAAAAAAATAGAAAAAACATTTAATATCTAAAAAACTATTTAAAAATCTAATTAAATATGAAAAATGAAATAAAAATCTAAAAAACAATTAATCCTATTTTTTTTAACAAAACTATTCTATTAATTTTGAAAAAACAATTAAATCTAATAAAATCTAAAAACAATATTATCTACTTAAAATCTTCTCTTATTTAAGAAAAAATAATATCTAGTTCTCTATTTTTTTAAAAAAATCTATTAAAAGGAAATTGATATCTAAAAATTTAAAAATATATTAAATCTCTAAAAAAGAAAATAAAATTTATTTAAAACTCTAAAAAATTATATAAAAAAATCTATTAAAATCTATAAATATAAATAACCCTATTAAAATCTATTAAATGCATTAAAAAAATATAGAAAATAGAAGAAAAATCCTAAAAAATGCCAGGAAGCCGATTAAATCGAATAAAGCCTAATTACGCAACCGTAGCGAAACCCGGGCACTGAGATGACCTGAAAACACAGGAAACGGGCACCAATTCTCAACAGACTTTTATTCCAACCAGCCTGAGCTGCCTAAAGCGCCAGGGGCTATAATCCCGATAAAATCCATCTGACTGAGAAAAATGCAATG
Source organism: Lathyrus sativus (assembly GCA_963859935.3). Lineage (NCBI taxonomy): Eukaryota > Viridiplantae > Streptophyta > Magnoliopsida > Fabales > Fabaceae > Lathyrus > Lathyrus sativus. The sequence continues at coordinate 343,071,035 of OZ012737.1, read as the reverse complement.
CATGCGGTATGCGAATGCGAATGCAAAATGCGTTGAAGCATAAACCAGATATGGGGACCGGTTGGTCAAATTTTGGGGTGCAACTCATTGCATGTGCATGTTCTTGTGTTGTGTCTCATCTCGCTGTCTTGTCTCCAGAAAGAATCACACTGAGTCCTCAACACCGATATAACACCCGAGCCCAAGCTCGCCTAAGAATGGAAGGACAAAATTTGGATATGGACAGAATTGATAATGAACTCGGAGAGCTACGAGGAGGCATGAGGCAGATCATGGAAGCCCTACAAGTCATTCGTGCAAAGTTGGACACTCAAGCCACTGTTGTTTCTGAAATCACTGGCATAACTGTAGAGCCGATCCCAACGGCAGTTACTGTTGCAAATGTACCACCATATGGGTTACCGCCTGGTTTTGTACCTCCACCAATAGTCAATCAACAAGCAGTTCCTTTGGGGCCAGAAGTTCCTCAAGCTATTCCTACTTACACTCAGCCTTCTGTTCAGGTTCAAGCGCGCCCTGTTTTTCATATTCCTCCACCAGTGTACGAAGACCTTGATGGGTATGAAGAAGAGAGCGGACGACATGATAAGTTGAAAGAAAGTGTAGAAACTATTGGCAGGAAAGTCAGAGCAATGGAAGGAAATGACATCTTTGGTACTGATGCCAGAGATATGTGCTTAGTGTCTGGATTGATAATTCCGCCAAAATTCAAAGTTCCCAATTTTGATCAGTATTCTGGGGCTACTTGTCCTCGAACGCATCTGATTATGTATTACCGAAGAATGGCCGCTCATGTGGAAGACGATAAGTTAATGATTCACTGTTTCCAAGATAGTTTGAAAGGAGCTCCTGCTAAATGGTATTTGGGCTTGGATCAGTCTCGTATTCATAGTTTCTAAGACTTAGCTGATGCTTTTGTGAAACATTACAAATACAACATGGATTTAGCCCCTGATAGAAGACAGTTACTGAGTATGTCACAGAAGAGTTCGGAATCTTTCAAAGAGTATGCACAAAGGTGGAGGGAAACTGCCTCTCAGGTAGAACCTCCTTTGAGCGAAAAAAGAGTTAACAGATTGGTTCGTCGATATAGTGAGACCGGAGTTTTATGAGAAAATGATCAGTGGTGTAACCACAAGTTTTTCTGATATAGTAGCAGTGGGGGTAAGAGTGGAGTTAGGAATGAAGAATGGGAATGTGGCTAGCAGTTCCAGCAGTTCCGGTAACAGCAATGTCAAAAAGCTCAGCAGTAATTTTCATAGAAAGAAGGAAGGGGAGACAAATGCAGTAACTGTGGGAAGAAAGAGTCGCACCTGGAGACCACCTTACCAATAGTATCAGCAGAGTTATGTTCAACAACCTCAACAAGGCTTTGTTCAGCAGCCTCAAGCAAGTTATGTTCAGCAATCCCAGCAACAACGACCAATGAATCCGTTGCAGTATGCCCAACAGCCTTATGTGGTAGTTGTAACTCCGACTTTCATTCATCCTGTTCTCAGTTATCAGACAGTGCAGCCAGCACCTGTATATCAGCCAATTCAACAAGGGTATCAACGAGCGACCAACGCTCCGCCCTACCAGCAACATCATTAGCCTAGAGCTCAGGCACCCAGACAGAACTACCAGAATCGGAGACCAACAACAAAACCACCACTTCCTCAGATACCGATGACTTACACCGAGTTGTACCCCTCCTTAGTGCAGCAGGGATTGGTAACAACACGACCATTAAATCCAGACACTACATCTCCTCACTATAATCCAAATGCTCATTGTGCCTTTCACAAAGGTGTTGCCGGTCATGATTTAGAAGGCTGTCTTGCTTTAAAACATCTTGTCAGGGAGATGATGGAAAAGAAGATCTTGTCTTTTGATGATGTACCCCCAAATGTCAAAAGTAATCCATTGCCAAACCATGGAAGGGTCAATGTAGTAGAAGAAGTGTTAGACGAAAGAATGGTCCGAGATGTGTCAGAGATTAGAACCCCGTTGAGGTTGCTTCACGAGAAACTACTGAAAGCAGGATTGATAAAGAATACCCATAATGTTTGTGAAAAATGTTCTAGTGATTCTAGAGGATGTGATGAGGTACGAAGAGGTATACAAAGGTTGATTGATGAAGGAATGTTACAAGTGTGTAGTAAGGTGAGGAACGAAGAAGTTTCAGTAATTGAGCCTGTTTTTAATTTACCGAAGAAAGGTGAGAAAGTTCCGGTGTTCAAAATGACCAACAAAGGTGTGAAGCCCGTTTTCAACAAGTCAACTATCGATCAACCTCAACCGGTTATTATTCAGAAACCAAGACCGTTTCCTTTTGAAAGCACAAAGGCCGTTCCCTGGAAGTATGACATGACTGTGATAGACCGAGGATCTGGGAAGGTTAGTCAGAAAGAGACAGTAAAAGACGACCAAGTGGACGTAACAAACATTGCAGGTACAAGCAAAATGACCCGTAGTGGTCGCATCTATCAACCAAAAATAACAGTAGCCGCTCCAAAAGAGGTTACCCCTGCTACAACAAAAGAACAAGAGGTACCAGGTACTGAAGGAGACGACGAAGAATTCTTAAGGATTATTCGGAAAAGTGATTACAAGATCATTGATCAGCTCCACCAAACCCCATCAAAGATATCGATCTTGTCCCTCTTAATGAATTCTCCAGCTCACAGAGAAGCTCTGCAAAAAATATTAAAACAGGCACATGTGATAAAAGACATAACTCTCAGACAATTTGATTCAGTAATAGCCAACATTACAGCCTGTAAAACCCTGAGCTTTAGTGATGCAGAATTACTGAACGAAAGATGCAATCACAACCGTGCGTTGCACATATCTGTCAGATGCCAAGAAGACACCATGGCACGAGTCTTGGTTGATACTGGATCCTCATTGAATGTATTGCCCGCAAGGTCGCTCGTAAGGTTAGCATATGCAGGGGCAGAAATGAAACCAACATCCCTGATCGTAAAAGCTTTTGATGGTTCAAGAAGAACAGTTGTTGGAGAAGTAGAATTGCCAATCATGATTGGACCTCAGGTGTTCGATATTACATTCCAAGTCATGGACATTAACCCAGCTTATAGTTGTCTGATATGACGACCGTGGATTCACACCGCAGGGGTAGTAACTTCCACCTTACATCAGAGAATGAAATTTGTTGTGAATGATAAGTTAGTGATTGTACACGGTGAAGAGGACCTAATGGTGAGTAATCTGTCATCATTCAAGTATATTGAAGTAGATGAGGGCGCATTAGAAACTTCCTTTCAGGCACTCGAGATAGATAATGCAGTGATGTTGGAAGAAACAGTGGCTAAGAGTGGTCCGTCTTTTGCATCCGCTCAGAGCATCAAGTCTACATTGGAAGAAGGCACTCCTGCAGGTTGGGGAGAGGTTATTGAAGTGAAACTAAAGATGGATCGCCAAGGGTTGGGTTACAAACCAACTCATGATGAAGCACCAACACATGACAAAGGACGCCCGAAGACTATACAAGAAGTATTCATCAGTAGAGGTTTCCAAGTCAGTGCTGTGGAAGAAGATTTTAAAGATGAAGACCTGGAGCAGTTAGTGTATCATTGCAACACTGCCTTGAGCAACTGGGAAGCTATTGAGATTCCTTTGGTTTTTCCTGAGTCAAAGTAATTTGTTTATTTTTCTTTTCTTGTTGTTGTTTTAAATCGCATAACCATGCGCAAGGCTATAGGAATGTTTTGTAAGGGCCCCGAGCTTTCAAGAAAATCAATGAAAAATGAACTATTTTGTTAATTTCCTTGTGTTATTTTTACTGCTTTTGCTTTCATTTAAAAAAAAAGAAAAATGGCAATCTTAAAAAACCAAAACAATTTTTATCTGTTGTGTGCTGCATTTGTCTTTGTGTGTTTTAATAAAATAAGCCATTCCAACATGCAGTGATGTCCTAAAACCCATTGAATCCTATGACTTTGCATTCCCTCCGGACTTTGATTCACCAATATACCAAGCTGAAGATGAGGACGAAGATTTTGAAATCCCTGATGAACTGGTAAAATTGGCACACCATGAGTATACAGAGCTTCAACCCTACAAAGAACAGGTAGAAGTCATTAATCTTGGCACTGAAGAAGACAAGAAAGAAGTCAAGATTGGGGCAGCTCTAGGGGCAAAAGTCAAGCAGCAACTAGAAGAACTTTTGAAAGAATATGTGGATGTATTTGCTTGGTCATACCAGGATATGCCGGGTTTAGACACTGACATAGTGGTTCACAAATTACCGCTCCGACCAGAATGCCCACCGGTTAAGCAAAAGCTCCGAAGAACAAGACCTGACATGGCTCTCAAGATTCGAAATGAGGTGAAAAAACAGATTGATGCGGGTTTCTTAGCAGTGTCTAAATACCCCGAATGGGTAGCCAATATTGTACCTGTACCGAAAAAGGATGGGAAAGTCAGAATGTGTGTGGATTACAGGGATCTAAACAAGGACAGTCCGAAGGATGATTTCCCTTTATCGCATATCGACACGTTGGTGGATAATACGACTCGTTTTGCAGTTTTCTCATTTATGGATGGGTTCTCCGGTTACAATCAGATTAAGATGGATCCCGATGACATGGAAAAAACTACTTTCATTACACCGTGGGGGACTTACTGTTACAAAGTTATGCCTTTCGGTCTGAAGAACGCAGGTGCTACTTATCAAAGGGCCATGGTAACTTTATTTCATGATATGATGCATAAGGAGATAGAGGTATATGTTGATGATATGATAGCCAAATCTAAAAGCGAGGAGGACCATTTGGAACATCTTTTGAAATTGTTTAAGAGACTCAAAAAATATCAGTTGAGACTGAATCCAGCCAAGTGTACCTTTGGGGTAAGATCTGGGAAGTTACTCGGTTTCATTGTCAGTCACCGAGGGATTGAAGTAGATCCAGACAAAGTCCGAGCCATTCAAGACATGCCAGCTCCACAAACAGAAAAGAAAGTCAGAGGTTTTCTTGGAAGATTGAACTACATATCCAGATTTATTTCCAATATGACTCCCACTTGCGAGCCCATCTTCAAATCATTACGCAAGGACCAGACGGTTGTTTGGAATTCAGATTGTCAGCAAGCATTTGATAAGATCAAGGGTTACTTATAAGAACCTCCAATCTTAATACCACCGGTTCCGGGAAGACCTCTCTTCATGTATTTGACAGTGCTTGAGAATTCAATGGGTTGTGTGTTAGGTCAGCAGGACGAGTCCGGACTAAAAGAACATGCTATCTATTATTTGAGTAAGAAGTTTACTGATTGTGAAAGGCGATATTCACTCCTGGAGAAAACTTGTTGTGCTTTGGCATGGGCGGCCAAACGTTTGAGGCAGTACATGATTTGTCATACCACTTTGTTGATTTCAAAAATGGATCCAATAAAGTATATTTTTGAGAAGCCTGCTCAGACTGGAAGACTCGCTCGTTGGCATATGTTATTATCAGAATATGACATCTAGTACGTAGCTCAGAAGTCTATCAAGGGTAGTGTTTTGTCAGAATATCTTGCAGATCAACCAGTGGAAGATTATGAGCCTCTCAAGTTTGATTTCCCAAATGAAGACATTATGTTAGTAAAAGATTGTGAAGAGCCAAGTCTGGAGGAGGGTCCGCAGGAAGGTCTTTGGTGGAAAATGATGTTCGATGGTTCCTCCAACTACAGTGGGCATGGCGTAGGCGCCATTTTAATGAATCTGGAAGGTGGTTACACTCCATTCACAACCAGGTTGGATTTTGACTGCACAAACAATATCGCCGAATATGAAGCCTGCATTCTCAGCCTCGAAGCAGCTATCGACCTCAAAATCAAACTTCTTGAAGTTAGTGGGGATTCAGCTTTGGTTATCTATCAGGTTATTGGAGAATGGGAAACTAGACATGAGAATTTGATTCCTTATAGAGCCTACATCGTCAAAATGATGGAATATTTTGATGAAATCACTTTCAAACATGTTCCGTGATCTGAGAATCACATCGCCGATGCTCTAGCCATGTTAGCCTCGATGTGGAAAGTCAGGGATGTCAACGATGCCACTCTCATTAGAATTGAACGCAAGACCGAGCCCGCTTACTGTCAGATGGTCGAAGAAGAGACTGATGATAAACCATGGTTCTATGACATAAAAAATTACCTGTTGAAACAAGAGTATCCAGCCGATGCTACATCACTCGACAAGAAAACTATGAGACTATTAGCATCCAAGTTCTTTCTCAGCAATGATGTGCTTTACAAAAGGAATCATGATATGGTCCTGCTTAGATGTGTTGACCGACGAGAAGCAGAGTTGTTAATGCAAGATGTTCATGAAGGAATGTTCGGTACTCATGCCAATGGATATGCTATGTCTAAAAAGATTTTGAGGGCTGGTTATTACTGGTTGACCTTGGAAACTGATTGTATTTAATATGCCAGAAAGTGTCACAAGTGTTAGATTTATGCGGACAAGATGCATGTACCTCCGACGTTGCTGAATGTGTTGTCATCACCGTGGCCTTTCTCTATGTGGGGCATCGATATGATTGGGGCAAATTGAACCAAAAGCTTCTAACAGACACCGATTTATATGTTGGTTGCCATTGACTATTTCACAAAGTGGGTTGAAGCTGCATCCTACACTAATGTTACTCGGCAGGTGGTGGCCCGTTTCATAAAAAAGGAGATTATCTGTCGTTACAGAATCCCGAGCCGAATCATAACGGACAATGGTACTAATTTGAACAACAAAGTCATGAAAGAGTTGTGCGATGACTTCAAAATTGAACATCACAATTCTTCTCCTTATCGTCCCAAGATGAATGGAGCTGTAGAAGCTGCAAATAAAAACATCAAAAAGATTTTGCAAAAGATGGTGAAAACGTACAAAGATTGGCATGAGATGCTGCCATTTGCCTTGCATGGGTACAGAACATCCGTCCGTACTTCAACAGTGGCAACCCCTTTTTCTTTGGTATATGGAATGGATGCGGTACTTCCTATTGAGGTCGAGATACCTTCTTTGAGAGTCATAATGGAAACCAAGCTTGAAGAAGCAAAATGGGTGAGAGAAAGGTTTGATCAGTTGAATCTTATCGACGAAAAACGCATGTCTGCAATGTGTCATGGTCAGTTATATCAGAAGAGGATCAAAGGAGCTTTTGACAGGAAAGTTCGTGTCCAAGAATTCCGCGAAGGGGAACTTGTACTCAAAAAGATTTTACCAGTTCATTAAGACGCACGAGGAAAGTGGATGCCTAACTATGACGGCCCGTTTGTTGTGAAAACAGTCTTCTCAGGAGGCTCATTAATTCTCACCACCATGGATGGGGAACAGCTTGCTCACCCAGTAAATTCTGATGCAGTACGAAAATATTACGCCTAAAAAGAACCCGATAAGTCGAAAACTCAAAAGAGTGACTTATGCAAAAGTTAGGGTTGAAGAAAAAGAAAAGAAGAAAAAGAAAAGAAAAGAGAAAAGGAGAAAAGGAAAAATAAGAGCTCGCTAAGTTGAAAACCCGAAAGGGCGGCTTAGGCAAAAATGAGCGTCCCGGTGGATTGAAAACCCGAAAGGGCGATCCAGGCAAAAGTTAGGGACAAAGGCGTTTCACTGCATCAGAAGAGTTGTCACTACTCCAAAAGGTTGTCACAATTACAGAAGATTGTACAGGAGATCCACTTCCAACTGCTCTTGTCAGAAGCAAGGATTTGGGGGATTTTAGTCTTTAGAAATGGATGGTCACGAGATTCAATGTAACCTTATCCACGTTGCCATTTTTCACTTGTAAAATTTCTATGGAATTTTGTCATTTGCAAGATTTCATTCTTGAATAAAATCAGTTTTGAGCCATTCTTTCCTTTGCAAATTTATCAGTTCCTTTATCTTCTTTGTTATGCAAAATATTGTTCGTTGATCAACGATAATTTTGAAAGCATTAGGGTCAAATTATTTGAATAAAACTTGAAAAGAGTAACAAACGTAAAAACTTCAACTCATGAAAAGTTGAGGAAAAACATACTTCCCCGAAACCTCAGGGTAGCGAAAGCTTTGATATGCAATCCAAATTACATTCCCCAATGAAGTGTAAGCAAGTCGAACTGCTGATTTTCCTTTGATTATGTGTGGGTATCAAACCCTGAAGGCTGTTTCCTCAAAAGAACTTCTTATGATGATGTGAAGGCTCGTCCCAGTAGAAAATGTCTGAGCACTTGAACTTACTTTGTCATCTCTGAATAGCTTGTTTAAAGCTCTGTTCCCCTATTGAGAGTGGATCTATTTGTCAAGACTACATACACCTTTTAGCCAGGGTTCGGTGTGATTCATTCTGTCTCTCGAGTTCGGTGTGCTATCTGTCGATTCCCCGTGAATGACCGATCACTACTAGCGAACTTCCGCCTAAAAATCCAGTCGTAACTGGCATTGTCTTAAATCCACTCGTCGGTATCCCTGATTCGGTCGTCACCACCTTTTTCCTTTAAAGTCCAGTCGTAACTGGTAATGTTCGAAATCCAATCGTCATTGGTATTCTTCTAGTCGTCATCATATTTTCCTTTGAAACCCAGTCGTAACTGGCGTTGTCTTAACTCCACTCGTTATTACCTTTTGGTTCGGTTGTTACCAACCTTTTCCCTCTGAAGTCTAGTCGTCACTAGCGAATCCCCTGTGAAATCTGGTCGTTACTAGTTGATTTTCCATTTAAATCCAGTCGTAACTGGCAGATGTTCGAAATCCAATTGTCATTGGTATCTTGTTGGTTGTCACCAACCTTCCCCATGAAGTTCAGTCGTAACTGGAGTCACTTGAAATCCAGTCGTTATTGGTATCCTTTGGATTGGTCGTTACCAACCTCCCCAGCTGAAGCCTAGTAGCTTGCTAGCATCCTCATAACCACATGTGATTGATTTGGGTCATCACCGTGTTTCTTTTAAAGTCCAGTCGTCGCTAGCATTGCTTAAAATCCAATCGTCATTGGTACCCTGACTTGGTCGTTACCAATCTCCTTTAAAGTCCAGTAGTTACTGGCATTGCTTGAAATTTGGTCGTCACCAATTTCCCCAGCCGAAGTCCTGTATTACCGATTATATTGGAAATTTAATTTGTTGTTATCCCAGGTTGGTCGTTACCATTACCTCCAGGAAGACTAGTGGTTACTAGCACTATTTGAACTGCTTGTTAAAACTGGGTGACATCATTATCCCCAGCGAGACCTTTTTTTCCCAGGCAAGTCTCGGAGATCTAAGTCGTCACTAGTATCCCCAATATGTTTTGTCTTTGTTTCTAGTCCATTCCTGAAGATCTCGTTTGAACTCTTCACTATAGGAAGCTCCTCATCTGATTATCCCCAGTGAGGTTCGTGTTTTAATTTCCCCAGTAAAAAGTTGCTCGTGTCCCCGGTGGAAATCTACCGCGTTCCCCGGTGAAGTGTTTGCTTTTCCCTAGTAAGATTTTTATCTTCATTAGACTTTGCGCATCCTCATGCGAAAGTTTTCCTCTCAGCTACCACCAGTAAGGTTTGAACTATTAACTGTTATACCTCGGTATTCCCCAGTGTCGGATCCACAATGCCAGGTCCCTGCGAGTAGTTACTCGTTATTTTGTTTTTCTGTCTTCTGCATATGTCTTGCATCCAAGCATCATGAAGCATCATTTAGAATTCATGACATATCATAACCTGTCCTTTTGCATATCATCGGATCTAAGGGACAAAATTTTCGGTTTTCTATATTTAAATACCTTTCACTGCGATTCTACGAGGATCATCATCCCTCAGTTCCATCTAGTGAAGATATTTAAATAGGGGCAACTGTTGCACCCCAAATTTTGGCCCCTTAGATTTTCATTATCATTTTAGGAGCATACTCATGAATTATCTAACCTTAACCCAGTGCAAGTTTGTCTTTGTCAAATTACAGATGAATCAGGGTTTCGTGCAGTCAAAATCGAAGCTTCAGGGTTTGTGATTAGTCAATGTTTTGGGCTCATTCAATTAGGAAACAAGGTCAAGGGTATCATATAATGTCAATTGAGAAGCCAATTTGAGGTTGTTACCCCAGAATTCAGAGCAGTGCATTTCAGAGCACCCGATTAGGGTTTTTTGACTAGTGAAAGTCAACTGTAGTTTGACTTTGATGTTGGAAGATGTTTAAATGGTGGGATTATGATTCATGAAGTTCATATAGCTCAATGAAGTTCATTCAAGAAGTTTCAAAGTCTCAGGAGGTCCAGAATGTCAACAGGCGACTCGGTAGTCATCGATCGGTCGTACGGTTGACCGAAAAGTCAACTCTCCAAATTTTAGGAATTGGACTTCAAGTTGTGAAACAAAATTGTTCCTTATGTCATATTGGACTTGCATATCAATTTTCATGACCATTGGATCAAGGATGAAGGAGTAATCAAAAAATCGGGAAATTAGGGTTTTGAAAGGGGCTAAACTATAACTCCTTAACCACACATCCAATTGAGTTGGTTCAAAGCTCATTTGGAAGCTCTTGCAAGTACTACAAAATTCCCTAAGTGGTCCATGATCAGAAAATGCATAGATTTGGAGTTATGATCAAATTCATTTCTAGAGGGGAAAAAGACTTAGAGAAATTTCACTTTTAAGTTTATTTTTTAGCAACTTTGGAAGGCTTTTTGGCCAAGTTCCTTTGGGAAATTGAAACTCATGAAAACATGAATGTTTTACAGCTATTTAAGGGCTTTTTAAAAAGTACTAGCACATCTCAAAAGGATTTTTGAGCTGAAAGTTATGATCATGGCAAGATGGTGGTTTTTCACTTTAGTCCCACATTGTCAAAATTCAAGAATTCATTCTTTCATCAAAATGGACCAAACTCAGCTGGTGAATCATGTTGTATCTAATATGTGAGGAGTTTGTAGCTTGAAAATATAAAAATTATGCAGAGGAAATCAATTTAGCCAAGCTTTGCAAGTGGCTTGCCAGTTGCAAGGCAACTTGCACTTAAAGTGAAAAGTAAGCATGAGGTGTAAAGCAATTATGAACCAGCCATGATACTACATCTCTAGCCTGCAATTATCCACACTAATTCATCATTTTTCTTGACTAATGAGGCTTACCTTGCAGCCAAGGAAACCCTCTTGTGGAGGTTTAATAAAAAAAAATCCAAAACCTTTCTTCAAAGGGAGGAAACTTCAAATCTGCCCAAGCCACTTCATTTGCCTATAAATAGGACTCTCCCTCACTTCATTTTGGACATAAACAATCTTCTAAAAACCAGAAAGATTGAAAACCTTCACTCTTTTCATTCTTTGCTCTCAATTCACAAAATTGCAAAATCACCAAAAACCTCCAAAATCTGTCTTGGACAGTTCAACACCCAAAACCATTTCCAACAACTCTAAACTTTCAAATGTCATCCACACAGTCCATAAACATAATATAGAAGGAGTCCAAACCATTAAACCTCTCAAAAACCTCATTTTGCAAAAAGTCAACTTCTACATCAAGATACTTTGACCAAAAGCTACAAATTCTACCAAATCTTGTTCTAAGCATTTGCTTAGTGTTTTGATCACTCAAACACCTCTTATATATTGTTTTTCAACTGTCCAAACTGTTAGAATTCATTAGTGAGACCTATTTCTCCAATTGTCCTTGTATTTGCATATTGCTTCAAAGAGAAGAAAGGACTCAAGGCAAAAAGGTAGATTGAAGTTCTCTGGGTTTCTTGATTATTCTAGCTTGTTCAACAAAGTCTACAAGAGGTATGTAGCTTATAAACATTGCCCTTTGCATCATTTTCCATACTTTGGCATTTTTGAGCAATATTGAGAAATATGAGCTATGGACTTTCAATGATTTTCATGACACTTGATTTTGATGAATGTAAGGATTTGATGAATCTTAACATGTGTGTTTAACTGATATTAGTATGTTGAAATGGTTGTTTTGCTGTCAAAACAGTTTTGGAGGAAATTGTTAACATTGTTTTTTTGCTAGAATATAAGTTTGGTTGATTTTGATTGATTTCTGATGTGGTTTTAGTTCTGGTGTTGCTTGTTGCATTTGTGCTTATGACCAACATGCTTGGTTTGCCTCAACCTAGAGTCTTGATATTAGGTTACATTAGCAATGCTTGAATTTGGTGTTTTTTGTTAGGCAAGACTGTTTGATTTTTTTTAGGAGAGTGTTGTTGTTAGAGTATTGGAGCATAGAGGGACATTTCTGTTTGGTTACTTTATCCATGTTACATCTGTTCACTCTGCTTGGCCCTTTTAATCACCCTGTAGATTTGGCCCTAGAGGGGCTGTCTAAGGATGGCCTTTGGTTCAGGGTTGTCAGTAGGTTTAGTGTGATCAGTAATGAGTCCCTTGGTGTGGTCTAGTCAGCATCTGGCCTGTTTGGGTTCTAGGCAGTTGGGTGTAGGTTGGTAAAGGAGTAAGTCTCTGCTAGAACACCTTGATGAGAGAATTATACTGCTGTAGCCACAAGCCTGTGTGCATACCCTTTGGAACCACAATTTGGTTCATTTTTGTGTGTGTGCATCTTTTCAAGACAGTAAGAGGATTGTGTGACCATTAGGCTCATGACTGTTACAAGAAGGAAACTTCATGGCCTGTTAAGATGGAACTTGCCTTATGGTCTGCAAATGGTTTTAGTGGAAGACGAGGTTGGTGCCATCAATCAAGACTTAGACACTTTGAATCTCATTTTGATAACTCTTGATGATTGTTTAGTTTGAGAGTGGTAATGGTTGGAAGTTGTGAGGATGAGGGGCCTGCTGCCAGTTCTGTTTTGGAGGAAGGCTACTAAATTGAGATTGGAAAATTCACAGCCTGCAATTAGTAGTAGGTTCCAAGGGTGGTAAGAATTTAGATTCAGAAATGTGTGTGAGTCTGTTGAACATGCTTAGAATTTCCTAGACTTGATGTCTTGGTCATCACAAAACCATAGCCAAAACTTGCTAGTTTCAACTCACATATACTATTTTGCTCACTTGGTTTTTGAATGATATCTTTTGTTGAAATCTCATCTAAACCACATTTCAAACTTGCACAAACAATCACTCACTATCAAAGTCATTTGTTTTGATCATTGGATTCAAATGTGCATTTTCAAAACATCACTAGCAACTCACATGTCAATTTTCAAATGTAAATCTGTTATGCATCAAATTCATGTTGAAAAACCTTGCATTGGTCATTTATGAACTGCTTGCATGATTCTTTGGCTTTAACTCCCAATGCATCAACTTGTGTTCTTCAAAATGCATCTTTCAAATAACTTGCAACTTGACATGTCTTTTCCATAACAGTTGGCCTTGAGCTTGATTTATGTGCTAAAGATCATTCATTATCACATACTTGGTCTGTGTGTGTCTTTGTTTTAAATTAAAAGTAGCTAAAACAAGTTTTGAGATCCAAAATGCACATCAAACTACCACAAAGCACAAAATTACAACTAGCATGCCAATCTTTTAACAGACTGTGTTGGACTTTTCTTTGGCTTGGATATCACTTGTTAATGCATTTCCAAAGTGTATGTGTGATCTGCATTGGCTTGTTACTCATAGAACCTAAACTGCACATCACTATGCATTTCATCAACAATTTTGCAACTTACATCCCATTTTTTTATCACAGCATGATTTAGACCCTATCATTTGCATAAGCTCATCCATTATCATTATTAAGTTGTGTGTGCATGATTACTTTGGTTCAAAACAAGTTGGATTGGGGGGTTCACATCAAAATGCATTTTCAAGTTTCTAAGCACACACACTATCGAATTTTTAAATAGAATAAGAATCTCAGAAAATTAAGTGCACCATCCTGATCCTTGTGTTTTTCTGGTCAAGATACATATAAATTTCATCGCGTTTGGTTAAGAATCGAGAAAGTTACGAGTGAAAACGTAAATCATATTTTGAGTGTTATTCTTGCCCAGAAATTCTAAGTGAATATCCCTTATATATTTAAGGGGTGGCATCAATCAACGGATGTATAGCCACCCTAGTGGTAAGACCATTATGTCAAACATGCCTTGCACGTCTTGTACCTGAGTTCGACCCCTGAGGAGGGCAACTCTTTTATTATTTTTTGTCATTTTTCACTCCATTTTCAAAAATTCGTATCTCCTTCAATTTTAATCGTTTTTCACCCATTCTTTTTTCATTATGTTCATCTTGATGTGTACTTTCCTGCCATATTTTGTATTTTCATGTTTACCTAAATTTTCATCTCTTTTGACTTCGTGCAAGTTAAGTGCATTTTATGTTCGTTTACGCATGTGCAGATGAATTTTTCTCTGGTTACACCGTAATTTGTTTGTGATACTTGCTTGTATTCATATCATTACATGTTAGTTAACATTCTAGGATTTTATTTTTGGTTGTACCATGTTTATTTTGTCCCCTTTGTTAAATTTAATTGAACTCGATCTGTCGTCACAGTTCCTGATAATTCATCTGCTTTGATTGTCATCAATGTACCTTCATCTGTATCATTCCATATGTTTATCTAATGGTTGTCACCATGAATATGCCTTTATTATGTTGTTAATTTTCTTGTTGTTTTCTTCCCCAAGTGATGAAGCTTGTTAGCTCTCATCCAGTTGCCCCCTGTCTACTTCCGAAGGAAAAGTCTGTCCATTTGACCCCCATGTCATGGATACCTCCCTCATCCCTATCTTGACTTTGTTAAGTCACTTTAACCCTAGATTAGAAGCCATTAGACTTTGCTTTAAGTCTAAATGACCCACCTGTACTAGGAGTGTTCTTCAACTAGAACCCTAGGAAAGAGTTTGTCAACTCTGTGTAAGAATCATTGTCATGATTCTTACTTCCCCTTTTGAATATTACAACTTAGATTAGGGAGTTTTGTCAAACTCCATACAAACATTGTCATGTTTGTTCCCCCCTGAACCTTGATCATAATCAAGTGTTCTTATCCCCTTGTTAGGTGAACTACGATTGCTCTGATTCTATCCTAGTTAGGATACGTAGACAGAAGATGCGACGTCTTTGCGAGCAAACTTAGAAAACCAATTAGGTCTTTACTTATCTTTACACTCAAATCCAAATCCTAAATCCATAGTACATATTTCACACTTAGCAAGCAATCAAACAAAAGGTTCCTATAGAGTACTACAGATGCTTAGGGTGCTAACACCTTCCCTAGGTATAACCAACCCCCGATCCCCGAATCTCTTAAAGCGTTGTCGTTACATCGCGAAAAAGGTTTTTCTTTCTTTAGACCTTTCCTTTGGATAAAATAAAGTCCGGTTGTAAAAAGAATTAAGGTTCAAGTTAATTAATAGCTTGATATCCAATTTTCACCGTAACACCAGCTGATTGGGAGACAATATGTAGGGAATTTGATGATCTCAGAGGACTTGTCGAGAGTTAGAAGAACCAGATTGGGGTTATTCTAGAAGATAAATCCATATGGTCAGCAACCAGGAAAAATATGTCTCGTGATTATGAGGCTTATGAGCAAGCCATCCATATTATGAGAGATAACTGAGACATGTACTATAAGCTTAATGGGTTAGCAGAATTTTACAATTGGTTGGCCAAGGATTTAATTTGGAAACATAGAGATGCCTTGGAGGTCCATCTGTTCATGCTGTGGAGGAAATCCATGAGCAAAGATCGATTACAAGGGTTGAAGACATCCATACTCCTATGGAAGTTATAGGAGAACAGTTGAAGAAATATGGAATGATCCCTCAAGATGAAATTGATGATTTGACTGATGAAATGGTTAGCAAACATCTGCAGAGGTTCTTAGACTAAGGTGTGATTCAGATAGACTGTCGTGGTAGAAGTGATAAAAATGTAGTTGTTATTGATATACAACATGATGAGGCCTAACTTCTTCCACAAAGGCAAGTTTGTCCTACTCCAATAGTTATCCAATATGATGAATCTGAAGTTTTTCAACAAAGAACAATTCATCCTGCACCGATGGTCATTCAATATGATGAAATTGATGTTAGCAAACAAAGACAAATGCATCCTGCTCCGATAACTATTGAGTACCATGTTAATGTGCTTGAGCCTGAAGTTTGTAAACAAGGGCCAGGAAAGATGGTTATTGAATATGATGGGGCTTAATGTGATGTTGTGGTTGGACCAAGTGGGATGATCTGTAGTGATCGAATCTTTGCAGCCAAACCCGTGGAGGTGCCAATCAAAGATAAGGGGAAGGCTATTTACACATAAGTTATAAATCCAAATGTTGAACCGCGAGTAGAATCATCGTCCCCAAAGGCAACATTCACACAAAAGGAGGCTGAAGAGTTCTTGAAGATTATTAAGAAGAGACACTACAAGGTGGTCGACCAAATAAATCAAAATCCTGCCAAGATATCTAAGCTTGCATTATTGCTTATTTATGATGCACATACATCATCACTGCTGAAGGTGTTAAGTGTTACACACATTACCAAAGATATCAATGTAGCCCATTTTGATGATGTGATAGCTAGTTTGATTACTGGTAATTTCCTTGGGTTTAATGATGATGATTTGACTTCAGAAAAGAGGAATCACAATAAGGCTCTTCACATCTCCATAAGGTGTCAAGACACTTTGGTACCAAGAGTTTTGATAGACACGGGTTCCTCCTTGAACATGCTCCCTAAGATAACTTTGGAAAATATGCCTATAAGAGGGATCAGTATGAAGTCAAGCACTCTGATAGTGAAGGCATTTGATGGTTCGAGAAGAGCAGTAATAGGTGAAGTGGAATTACCAATCAAGATTGGGCCAAATGTCTTTGCCATTACCGTTCAAGTAATGAACATCTACCTAGGGTACAATTGTTTGCTGAGAAGACCCTGGATTCATTCAGCAGGAGCTGTTACTTCTACTTTCCACCAAAAGTTGAAATTTGTCAATAATGACAAAGTAGTGTTGATTGAAGGGGAATAAGACATTCTGGTGAGTCACTTGACCTCTTTTCGCTATATTTATGTTGAGGGTGAAATGGTTGAAACACCCTTCCAATCCTTTGAAGTGGTGAGTACTCTAGCAGTGCAGCGAGTGCCAGATTATCAAGTGATGAAATCATCAATGGCCTCGTATGAAGAAGCTAAAGCAGTTATTGAAGGAGGAAACACCTAAGGCTGGGGAAAACTGGTTGAAGTTGCTGAGAAGTTTGACAAGTTTGGGCTGGGGTATCATCCATCTTCTGGCATAACAATGATCCCATACAACAAAGAGCAGATCCCTCATGTGGGGGATGTTTTTACAAGTGCTGGACACATCTTCGATTACACAACATCAATGATTATTGAAGACAATATTGGTGATGAAGAGATTTCTGCGAGCTGGATCCGACAAGCAAGGCCTGGTGAAGAGCTCTAAAATTGGAAGACCATTGAAATTCCCCAAATCTTCGCACACCAAACATAATTTTACTATTTATCAAAAACCATACGCTCTGCCCAAGGCACAGTAGACCATTATATTGGCCACCTGATGTTTTTAAACATGATTATCATAAATAAATTTTAGTTAGCATTCAATTTTCGCTCATTTTCTTTTTACTTTTATAATAAATGACATTATTTTTTATGCACACACTTTCCTAAATAAACTGCATAAATCATAACATGCAGAAACACTACCGAGGTCCTTGACAACGACGTTGCTATGGGCCTATATGACTTTGATTTCCCAATCTACCAAGCTGAAGAGGAAGGCGAGGAAGATTATGAACTCCCCTATGAGTTGGCAAGGTTGCTCCAACAAGAAGAGAATGTCATTCTGCCACACAAAGAGGATGTCGAAGTCATCAGCCTAGGTACCAAGGAAGATAGAAGAGAGGTGAAGATAAAAGCATCTCTTCAAGATGCAGTCAAGGCCTAGTTGATAGAGCTTCTTCGAGAGTACTTAGATGTATTTTCCTGGTCGTATCAAGATACGCCTGGGTTGGATACTGACATTGTTGTACACAAGTTACCGCTCAAGGAAGAATGCCACGTTGTCAAGCAAAAGTTGAGGAGGACCCATCATGACACGACTCTCAAGATTCGTGAAGAAGTCCAAAATAAATTCGACGCTGGATTCCTGGCAGTAGCAAAGTACCCACAATGGGTTGCTAACATTGTGCCGGTACCGAAAAAAGATGGAAAGGTCTGCATGTGTATGAGTTATCGTGATTTAAACAGAGCTAGTCCTAAATATGATTTCCTTTTACCTCACATCGATGTACTGGTTGATAGCTCAACTCAATTCTCAGTATTCTCTAGATACAGTCAAATTAAAATGGATCCAAATGACATGGAGAAGACCGCTTTTATCACACCATTGGGCACCTTCTGCTACAAGGTAATGCCTTTTGGACTAAAAAATGATGGGGCAACATATCAGCGCACGATGGTAACGCTCTTTCATAACATGATTCGTAAAGAAATTGAAGGATACATCGATGATATGATTGCCAAGTCTTAAACTGAAGAAGAGCACTTGATCAATCTACAAAAATTGTTTGCTTGATTGAGAAAGTTCAAGCAGAGTCTCAACCCTAATAAGTGTATGTTTGGGGTACGATTTGGAAAATTGTTGGAATGGACCCTTCATCGTGAGCCAAAAGGGGATTGAAATGGACCCTGATAAGGTAAGGGCAATTCAGAGTATTCCTGCACCTAGAACCGAGAAAGAGGTTTGTGGCTTCCTAGGGAGATTGAATTATATTGCCAGATTTATTTCACATCTCACTACCACTTGTAAACCAATTTTTAAGCTGCTAAGAAAAGATCAACCAATTGTGTGGGGCGATGAATGCTAAGGGGCATTCGGTAAAATCAAAGAATATCTGCTAGAACCACCAATCCTAATATCTCTTGTTCCTGAAAGGCCATTTATTATGTACCCGACAGTGCTAAATGAGTCTATGGGCTGTGTGTTTGGGAAATAAGATAATACTGGCAAGAAAGAGCATGCCATATATTACCTCAGCAAGAAGTTCAATGGATGCGAGACAAAATATTCCTTACTTGAGAAGACTTGATGTGCGCTTGCATGGGCTGCCAAGCGTCTCAGGCAGTATATGCTAACACACACTACTTATCTGATTTCCAAGATGGATCCCATTAAATACATCTTTGAGAAACCTGCTCTCACTAGAAGGATAGCCTGATGGAAAATGCTTCGATCCGAGTACGACATTTAATATGTTACTCAAAAAGCCATCAAGGGCAGTGTGTTAGCAGACCATCTTGCCCACCAACTAGTGGACGATTACCAGTCTTTAAAGTTCGATTTTCCAGACGAGGATATCATGGTAGTAAAAGATTATGAAGAGCCAGGACTAAATGAAGGGCCCGAACTAGGGGAGCGATGGACTCTCATGTTCGATGGTGCTTTGAATTTTTATAGGCATGGAATAGGGGCAATGATTACCTCTCCCAAGAATTTTCACCTGCCGTTCGCAGCTAAGCTCTGCTTTACATGTACTAATAATATCGCTGAGTATGAAGCTTGTATACTAGGGTTGGAAGAAGCCATCAACTTGAGAATCAAAACTCTCGATGTGTTTGGAGATTCGGCCCTAGTAATACACCAAATAAGAGGTGACTGAGATACAAAACATGACAATTTAATTCCACACCGGAATTATGTGGCAAAGTTACTCCCCATAGTCGATGATATCACTTTTACCAATGTGCCCAGAGAGGAAAATAAAATGCTAGACGTTTTGACAACTATGGCTTCCATGTATAAACTAATATGGCCCAACCATCGCCCATCCATTGATTTACAACACTTTGAAGAGCCTGCTCAATGTTTGACTGTTGATGAAAGGTCAGATGAAAATCCATGGTTCTATGATATTAAGCGTTATCTGGAGAAGCAAGAATATCCTGAAGGTGCCTTGGGCGTCGATAAGAGAACTCTGCGCAAATTGGCATCAAATTTCCTTAATGGGAATGTGTTATACAAGTGTAACCATGATACTGTCCTACTCAGATGTGTGAAAAAGCATGAAGCTGAGCAGATTCTGAAGGATATTCATGAGGGTTGTTTTGGGACCCACGCAAATGAGCACACAATGGAAAATAAAGTATCGAGGGCAGGATATTATTGGCTCACTTTGGAGGCTAATTGCTACCATCATGCCTGAACTTGCCATAAGTGCAAGATATACTCTGATAAGATTCACGTGCCTCCCACTCCCTTAAACGTCTTGACTTCACCATGGCTATTTTCCATGTGGGGAGTAGATATGTTTGGGATGATCGAGCCGAAAGCCTAAAATGGACACCGCTTCATATTGGTGGCCATAAACTACTTTACCAAATGGGTTGTGTCGCAATTGCGAAAAACACCCGGCGGAAAAACATAAGAGTCGCCATTGAATGTTATTTATCCCAACGAGAGGGAAAGGAAATGATCGAAGAAAACCTGAAGAATGGGAGAAGACAAGGTCATCGCAACCGAAACTTGGGTTCGGAAGTCGGTTACATAAGGGGAAGGTATGAGCACCCCTCACGTTCATTGTACTCAACGGGATTCATGCTTGTTGTCTAATCAAAAAGTGTGTTTTCTATAAGCTATTGCTAAACAAAAATGGAATGAAGAAAAAAGAAAGAGATTTGATAGGATATCATCTCCCTATGCCTATGTATTCCCTCGTGCAATGGGAAAGTCAAAGTCAACATAGTTCGGAAAACTATGGGTGATGGGGGAAAGTTGCTCGCCAAGACATTGTCGTCTTGTGCCTACGTATCCTCATCTGATATGAGAAATCAGAGCAAACATAGTTTGGGTAAACGAAACCACAGGTTGGTTAAGTGTTTTTTATGAGTGACATTAAATTCCCATTCCAGTAGTTAGGGTGGATGTTTGTTTGCGGTAGAATGGAAAAGTAACATACTCTTTTTTGAAAATGAGTTTGATACACAAACCTTGGAGGATGAAAAGGTTTGAATTTTGTTTGTGAGTTTTAGTGAAGTGAATTAGTTTGCTTTGTGATTCATGTTGCACTAAAGACTATGATATAGGAGCGAATACATCACATATCGCCCACATGGCGTACACTAAACACTCTAGACAAGTGAGGAGAAACCCTGCACTCATCACTTATCATATGCTTAAGGCTCATGGCGCACAATGTTAATCATCTTTATTAAGTGTTTTAGCATTGTTTTGAGATGAGAAGAGAGAAAGATGCACAAAAGGTCTAAGGGAAACTCGGTCCTAACGTTGTCATGCAAAGTGGCCCTAAGGTCGGGATGCGAAAGGAAATTCTATCCTAATGTTAACATGCAAAATATGGACCTAAGGTTGAGGTTAAAAGGGACTAGCCTACTTGTTATCATGCATGGATTGCACTCCTAATGTCTATCCTAATCCAAAATTTAATCAGAAATTAAATTGGACTAGGAATCCTAAGGGAACATGCAAAAACAAGGAAAAAGGCAAGAAAACAAGGTAAAAACAACAGCTACGTCAGCGCCTCCTGCACAAAACAATAATAAAATCCAACAAGGTAGCACAACAACATTTAACAACTACTAATTCAGCACAAAAGTAGGTGTAAAAGGCAGGCAGCAAGCAAGCATAACATAGACAACATGTAAGTTTAGAATAACACAACTGTAGAAAGTAGGACAGCAAACATGTTTTAATGCAATCAACATGAGCAAGCACCAATCATGAACAAGTATCATGCAAGGATGAATATGCATCAACAATCAAACACAAATGTTCAATAATATTGCATCATCAAGAATCAACAAGAACAACATGCTTTTCACATCAATTCAAGCAATTAAACAATCATGTGACAAACGGAATCGGAAGCGAACACAAACATGCATCACAATTCCAGCAAGATAATCATCAACAATTAATCATTAACATGATTCAAGCAAGCAAAACAAATGACCATCAGATCAATCAAGCAACATGAACATGTTAAGCATTCAAACGGAAACCAAAAGTTACGCGTCGAAGAATCACAGTCGAACAATCAAGCATGATGAAACTGGTCAAAAACAGTCTACACAAATGCATCATATCAATCTGTGAAGATTAAAAGTTGAAAGAAATCAAAACATGCTTGAAAACAACCAAAAATCATATTCTGGTCCAGTGTTAATCGATTAACCATTTGCTAGTGCAAACTGGTTAATGGATTAACCACTTGAAAATGTCAAAAATTATACTGGTTAATCGATTAACCAGTTTTGTAATGCAACTGGTTAATCGATTAAAACTGCACTAGAAGCAGAAAAACAACAATTCAAAAGCACTTTTAGCAATTAGTTCAATGTGCAATCATCCAAATGATCATGTAATCAATTATGCACGAATTTAATACCAAAAATCAATGATCAAACATCACTCAAACTTAATCAAGCATTGAGATCACAAATCACAAAGATCAAAATCACCAAAATCAATTAAAATTGAAGGTCTACATTATGATTATCCAAATAAGCTCAAAACAGAATTGGATCTAGAACTAACCAACCTTCAAAGCTAAGATTTGCTTTGATAGTTGTTGATTCACTGCAAATTGATAGATCCAAGCTAGAAACCCAAGAAATCTTCAAGATCTAAGAGCTTTCTTGCAATAAGAAGTGAAAAACAAGCCAAAATAATCCAAAATTGATCCAAGAATCACTTATAAACTTGCTTCAAAAATCAGATCCAAATCCAAACGAAAATCAAATGATGAATTAAAGATGATGGAAATGAATGATAAAGGTTTAGCTCTAAAATTCAAGGATTCCAAGGAAGAATCAATGAACTCAAGTGAAAGAGATTTAATGGAGTTTTGGAGTGTAGAAAAGTTGAGAGAATTTGAGAGAAATTCTCAAGAATGAGTGAGTGTGAAATCTGAAAATTAGAAATTATGAGGGTTATCCCTTGAGATTTGGAGCCAGTTCACTTAAATAGGCTCTTGGTTAGGAGTAGAATTATGGTTAGGAGTGAGGTTTTGAATATTGGAATGAGATTAGGAATGGAAAATTGGATTGGTTTTGAAAGTTAATCAAAATTTAGAGTGATTCTAGATCCTTCTTCTAGTGTAAAAATCAAATCACAAGTGATCAAAATGGACCCCAAAAGTGGCAGCATTGAAAATGCACGTATCTGTGCAAATTTTCCTTTGATTAATCGATTAACCATTTTCTAGTGCAAATTGGTTAATCGGTTAACCACTCACAAACTTTTAAAAATGCGCCATTTGGAGGGAAACTTGCACATTCACATGTTTTCACCCGTTCTGAGCCCTGTTAAGCCTCTAAAACTTGCCTTTTGACATTATGACTGTGAAAATGCCTAAGATAAATTGTGATCTGTCTCCTGTGCTAAAAATAATCTGCTAAATAAAATAAAATTGGCCA
The DNA here is from genome assembly GCA_963859935.3 of Lathyrus sativus. Lineage (NCBI taxonomy): Eukaryota > Viridiplantae > Streptophyta > Magnoliopsida > Fabales > Fabaceae > Lathyrus > Lathyrus sativus. The sequence goes on along the minus strand of OZ012737.1, from coordinate 343,047,717 downwards.
CTCGATTGCTGGGCAAAATAAATGTCGACGCCTCTGATGCTCGCTCTTTAAACTCTTACAATAAAAGGGAATCCGGAGCCATAGAAATACCTTGATCCAATGCCTCGAGAACCAATGCCATGACATGTAGAAATGCAAAAAAGTAGAGAAACACAAGCCAGTAGATCAAAAAACGATGAGGCAAGTTTTTGGGGTGCTACTTGTTGAAGTTGCATCGTATACCAACGTTACCAAGCAAGTGGTTGCCCGCTTCTTGAAACACAACATTATATGCAAATATGGAGTTCTTAATCGTATCATCACTGACAACGGGTCTAATCTCAATAACAAAATGATGGATGAGTTGTGTGCCAGTTTCAAGATTGAACACAATAATTTAGCACCATACAAACCCAAGATGAACGAAGTCGTTGAGGCAGCCAATAAGAACATCAACAAGATCATCCAGAAAATGGTGGTCACATATAAGGATTGGCATGAAATGCTACCTTTTGCGCTGCACAACTATCTACCTTAGTGCGAACTTCAACAGGGGCAACTCCCTATTCATTGGTTTATGGTATGAAAGCGGTTCTTCTGATAGAGGTCGAAATCCCGTCTTTGAGAGTTCTAATGGAAGCTCAACTTGATGAAGCAGAGTGGGTGAAGACAAGATTTGATGAGCTCAATCTTATTGAAGAGAAACGCTTGGCAGCCATATGTCATGGTCAGCTCTATCAGAGACGTATGAAAAGAGCTTTTGATAAAAATGTGCATCCTTAGACGTTCCAGGAAGGTGACCTAGTGATCTAGAGGATTATGATTATGCATAATGAATCCAGAGGAAAGTGGACGCCGAATTGCGAAGGCCCATATGTTGTAATAGAGGCATTCTCTGGTGGTGCCTCGTTTTTCGCAGTAGCGACACCTTGAAACTCACAACTATGGACGATGATGAATTACCATACCTGGTGAATGCAGACTCCGTTAAACGATACTACGCTTAAAAAATGGAATAATAAAGCTGCTAAGTCAAAAACCTGAAAAGGCAACTTAAGCAAAGAAATGGCTATCTTGGTGGCCTGAAAACCCGAAAGGGCAGTCCAGGAAAAAGTTAGGGATAAAATAAAAAATAGGCCCGCTGAGTTGAAAACCTGAAAGGGTGGCTCAGGCAAAAAAGGGTGTCCCGGTGGATTGAAAAACCGAAAGGGCGATTCAGGGAAACATTAGGGACAAATTCCAAGGTAAAGTATCTAGTCTGCATGTCCACTTGATCCTGATGTGCCACTGAAGAGAGGAATCAATCCAGTCGTCTTCCTACGAAGCAAGGTGTTGAAGTCTTCTAAGTCATAAGAACCATAACAGTGTTAAAACTCAATGGAACCTCAATAATTTGTATTGCCATTATGTTTTTCTTGCACCGTAATTACCTCATTAAGGAATTGCGTCTTTGTGTATACTTACCCATTTAATGGTCAAATCAATATAAAGAGAGATTTCTCACCAAATTGCACTCACTTTATACTTTATCTGATTGTTTGAAAATTAATTTCATTTTTGATAAATTTTGTTTTGAAACTTCAGTTGATAAAAACAACATTTGACAAGCAATAAATTTTGTTTTGGTGTTGGGAGTTCATGGAGGAAAATAGATGGTCTCCAAAGAAGCTTCACCACGTGAAGGCATCAAATCAGTTGTCAACCGCCTCGACTCTTCATCATAAGCAATATAATCTTTTAGAGATCTGCTCAATGTAGTCCTAACAGTGAATCCGAAGCTTACTATGGGCAATCAGATTCCCTAGTCACTCATAAGTTCTCCAAATTTGGGATGTCGAGCAGTCAAAATCTCTCACCATCCCCTTAAAACCTAAAATTCCAATATTTTATTAGCAACTACATAAAAGTCCACTTTCGTTGGCACTCTCAAATTTACCCTTTAAAATCTAGTTTTCATTGGCAACCACTAAAAGTCCACCCTTATTGGCATCCTTAGAAGACCAAAGTTCAATCTCATTTGGCAAAACAACCAAAGTCCATTCCATTTGGCACCTATTTAAATCCAGTCCCTAGTGATACCTTCAATAGGAAACTTATCCCCAACATACCTTTTTTTTTGCATTATCATAAGCATGACATGCAGAATAGTAACATAATCATATCTAGCATTAGCATATCTGGTGCATTCATACGTGCATTAGATTCCCTAATAGTTGCATCTTAGTATGCATATATGTGCATCGTGCAGTGCATGACATTTATGTCCCCATCGGCATAGCATAACAGGATCCAGGTTCAGTTCACAAGCATCTTGGCCAGTCCTCCTTCGAAGTCAGCAGTATTCTTCAAAAAAGAGAAGTGATACCTTGCATGTGTTCATGGAATTCTATTCCCTAGCAAGTCATTCTTCAACCATTCAGTTGATAATGATGATCCCCAGTAGTTGTTGCTTTTGTTGTTCCCCAAGCAGAGGTTATCTTAAAAGGTTTCCTGAAGGCTTTTCCCCTACAAAGCTTGGATAACACATTTCTTTCGACAAGAATCTTGCTCATTTACTTCCACCAGCAGTTTTACTGTTTGAGATACTACTTTAGTATCATAGAAGAACCATAGTGGATAAGGTACTGCTTCGACCACCCGAAGAATCTCATAATTTGTTCAAAGATACTGCTTTGGTATCATTGGAGAACCTTAGTGGATAATATACTGCTTCGACCACCAGAAGAATCTCATAATTTGTTCAGAGATACTGCTTTGGTATCATCGGAGAACCTTAGTGGATAAGGTACTGCTTCGACCACCTGAGGAATCTCATAATTTTTTCAGAGATACTGCTTTGGTATCATCGGAGAACTTTATGGATAAGATACTGCTTCAATCATCTGAAGAATCTCATGTTTCGCTCAGAGATACTGCTTTGGTATCATCGGAGAACCTTAGTGGTTAAAACAAATTATGGGGTATTTTTATATCTAATTGCCTCATACCCTAAAATGAACACCACGCAGCAGTTCATTCTCTTGGGTTCAGGACAATTAGATAGGGGCATCTGTCATAGCCCAAATGTGTCCCATCTTTTGCAATTTTCTTATACCAAGTAATTATATGGTTGGGCGACCTTTCTTTGGATGATTATTTGGCCCTTGGCCATGATCCTCCATTATTTAGGTTATGGAGGTCTTGTGTACCCTTTCAAGTGTGCTTGATTTCAAAAGGAGATAACAAAAGATGTGTCCTCATTCTCATACTCAAGGCATGGTCCACTCATTCCTAGGCCAATGGATAGTTTCAAGGTAGATTTGTGGCAAGATGTGGCTTAATTTGTTTTAAGTGGTTCAGTCTTATTTTCAAGCTATGATTAGAGGAGTTGTTTCAACCTTTGTAGATTTGTGGCTAAGTTTACGTTAAAAATGCAAGATTGGGACCCTTCATGTTTCAAGCCATATTGGAATTGTTTCAAAGCATAATTTTAATTATAATGAGAGACCATGATTAAAGTTCTCAAGGTGTCACAGGCCATGCTTGGTTTGTTATAATTTGTTTCAAGTTATGGGCATTCATTCACATGTTTTCTTCTCAAGTCAGGTTCCACTCATGTCGTGAACAGAAGTCTTTGTTTCTGACCGTGATAAATTTTTTTCTAGTATTTTTGGGCCGTATTTCAAGACTACTCCAAGTTATGGTCCAAATTGATGCTTGAGGTTATTTGGTCATGGTTAAATGTGTTTAATCTAAGCTTAGATTGATTCAAATAATTGGTGGATGATTTTTAAGCCATGTGCATAGTAAGTAGCATAACCATTATGGGATCAGATGCATAATTTAATCCAAGTCTTATGAAAGTTATGGCAAGGAATTATAGGGAGTGTTGCAAGTGATGACTAAATTTCCATGATGTTGCTAACGTTATGACTAAATGGCCAAGTCGTTTCATGCTTAAGAGTTCAAAGCTATAACGTAAGATTGCCCATGACATCCATATATTCATTAAAGCAAGTCAATTTGGTTTCATCCATATGGGAAATCCTTTCAAAGATAAGATTGAGGGTCAAGCCAATGCGTTACGCCACATTTAGAGATGTTTATGTAAACTATGAAGACCTCAATTATATTTTTATGGTATGATCCCATTGGCCCCAAAGATAAATCAGGCCAGAGTTTATAGCCAAGTCATGACTGTATCAGTTAACATAACAACAATTTCAGCAGGCAGTTACATCACCCCAATGTTCACTATTCATATTAATTGCTAAATTAACATAACCAATACCAGTGCAAGTAAAAGTTACAGCCATTAGTTCCAAACTCATCAAATACACAACAAGTGACAAGACTCAAGAATACTGCAGGGCTAAGTTACAAGAAGTTCAATATAATTCAATAATACCACAAAGTTTAAGTGATAAGGGCATTACAAAATCAGGGGTTGCATAGGCTAAAAGTTCATTTTTTTAGTGCAAAAGTTCAATAAGTTACACAAGGCGAGTCCTTAGTCTGTTTGGCAAACCTAAACCATAACCTCAGTCCATATCATCTAATGTTTGTTTGTTTGCCTTCAATGCCAGACATTGGTTTGCCTGCGTGCTTCATCTATCTTCTGTTGGTGGCTCACTTTCATTGAACTAAGAACACGACGTCTTTCAAAACCAACATTCATATGAACTAATTAAAAAGGACAGGCACCTGAAATCATAAAATAATGTGACAGAGTATTCAAGGAAAAGTCTGTAAAAGACCTGCACATCACATATGGAGTAGTTCTCTTTTACTTACAATGAAGTTGAACAGGCAATAAAGTTGAAACTAAAAGTTCTGGTTGTATAATTAAGCTCTCTCCTGTGCCTAGTTCCATACCTCGTCCAAAGCTCGTGCCAAGCACAAAGTTGAGTACATGGAAATCAAAACAAAATCAACAAGTTAGTTTCAAATATGTGGGAACTAGCTAAAAATTTGATGTATAACATGATAACTTTCAAGCTAATGCAATGGCAATAAGCAGAGCCATCATACACAGATGCGTTCAAATACAAGGAATAGATAATGGGATGCACTAGTATATAAAGCATGGACCAGGAGAAGAAACATTGCACAGAAATACATGAGTCTTAAACAAGCAAGCTTATTCATGATTAGTTTCCATACATAAACAAGAAGAACACGAGCAGAATGAGATACTATGTATCCTTCACAGCTGTAAAAGAAAAAAATCGAAAAATCAACAGCAGTAAAAAAGGGTACAAATGCACAAAGTCATACAGTAAGAAATTCAAGGGACCACCTCATTTTAGAAGAGGTCCAGCTCATGCTAAAAACAAATTTTTACCTATCATTATCACACTGGTCCCCACAAAATCTGAGGAAATTCTCTCCCTAACGGATTGCAGATCCTCAAGGTTGTTTTCTCACACGAATTAAAGGATATTCCTCTAAAAATCTTACCAAATCACACTATTAGCCAATCCTAAACTTTCCTATAAATACCACTAAAAGATGGCTCAGAAAGGGAGAGAAAAAGATATCGTTACCCTGCCAAAATCAATTATAAACCCCTAAATCATAGCTCTCAACCTAGACCTTTGAAGTGAAACATTAAAGCTTCATAGTGTCTGAGCATAACCACTACAATATATTTTCACCAACTAATCAAAAGTTTCAGCATGGAAGAAGAAAGAGTAAGAATCCTAAGGGTTTGACGAGATAAAAAGAGGAAAGAACCAAGAGTAGAACAAACGATAATACCTGAGGGTTTCATCATCAGTTGCGTCGCTTCTCTTTAAATTGGTACCTCCTCACTCTGTTTTTGTCTTTTCTTCTCTGCATTCTTGTGATTTTGCTGCTGTATGATAACACTGAATCATACTATGTATTTCACTCGGATTGCACATGTTTTTTAGGATTTTATTGCTATTTTCTTGTGTTATGCTTTTGTTTTGTTTTGTTTTCAGGATTTTGTATTCCCACAGCTCCTCGCGAGGAAATGAAGAAAAACGGGCATGAAAAACCAGTTTTTGAGGAAATTGTACACATGGCATCCACCATGGCGGGCGCCATATGGTAGGCCATGACTTGGATAAGAGTCAACTGCTGTCAACTGCCACGATCTCCACTTCTTTCTCCATTGATTCACATGGCGGGCGCCACCTTTGTAGTTTGTTTTTCCTCCCAAAAGAAGTTGGGGGACACTTTGGTCTTTCTATAGATTTTCCTAGGCTATAAATAGATGAGTTCTTGGTCCTTTTTCGTCATTCAAGCTTAGTTACATAACTCAAGCCATATATTTTCAGTATTGCAAAGTGATAAACTTTTCACATCGAGGAGTTATCACACTGCTCAATCGAGTCTGTAATCGAGTTTGGAGCACTCTGGTAGAAGTTAATCCTGCCGCTATTTTTATTTCCAGTTGTACCAGATTTAAAACCTCACATTTTGAGCAGGTTTCCATTTACTTTCTCTAAGCATTTACTTTTCTGCACCATTTACTTTTTTGCAATATTTACTTTTCCGCACCATTTACTTTCTCGCAATATTTACTTTTCCGCACCATTTACTTTCTCGAATTATTTAACATGTCTATTTACATTTCCATGTTCGGATAAATTTTAAAGGTTAGAATGTAAGGATCATAGTTAAAGTAGTATTCCATACAAGCTGTCAATAGAAATACTTAGGGGTTATTCTGATTTTTAACACGAGTTTTCTGCACTTCATTTCTGTTGGATAAGATCGAAAGTCGTCTAACCTTTGGTTAAACTAGGTTAGTCTTAACTGTTCAAAGGAAGCGAAAGCGCTTTGTCCAGTTAAGTAGGAGTTTTTAATACTTTAGAAAAATGATTTTAAAACTATTTTTGGACGCGTTCATGGGTTTAAATTCCGGTTCACATGAATCTCTTTTTGTTAAAAGTTCTAAGTCAAAATACTTTTCAACTGAGTCAAGAAACTATATTTCTTAAAAATAGGTTTATTACTTTAAGAAAATGCGTGCCTTTTTATAAGTGACAATAAGAGGGTTCGATTAAGGGATAAACTCGGTTCTGAATACACGAAAGTGATAGTTCCCGTTAAATTAGTTCTTTTCATAAGTAGAAAATATTACCCCATTAGAAGTTCTATTTACAAGCATTTGGAATACTACCCTGCTGTGTGAATTACATTCAAGCCTGTTGTTTTAAATTGAATTTTATATCTTCGTACTTTACTTTTACTGTGCACTCACGAACTCCCGATTGATTTGCCTTAGATAAATATCTTAACAATAGAAATCGATAGATTGACGTTTGGTCTCTGTGGGATCGATAATATTTTATATTACTTTGACGCGATTCGTATACTTGCGAAAATACCGCATCAAGTTTTTGGCGCCGTTCGTATAGACTAAGGCACTCTTATCTCAATGACTATGTATAACCCAAATTCTATTTACAATTACCACTCCCAATATTTTGAGGAATCGCAAGATTTCCATAAATCCAACCTCGAACTATTAATGGAGGAATTCAATGCGATGCTTACTCACTCTAAGGTAGAATCTATGATGGAGCGCTTTGTGGAGACACAAACTCTTCAAAATGAGAATTTTAGAAAACAACATCTCTAAATTAATGAAAACCTTAGGAAGATGAATATTATGGTCTATTCCCTCGCGACTCACAGTGAGGCATTAGAGACTCAAACCTCCCTGCTTACACAAACACCTCTAGGACCCTTCCCTGAGAGACACGTGGATGTTGTAACAACCAGTAATGAAGAACAAATAGAAAATCCTAGGGAGAGTGATAATGAGTTTGAGGAGAGTTCTGGTGAGAAAAGCATAAATATTGAGAAAAATCCACCGACACCACCCGAAAGGGAGGTTGTCAAAAAGGTAGAGAAAGAAGCACCTATTGTTGCTCCTCCTCCCTATACCCCACCTATTTATTTCCTGCAAAGGTTTGTGGAAGCTAAGGTAGACTCCAATCCAAAACATATGTGGAGGTATTGGAAAATATCCACACCAACACACCTTTGTCTGAGGTCCTGCATAAAAAAAGAAAATTCGAGGACCATGAAACTAGGGTTATCATTACTGTTAAAAGGGTAAGATTAACTTTTGAGGTGGTGGATGATAACACGGAATCGTATATATATTTTGATGCATAATTTAACTGAAGTTTAACTGTTTTCGATCCGATTTCGGGTTATTTTCGTGTTATTTGTCTGATGTTTTGCAGGTATTTAATGATCACGCCTAAACAAGGCAACATGAAGAAAAGAAGCAATCTCAGATGAAATATGGACGAAAAAAGAGTGAAAACATCATGAAAAGCGCAGAAGGCTGTTTTTGCTGCTGTGACGACCGTCACAGCTCCATGACGACCGTCACACCTTGTGACGACCGTCATGCAGGCAAAAACGCCCCACTTCAATTGCACGTTAAAGAAGCAGTTCCAAGTCCCAAATAGTGGACCACTACTCCCTGATTATTTTGCCTCAAAGTCCACGCTCTTCAAGTTATAACCGTTAGAATTCCATTTCTATAAAAGGGGAAGAAGGGGACCTCAGAAAGGGAGCCGCATTCATACAACAAAGTGCTGCCAAATTTATTTCCAGAGCATACCTTTCCAGTTTTAATATTCTTATTTGTTTCTCCTTTCATTTTCTGCACTCCTTTTATTCTTTCTGTAATTCCTATTTCGGTTGTACGATTAAATTGGCACAAAGACCAGAATCCTGCCAACATCTGTGGAGGATCTGCCCAAAGGCCAATTGGAATATTTACAGGTTTCTCATTTCAATCGTAATTCCAGTTTTATTATAATGCAAATTATTATTTATTGTTTTTATTTATGTTTTATCTTTCCCAAATCCATGTCTAGCTAAATTTAAGTAAACGATATGTAGTAATAATTCGAAAGGGATTTGATAATAACTGGTTGAAAATTGTCTTTTCAAAAGTAATTTATGGTCTGAGTGTTTAAAATTAATTTACTGAATAAACTTCGTCGCGAATGCGAGAACTTATTTGAAAGTAGTTTTGCCACGAAAGTGGGAAATTAATTAAGATACGAACCAACAAGCAAAAGCTGCGGTAAGATCAGATAGTAAACACTAGTCATTCATTTTAATAACAGCGAAAGCACTTTAAAATGAATTAGAACTTAGAGATTTCCAAAAAATAATTTTAACCCCGAATGGGATACGAAAGTGTACGTTTGGCCCTTAGAATTATGATTAGCGTCAATAACCATTGTGAGGCGAGAGTCTTCAAATCACCATTTTCTGCTTAAATAAACTCTGAAAATTATTTCATACACCGGTAACTTGTCAAATCCTTGAAGAACACAATTACTGCATATCGATTCAATCAATTATAATCTAAGTAGCATTCTTAGTTCCCTTTTAGTGACAATCTTATTCCCTTAAACATATTCTACCTAGCTAAACATAGTAACTCCCGAGAACACTAGTTTGATTACGAGTCCCTGTGGGATCGATATCTATTATTACTACGCGATAGACTGTGCACTTGTAGTTAGGTTGTATTAGACATAGAAAGTCGCGATCAAGTTTTTGGCGCCGTTGCCGGGGACCCGTTTAGTCAATAGTGTAACCTTCTGTTACGCTGTATAGACTAGGTTAATTATTTTCATTTTTCCTTTACTAGTGCTGTCGATTGTATGCCAAGTAATCGCCCACAAGGCGATATCTTGAAACCTTCAGTCGTAGAACTAGAACGCTTCTTACATCTAAGAAGTCGAATCATTGAGTACCAACTCAAACATAACATTCCCGATCCTCTCACTCCCATTCCCAAATCAGAAGAAGAACCAACGATGGCTGAAGGACCTCCAAACAAACCGCTGAAGGCATACGCTACGCCCTCTCAGATGGAGCCTAGAAGTAGCATTGCTGCCCCAGCTATTACCCGAAATGATTTTGAGCTAAAACCATCATTGCTGTCAGCTGTACAACAAAACCAATTCTCAGGAAACGCAACTGAGGATCCGCACGAACATCTAACGAAGTTTGTACAATACGCAGACACAGTGAAAGCAAATGGAGTAACTCCAGACGCGATAAGACTTCATCTTTTCCCATTCTCTCTTAGAGACAGAGCGTGGACATGGTTACAATCTTTACCATCCAACTCCGTTACGACGTGGGAATAATTGAAGAACGTCTTCTTAGCGAGATATTTTCCGCCAAGCAAAATTGCTATGCTTAGAGCTCAAATCAACGGATTTCGATAAAAAGATACTGAATCTCTTTACGAAGCATGGGAACGATTCAAAGATATGATGAGAACATGTCCTCACCACGGTCTAGAAGACTGGGTGACAATCCATACTTTTTATAATGGGCTTTTATACAATACTAGATTGACAATAGACGCTGCCGCGGGCGGTGCACTTATGGATAAGCCATACGACGAAGCCTATCAATTAATCGAAAACATGTCTCAAAACCATTGCCAATGGGGAGGTGAACGCACTCCAACAGAGAAAGCCACGGCGAAAGGTGGGATGTATGAGATCAGCAGTCTTGAAAAGTTTAATGCTAAAGTAGATGCTCTAGCACAGAAGATTGACAGTCAACCCCACTGCAACCGTCGCTGCCGTAACTCCAAATTGCGAGTTATGCGGAAGCACCACTCATAATGCACCTGAATGCCCATTGCTAACCGGAATCCCACCAGACCAAGTAAATTATGCTCAAGGAAATCCCTACGCAAATACTTACAACCCAGGTTGGCAAAATCATCCAAACTTTTCTTACAAAAGCGAAAATGCATTGCAAATGCCTACTGCTCCGCCAGGATATCAGAAACCAGCTGCTGCTCAGACTGCACCTAGGAAATCAAACCTCGAGTTGATGATGGAAAAATTCATAGCTACTCAAGCTCAAACAAACAAAGAATTCCTGAATCAAAACATACACACTAGCAAGCAAATTAAACAGTTGACCGGAAAAGTAGACGCTTTAGCCACCCACAACAAAATGTTAGAAACACAGATATCACAAGTGGCTCAACAACAAGCCTCTGCTGCCGCACCTGCTGGCACATTTCCTGGACAACCCGAACAGAATCCAAAAGGCCAAGCAAATGCGGTAATACTAAGAAGTGGAAAAGAATTGGACGAATCGACCGATCCGAGGACCAAAAACTTAGCCATGCAACAAAAACCAACTGAACAAGCAGAAAAGGAATCCGAGTCAGAGAAGAAGGAAGACAACGAGAAGGAGGATACCGCAAGTGAAAAAACTCAAGCACCTCCAGCGCCATATAAACCACCTATCCCTTATCCGCAAAGATTAATAAACTCCAAAACTTCAGGACAGTTTAAGAAATTTGTAGAGCTCCTTAAACAGCTGAATATTACTATTCCTTTTACAGAAGCGATAACTCAAATGCCGTCATACGCCAAATTTCTCAAAGAAATCCTGTCGAATAAGAGAAAGATCGAGGATAACGAAACAGTTACACTTACTGCAGAGTGTAGCGCTATTATTCAAAATCGCATGCCTCCTAAATTAAAAGACCCAGGTAGTTTCTCCATACCATGCGTCATTGGAAAGTTCGTAATAGACAAAGCTCTATGCAATCTAGGAGCCAGTATCAGTGTTATGCCTTTATCTATATGTAAAAAGCTGAATATGGGAGACCTCAGACCAACCAAGATGTACGTACAATTAGCTGACCGATCAGTAAAATACCCCGTCGGAATACTAGAAAACGTTCCAGTACGCATAGGACAATTCTATATTCCAACCGGCTTCATAATCATGGACATCAAGGAGGACACTGTTACCTCAATTATTCTAGGAAGACCGTTCCTAGCTACAGCCGGAGCTATTATAGACGTGAAGAAAGGAACGCTAACATTCGAAGTAGGAGAAGAAAATATAGAGTTCATTCTCACCAAGTTCTTACAAGCACCAGCCATAGACGATACCTGCTATTTAGTAGACGAAATTGACGAATGCATAAGAGAACTTGAAAATGAAGAGACCGCGTATTCAGAAATAATAAAGATTCAAATACCTGATATTTCTGAAGACGATGATTGGCGTAAACCGTATAAAGACGACAGCCTAAGCGAAAGCTTAGCACTAACTCCAAACCATATGCCAGGTCCGAAGAACCCATCTTTAGAACTTAAAACACTACCCAAAAACCTTAGATATGAATTTCTAGACAATGAACTAAAAAGACCAGTGATAGTCAACGCCGACTTAGGACAACCAGAAACCGAAAAGCTATTAGAAGTCCTAAAGAAGTACCCCACCGCGTTAGGCTATAACATAAGCGATCTAAAAGGTATAAGCCTTTCGATCTGTATGCATCGAATTACAATAGAGGAAGACTCTAAAACCTCTCGAGAGCATAAGAGAAGACTGAATCCCATCCTGAGCACTGTAGTCAGAGATGAAGTGAAGAAATTGCTAGATGCAGGAATCATCTATCCGATCTCCGATAGTGAATGGGTCAGCCCAGTTCATGTCGTACCAAAGAAAGAAGGAGTCACAGTAGTTAAAAACGAAAAAGGCGAATCAATAACAAAAAGAGTCGTGACTGGAAGCAGGATGTGCATTGATTATAGAAAGCTTAACAAAGCCACACGAAAAGATCACTTCCCGTTACCCTTCATAGACCAAATGTTGGAAAGATTAGCCAAACATTCATATTTCTGCTATCTAGATGGTTACTCAGGATTTTTCCAAATCCCCATCCATCCTGATGACCAAGAAAAGACTACATTCACCTGTCCTTATGGTACTTTTGCTTACCGCTGAATGTCGTTCGGACTCTGTAATGCTCTAGCAACCTTCCAAAGATGCATGATGGCAATCTTTGCAGATTTCATAGACAACATCATGGAAGTATTTATGGACGATTTCTCGGTATGTGGACAAAGTTTCGAAGGATGCCTACAAAACTTAGAAATGGTATTAGAATGTTGTGTAAAAGTAAACCTCGTCCTAAATTGGGAAAAATGCCATTTTATGGTCCGACAAGGAATAGTTCTAGGACATGTCATATCAGATAAAGGAATTGAGGTCGACAAAGCTAAAATAGAGATTATAAAAGATCTCCAACCTCCAAAATCCGTACGAGAAATACGGAGTTTTCTAGGACATGCCGGTTTCTACAGAAGATTTATAAAAGATTTTTCAAAAATCACAAAACCTTTGACCGGCCTGTTGATGAAAGATGTTGAGTTCGTCTTCGATGACGACTGTTTAAAAGCATTCGAAACATTAAAATCAACCCTTATCACCGCACTGATTAGGCAACCACCCGATTGGCGACTACCGTTCGAAATCATGTGCGATGCGAGTGATTATGCCGTAGGCGCAGTTCTAGGACAAAGGAAGGACAAGAAACTCCATGCCATCTACTATGCCAGTAGAACCTTAGATCCTGCCCAAATGAACTACGCTACCACAGAAAAGGAACTTCTAGCAGTTATATTTGCGCTTGACAAATTTCGTTCTTACTTAGTAGGAGAAAAAATTATCATATACACAGACCACGCTGCCATAAGGTACCTAATAAGCAAAAAGGATGCCAAACCAAGACTATTGAGATGGATCCTATTATTACAAGAGTTTGACTTAGAAATCAAAGATAAGAAAAGAACCGAGAACGTTGTTGCATATCACTTATCCCGAATAGAAGGCATCAAACATGAACTAGTACCGATAAATGACGATTTCCCGTACGAACGTCTGATAGCCAAATTAGAAAGTGACATACCCAACTCAATCTCGGAAGATCCAGAATTCAAAAAAGCCGTAGAAGCCGTCTATGCCCAAGTCACATTACCTTGGTATGCTGACATCGTTAATTACCTCGCTGCAGGCGTGCTTCCACCGGATCTCACTTATCAGCAAAAGAAGAAATTCTTCCATGATCTGAAACACTATTATTGGGACGAACCTCTACTCTTCAAGAGAGGGGCCGACAACATATACCGTCGCTGTGTCCCAGAGGAAGAAATAGAAAATATTATTTCCCAGTGCCATTCAGCACCATATGGTGGTCATGCTAGTACATCAAAGACATGCGCTAAGATTCTTCAAGCCGGCTTATTCTGGCCTAAACTCTGAAAAGACGTTCACATCACTATACTAAAATGTGATCGATGCCAACGAACTGGCAACATCTCACGACGCGATGAAATGCCTCAGAAAGGAATCTTAGAGGTAGAAATCTTCGACGTATGGGGAATAGATTTCATGGGACCATTCCCACCTTCTTTTGGTAACAACTACATACTCGTCGCTGTCGATTATGTGTCTAAATGGATAGAAGCCATAGCTGCTCCAACAAACGACGCACGAGTAGTAATCAAACTCTTCAAAAACACAATCTTTCCTAGATTCGGTGTACCCAGACTCGTCATTAGTGACGGCGGATCTCACTTCATATCGCGAATATTTGATAAACTTCTTTCTAAATATGGAGTCCGACACCGAGTAGCTACACCTTATCATCCGCAAACTAGCGGACAAGTAGAGGTCTCGAACAGGGAAATAAAACAGATATTGGAAAAGACTGTCGCTACCTCAAGGAAAGATTGGTCATCAAAGCTACAAGAAGCTTTACGGGCTTATAGGACCGCTTTTAAGACACCAATAGGTACTACACCCTACAAATTAGTTTACGGTAAATCCTGCCATCTCCCTATAGAATTAGAGCATAAGGCCTTCTGGGCCATTAAGACACTCAATTTCAACTACACCGAGGCAGGAGAAAAGCGAATCTTGAACTTACACGAATTGGAAGAACTTCGATTAGACGCTTACGAAAATGCCCGTATCTACAAAGAACGAACTAAAAAGTGGCATGATAAACGTTCAGTCAGGAAACAATTCAGTGTGGGAGACATCGTATTGCTATATAATTCAAGATTAAAACTCTTCCCAGGTAAACTAAAATCTAGGTGGTCTGGACCCTATGAAGTGACTAAAGTACTTCAGAGTGGAGCTGTAGAAATTACCGATAAGACAAATGCACCGTTTATCGTAAACGGGCAACGTCTAAAACATTATAATAAGAACGACAACAACCCTCAAGTCAGCAGTATAGCATTGCTTGAGCTTCCAGCTCAAACACCCGAATAGCTTCTCACCAAGCTATCGTCAGGCTTTAGACGTTAAAAACAGCACTTACTGGGAGGCAACCCAATTTCCCTCGTTACTGTATTTCATTTTTCTTTAAAATTTTACTTTGAAAAATTTAACAAAAATTCTAAACTTATAATTACTACTACTTTCTACTTTCATTTGTTTTCATTTTTTTATGTTCATTTTTATTTTTTCTTTTGTCTTTTGATTTTACCGCTTTTTGTTTTTAAAAATCCTGACTTCAAACTTCTGTTTTAAACTTTTCAGGATTTTAAAAGTCTTCAAAACATTCCTCCTGTTTTCTCCGACTTACCTGCGAGTATGGCCGAGTACGACTTCACAAAGGTTCATTTTCGAGGACTAGCTCAAAAGGCAAGATTTGCAGCACTAACTGAAAGAGAATTCGCCTTAACGCTGTATTATGATAAGTCTACCATGGATAAACTAGGAATCACGGATAGCATTCAATACCTGTTCAATCAACTGGGTTGGGAGAACACTGCTTTGAAAACACGTTTTTCTACCTATAAGGATCTTACCTATGAATTCCTTAGTTCTTTCAGATACATACCCAACTATGGTTTTGGATCCAACACAGAGCTGATTACCTTTCGAATGTTTGGAATGGACCAAACCCATAGCCGGATGTCACTAGCTAACCTCCTAGGATTTCCTAGCGGACCGCATGTGTTCATCAGTGCAGAAGATGACGATATTGATTTTCAACTCGACCAATTCTGGGGTAGAATCACAGGCGACTATCACCCTGAACCAGACAGAATGTATAATGATGATATTCATAACCCAGCTTTCAGATACTTCCATAAGATACTAGCTCACACCCTGTTTGGGAAAGAAGAAAATATTACTACAGTATCTAAAGAGGAGTTATTCATCATGTTCTGTGCTTCTCAGGGACGTACAGTAAATGCAGTGCCCTTCATGATGAGATCTTTCAGACGCCTCACTCAGGAACCACAGACACCTATTCTTATAGGAGGCCTCGTGACAATGATTGCCCACGAGCTTGGCCTTAGATTCCACTTAAATGCAAGCACTCGTTTTGGCACCATCTGACCCATGAACATACAATTCTGCTTTAACAGGCGCATTTTAGGAACTATGGGACCTGGACCTTATGAGTACCTCATCAACGAAAAACCTGTCCAGCTATTCACACTGCCTGATCATCTGATGACAAGTATCCACAACAAGGACAACTGGCTTTATGAATTGGATGAGCCTATGGGACCTCTTTCACCTCAGTCAACACCACAGAACTATATGTATGACAGTGACCACATCTCTGAGGCACACGACTATATGTACTATGAGGATGCTGTATCAGAAGCTGAAGTAGACCCTACGACTCCTCCGCACTACAACACCTATCCTGAGCCTATCCCTGAGGAGACCACCGACAAAATGGATACCGTTCTACTCCGATTGGACAACGTTGATGCAGCTCTGACTACTATAAAAGATGACATCGCAGGCATACACAGCGAACTGGTAGTATTCATGGATATAGTCTGCAACCAGCTCGACTACTATGCACGGAAGTTCGATGAGTTGAAGGCACGAAAAGATTAGATACTAGTTTTAGAATCAAATTTAGTTTAGTTTGGTTTAGTTTAATCATTTGGATTTTCGCATTGGTAATTTCTTTATGTACTACATACAATCATTTCAATTTCATGTTATTTCAATTTTAGTTTTTATTCAATTATTCTGCTTTTACATTATTCTTTGTTTGTCGGCTGCTATAACACATTGACATATCGATACTAGGCCTAAAAGTCACTGCAAGAACACCCTCAGAGCAAAATTCTGCGTTCTGCAGATTTTGCTGCTGTGACGACCGTCACAGGATCCTGACGAGCGTCACGCGGGTGAAGACCGTCACACATACGTGACGACCGTCACGAACCCAAAACTGATATCTAATATAACAGGGGTTACGTTTTCTCTCCCACTACCCTCATTTCAACTTCCAATCATCAGCACTCTCACCCCACTCAAATCTTTCGCTTTCCCCACATTGCACCATATATTTCAACTCCAATCTCAACTTCCAACCACACTTCTGTCAATTTTTCCGACTTTGCAGAACAACCCCAATCCTCAGAACCCTTTCAATCTTCCAACAATGGCGAGAAATACCGAAACCCCGGACATCAGTAACATTGTCTTCAGCGAAGGTGACTTAGGCGAAAGACAGCGGACAAACTACATCGCATTCCATCAAAGGTCGCTCCAGCCAACTCATTATCCACTTATTCCATCACTTACGGAGCTCGGACTCCTTGAAGGCGTAACTTGGATGCTTCAAAGAGCAGGCATCTGGAACCTCTGCACCAATCCACTGCCAACATACGAACAACTCACTCTCGAGTTCTTGAGTTTGTTTACCTACGTCACATCCAGCGGCGACCTTAGCCAACACTCAGGTGTCGCATGCTTCCGGATGTTCGGCACAA
This sequence comes from Lathyrus sativus, assembly GCA_963859935.3. Lineage (NCBI taxonomy): Eukaryota > Viridiplantae > Streptophyta > Magnoliopsida > Fabales > Fabaceae > Lathyrus > Lathyrus sativus. The sequence goes on along the minus strand of OZ012737.1, from coordinate 343,030,150 downwards.
ACTACCAGGTGAACCAGAACCAGATCGCCACAATCTTACAACTCCCTCGAGGCGACAATGCTCACCGCCGCCTCACCGATCAGTTCCAGCACGAAGCTTTCGCGCTGTGGTACCAGTTGACCGGCATCAATGCCGATGGTTGGGACTCTCTGCACGCCACGCATATCCATAACCCAACCATCTGGTACTTTCACAGAGCATTGAGCAACACAATCTTTGCCAGGGACAGCAACCACAAGGTGAACTCGAAAGAGCTCTTCTTCCTCCATTGCGTCTTCAACAACGAACCTATCAACGCCGCTCCGTTCCTGCTGGCTCACATTCAGGCCAACTGCAACCGTGGCTCGAAGCCATTTTACTTTGGCGGGATTGTCACTGCCATTGCACTTGGGCTGAACCTAGGCGACCGCCTCCATCACCTCCATTCCATCCTCTCGGTGTTCCTTGACACCGACCACTGCAGAGCCTCTCACCTCATCCGCTTCAGAGCCGATGGGAAGTATCACCCGGTAGTGCGTGGCAAAACCGTTCGAAGCATCGTCCTTCCCTCACGCACCCGGACACACCCAGAGGATCGTACCAACTGGTTATTTGACCTCACTGCCCCTCCTGCTGCCGCTGTTCCTACTCAGGGCCACACCCAAGGTTCTGACGATGAAATCCAAGCTGAGTTGGACAGGTCCGAGCAACCGGAGGCATCGCAGCCTCCTCCCTCCGAAGGTACATCCTCTCGCCGCCGCCGCCATCATCCAGTGCCCGACTACACTGAAGAGGTATCCGTCGCTCTCTCGACCAGCAGGCCCAGATACTTGCTATGCTGCAGCAGCAGAATCAGCGAGCAGACCAGTTCAAAGCTTGGCATCGGACTCAAATGCAACAACTTCAAACCGGTCAAGCCACCATTACTGAGAACTTGGCGAATCTGACTTTGCAGGTCGAAGGACTCCGGGACACTGTCTACCACACCGGAGCTATGAGTTATGAGGACCGAGTCGCCCTGGCCAGAGCCAGAGGACGCCAGCGCGGACGTGACAGAGGCAGCAGACGTGATTAGTTATCACTTTCCTTACTTGTTTACTATATTTCCAGTTTATTTGTACTTTCATTTCCGTGTATCTCCCTCTCGCATTCTTCCTAATCAGTGGGGACACTGATTGAGATAGTGTGGGAGCGGAGCGTTTATTTCCATTCCATTGTACTTTGAATTTCGTAATTTCTATTTAAACATTTTCTATTTTTAGCAAATAAAGCTCATTTATATATCCTTTTTCCGTTACGCAAACATTCCCACGTTATTCAACGTAAACAAAAATTTTTCGTTCGTTCCTCAAAAGAAAAAGCATCACGAGAATGCGCCCGAGTTCAAACCAAGTTCGAAACTCCGAGGAGACGACAATTCTAACAAAACCAGTACCATCCTGACACCTTAGATCTCCGGTTTATGCGAGTCGGTTTCACTACCTACGCGTACCAAAGTCTCAAGTGTCTACGCAAACTCAACCCCAAGTAGTTTATACTAGCAGTCAACACCATCCTAAAGCAACTTCTAAGCGAGCGACCGATGCAAATAAGTGTATGATCTCCAAAAAGATGAAAAATCATGAAACAAAAGCTAGATAGCCCAAAAACATAAGACACGTTTCCTTCTAAGTTAGGTGCTCCTCACCCGAGCATTTAGCCCAACGGCACGAAAACTCATTGAAAAATCAATGATATAAGCTTATGATCAATGAAGAAGATCAAAAACAGAAATGAGATCATATTCACTAACAGGTCGACTTGCCATGAAAGTGTATGGACAACGGGCTTAATGTGATTGCGCTAGAACAAACAGGGTGAACTTGCCGTGAGAACCTTGACACCAAGCTACAGTAGCATGACTGGGACCGATTTGCATAAGAAGGAGACCTCCGAAGACTTGCAGTCCAGTGTCGTCATGGTACTCGTTTTGTTCTTACCAAGAATCCCGGTTTTTCCCAACTTTGCGAACAAAGAAGCTGCCTCGTGCTTGCCGACCTTTTCATGTTTTACTTGAGGACAAGTAAAGATTCAAGCTTAGGGGAGTTTGATAACACGGAATCGTATATATATTTTGATGCATAATTTAACTGAAGTTTAACTGTTCGATTTCGGGTTATTTCCGTGTTATTTGTCTGATGTTTTGCAGGTATTTAATGATCACGCCTAAACAAGGCAACATGAAGAAAAGAAGCAATCTCAGATGAAATATGGACGAAAAAAGAGTGAAAACATCATGAAAAGCGCAGAAGGCTGTTTTTGCTGCTGTGACGACCGTCACAGCTCCATGACGACCGTCATGCAGGCAAAAACGCCCCACTTCAATTGCACGTTAAAGAAGCAGTTCCAAGTCCCAAATAGTGGACCACTACCCCCCGGATTATTCTGCCTCAAAGTCCACGCTCTTCAAGTTATAACCGTTAGAATTCCATTTCTATAAAAGGGGAAGAAGGGGACCTCAGAAAGGGAGCCGCATTCATACAACGAAGTGCTGCCAAATTTATTTCCAGAGCATACCTTTCCAGTTTTAATATTCTTATTTGTTTCTCCTTTCATTTTCTGCACTCCTTTTATTCTTTCTGTAATTCCTATTTCTGCTGTACGATTAAATTGGCACAAAGACCAGAATCCTGCCAACATCTGTGGAGGATCTGCCCAAAGGCCAATTGGAATATTTACAGGTTTCTCATTTCAATCGTAATTCCAGTTTTATTATAATGCAAATTATTATTTATTGTTTTTATTTATGTTTTATCTTTCCCAAATCCATGTCTAGCTAAATTTAAGTAATCGATATGTAGTAATAATTCGAAAGGAATTTGATAATAACTGGTTGAAAATTGTCTTTTCAAAAGTAATTTATGGTCTGAGTGTTTAAAATTAATTTACTGAATAAACTTCGTCGCGAAATCGAGAACTTATTTAAAAGTAGTTTTGCCACGAAAGTGGGAAATTAATTAAGATACGAACCAACAAGCGAAAGTTGCGGTAAGATCAGATAGTAAACACTAGTCATTCATTTTAATAACAGCGAAAGCACTTTAAAATGAATTAGAACTTAGAGATTTCCAAAAAATAATTTTAACCCCGAATGGGATACGAAAGTGTACGTTTGGCCCTTAGAATTATGATTAGCGTCAATAACCATTGTGAGGCGAGAGTCTTCAAATCACCATTTTCTGCTTAAATAAACTCTGAAAATTATTTCATACACCGGTAACTTGTCAAATCCCTGAAGAACACAATTACTGCATATCGATTCAATCAATTATAATCTAAGTAGCATTCTTAGTTCCCTTTTAGTGAAAATCTTATTCCCTTAAACATATTCTACCTAGCTAAACATAGTAACTCCCGAGAACACTAGTTTGATTACGAGTCCCTGTGGGATCGATATCTATTATTACTACGCGATAGACTGTGCACTTGCAGTTAGGTTGTATTAGACATAGAAAGTCGCGATCAGTGGATCAAATAACTAAGCCTAAATTTGAAAAACTGATACTCAGATAGATCAAGAACCACCACCACTAGTTCAAAACAATGAGCCACCCCACAGAAGAAAGAAAAGAAAAGGTGAAGGATATGAGAGATGGCTTGATAAGTGGCCATGGAAATCGAAGACTATTAAAAGTTTGATTGAGGAACCATTCTCAAAAGAACCACCATGAGTGCTTGCACTCCTTACTCGTCAAGCTAACGATGTTAAACAAGCGCTGCATGGGAGGCAACCCACAATTTTCCTTATTTTTTTTCCTTTTTTGTTATTTACCTTTTTTACGTCGTAATTAGTTTGTTTTGTATAAACTGACCCTTTTATAATACTAGTTTTCAGGTCCTGTCCTCTAATCTTTCTTTTCAGGATGCAGACCTTCAACGACATGCACGTCACTTTCGGAGATGACGCTCAGAGACAACGATATTTAGTCCTTTAACAGCGCCCCATGACACCTACCCGTTACCCTGACCAGGCTTGCATGGATGCCTTAGGCATTGAGCCCAGTATAAGGTTTCTGTGTAACCAGCTCCAGTGGGATGAGTATGCTGATGACTTGCATTCGACCTACAAACATCTCACCTTGGAGTTCCTCCATTCATTCAGCCATGAGCCGTATGTTGGTCAGAACGGCAGCGTCACGTTCAGACTATTTGGGATAGAGTACGCTTTTACCCATAAGGGGTTTGGTGATTTGCTAGGTTTCAAGACCTCCCCTGATGCCACTTATGTATTTATAGGTAGCATAAGTTCCTTGGGCCTCAGTGCAGCAATTAGGTTTAACCAAGTTAAACCTCTTTTCATAAATCAGGGTTCTGTCAATTAGGTCATAGGCATTTTACGTTATCCTCAACATTGCCTAGCATTTCACCTGAGATAACTAAGCACCCTAAAATATTTCCTGGAATCTAGCCTGAGCTAACTCAATCATTATACCAGAAAAACAAACACGCGCCCTTGATGTCAGCTACCTAATGTCATAACATTCAGTATGACATCCAATACACTTTATTCTTAGCTAACCAAACTTACCCTGCAGAACACTACACACGATTGTCATGACATCAGTCAAGACATCTACACACAACATTGTATTACCATAAAATGCAGCCAATCAAGAACATCTACAAACTCCCCCTCTGGCAAATTTTTGGCTAAAATAATCTGTCACCATATCAGAGAACATATGCAGCAGAAAAGTTCACAACTCACATATAATCATGCAGGATAGCTACTAGCTAATACTACACTCAACACACATGATGTACTACCAAATCAGATTCAACTACACTACCAATCACACAGACTATTTTGGATTATGAATGTCCAGATATCTCATATGAAATCCTTAAAAACACCTGTTCCACAACACTATATAGCACCTGCTAATTCAGACTACAGATGTCACAACATCTGGTACAACATCTTGTGATACTCCCCCTCAACTGATGCACAACTACACACCATCTGCAAGCAACCTGCAGAAACACACACTTCCACCAACAGCTAGGATACTACTAAGTTCCAACCAGGAACATACACACACATATAATAACAATAGCCAAACACACACAGGATCATCATCCTGCTCACAACAGCATATCAACAACTTCAGCACATCAGCACACCTGTAACACAACTCAGAGCAGCAACATAACATCAGTACACCTGTAACACAACTAAGCCATCTTCCACCTGTGAGGGACATCAACTAAACACAACTAAGCCTGTTGTTTCTACTACTACTTCTCCCCCTTTTTAGCCACAAAATTAGATCATAACTAATAAATTAGCATTGATCATACACAGTTGGAAACACAAAAGGTTAAAGGAACATTACAACAAAGCAACACATAAAACTTGTTCACAAAATAATTTGTTTTGGAGAAAACAAACTAAGAACTCTAGTCATCAGACTTAGAGCCAGCATCATCACTATCAGTGCCATTCTCAGAACTGGCAGTCGCTTCTTCTGATTCAGCTTCCTGATCATCACTTTTCCCAGAACTATCATCATGCTCCTCCTTATTATTTTCAGCAAACTCAGTATCTTTATCCCGCTCAAGAGATCTGATCAACTTTTCTAGATTTAGCTCGCGTGTTTCCAGCTCTTTGCATGTCTCCTTGAGCATGGCAATAAATTCAGCTTTCCCTGTCTTTGAACTCCCCTTGGATATCTCTCCAGATGTCATGACAATGTCAGGAACATATGTTCCTTGAAACAGCTTGTGATGGAAAGACAAGGAACTTTCTCTCTTGCACTCAGGTTCATTGTCTTTTAGAATATTGGGATACTGATTCAAGATGATCCCATAGAGAAGTGATGGAAATGCAATGGGGCCTTTGACACTATAACTGCCTGCATGCTTCATGGTTTGATCAAAGATGTAGGTCCCATAATCAAACTTTGTTTTGGTCCGAACAGTATAAATGAACTTCCCCAGGATAGTAGCAACAGTTGATTTATGATTTGTGGGCACCCAGTTGGCATCTCCAATCTTATGCAGCATAACATACTTCACACTAAGTTTACTGGCACCCAATTTCCCTTTTGAGGGCCAGCTTTTGACCTGGTTGGCAGTTATAACTTGACATACCTTGTTGTCAGAAGCAACTAGCTCAGGTTGAGCTTCATCAGATCTCCCCAGATAGTTATTGATGACAGTTGAGGAGAAAGTGACACACTTTCCTCTTACATATACTTTTCGAAACTCATTTGATTTTCTATCAGCACAGTCTTCTGATAGGTTCACTATGAACTCCTTCACAAGTATTTCATAGCACTTAGAAAACTGAGTGACAGTCCTCATTAAGCCAGATACATGAATAAGATTCATGATCTCCTTACATTCTAGGGCATTCTGATCCAACTCTCTTTCGAATGCTAACCTCTTCTAATACAAATATTTCCACCTGTTGAGACTAGAGGGATAATGAAATGAGATATTGTTAATAGGAACTTCAGGAACACTAGCAGCAAGTTTGTTAGTTGTTGGCTTCTTCTTGGGTGGGATGTCAGTGACATCACAAGCAACATCCAAGTCTGAGTCAGAATCAGTACCGATTTGAGCCTTCCTTTTCTTTGGAACCACCTTGCTCCAAGCTTTTGTAGGGCCAACATGGGTACTCTTAGTTACAGCTTTCTTCTTGGTAGGACTCTGAGCAGCTTCCTTCTTCCCTTTCCTAGTCATGAGCCTTTTGGCTATGCTAGGGTTGATCGTGGCTATCAGATCATTATTTGAATAATCATCAAGGTTCACTACATCAATATCATCCTTTTGGACATCATCATCACCATTGTTATCACCTTGCACATCATCACTCTCAGAAGTTTGACCCTTATCATCATTCTTTCGTGAGGCCGTACCTATGGTTTCAACATTTTGAGTAACATCAGTTTGTTGATCCAGATAGGGAGTAGGAAGCTCAGTGTTCAGGGGGATGGATATCCCCGGCACATCATGTGGCTCATTCAATATCCTAGATACCATATTTGCAATAGTGTTGTGGACATCCCTAGAGCCTTCCTTATTGGTATCCTCAGAACGGGTGGAGGTTGAAGTGTGAGGGGCCTGACCTGTGACTAGTTCTTTAGGTCTTCTTGCATGCGAAGTCCGTGGTTTCTTAACACTCAGACCTTTAGGGGTCACCATACGTAGGGGTGCCACCTCAAGAACCTGGTTAGGGTTTCTAGAGTCAGCTCTAGCACCAGAATTTGGATCAGCGATGGTGGTCATCTTCTTGGAGGAGATAGATTTTGATTGTTGAGAAATTTCAGGAGACTTTGGCAGTGTGAGAGAAGGTTTTCTGTGGTTGTTGAAGGAGGTATGAAAGATGAAGAAGTGGTATGGGCACCAAATGAAGCAAACGTATCATGTGTAGGGGGTAGAGTGATATGATTGCAAAAGAAGAGGGAACTCAAAATTTTGACCAATCAGCAAATGATTAAAATTTAGATTATTCAAAATACAATTCCCAAATACCGTTAATTGCTATAACTCCTTATAGAGACACATTCCCAATTTTCTTCTTAAGTTTTCAATTTGAGTAGTCTTGAGATCTCTTGTAAAAATGTCAGAACTTTGTAGGTCAGAGTCCCCAAGCTCCACATAATTTTTTTTCAAAATGATGTTTGTTATCACTATACATGGTTCTGTTATGCTGAATTGGGTTCTTTAGGTCTTCTTGCATGCGAAGTCCGTGGTTTCTTAACACTCAGACCTTCAGGGGTCACCATACGCAGGGGTTCCACCTCAAGAACCTGGTTAGGGTTTCTAGAGTCAGCTCTAGCACCAGAATTTGGATCAGCGATGGTGGTCATCTTCTTGGAGGAGATAGATTTTGATTGTTGAGACATTTCAGGAGACTTTGGCAGTGTGAGAGAAGGTTTTCTGTGGTTGTTGAAGGAGGTATGGAAGATGAAGAAGTGGTATGGGCACCAAATGAAGCAAATGTATCATGTGTAGGGGGTAGAGTGATATGATTGCAAAAGAAGAGGGAACTCAGAATTTTGACCAATCAGCAAATGATTAAAATTTAGACTATTCAAAATACAATTCCCAAATACCGTTAATTGCTATAACTCCTTATAGAGACACATTCCCAATTTTCTTCTTAAGTTTTCAATTTGAGTAGTCTTGAGATCTCATGTAAAAATGTCAGAACTTTGTAGGTCAGAGTCCCCAAGCTCCACACAATTTTTTTTCAAAATGATGTTTGTTATCACTATACATGGTTCTGTTATGCTGAATTGGATTCTTATTGATGGCACTAAGATTGAAACAATATAATGTCATGACATCCTGAGTGACATTGCTTCCTTCATGCTGGTCATCATTCATGAATTCCATCAAATCCATGTGTAACAGATCTAGATTTTTGGACGTTTTCTGATGTCCATTCTTTGAATGTGCCATCTTGGCTTACCTGCCAACCTGACACTTACCACAACCTTTTCGTTCATCTGGTGTTAACTTTGGAGTTCCTCTTATTGCTTCCTCGGATATGATCTTTTTCATCCCTTAAAGATGTCCATGTTTTTTTAAGCCACAATTGATCCTCCTCTTCTTCTTTGATCATAGTACAGACATTGGAGTTCCTTTTAGGCTCCCATAAGTAACAATTATTCTTAGCTCTAGATCCCCTCATGACTTCCTCATTTTCTCCATTGGTGACAACACATTCACCCTTAGTGAATTTAACATTGAGTCCTTGGTCACATAGCTGACTGATACTAATAAGGTTTACAGTCAGTCCTTTAACCAGCATAACATTATCCAGTTCTGGAACACCAGGATAGTCTAGTTTTCCAACACCCTTGATTTCTCCTCTAGCTCCATCCCCAAAGGTTACATGACTCGTGGAATGAGGTTTGATGTCCACCGAAAGGTTCTTTATCCCAGCAATATGTTTAGAACAACCACTATCAAAATACCAATCTTCTTTGGTTGACACCCTTAGAGAGGTATGAGCTACTAGAGCAACCTCCTTGGCAACCCATTGTTGTTTCTTGATAGGAGCATCCTGTTTGGGTTTGACTTAATGAGTGTGGTTGGGAAATCCATGCAACCTAAAGCAAAAAGGCTTTATGTGTCCAAATCTTCCACAGTAGTGACACCTCCACCTTTGAAACTTTCTCTTGGTCCGGTCCACGCTTCTGTTCCTCTAATGTTGAGACATTGGTCGTGACATCCGATTTGACCTATGATTTTCAGGCTTTGTCCTCTTGAATCCCAAGATGGGTCCTTGTTCACCAACAAATCCTAGTCCAGACATGTCTCCTGCTTTCTGACCACTTTGTAGAATTTCTTCTAGAGTGTCAGTCCCCTTGTTTAGCATCCCGATTGATTTTGACATCTGATCAAGTTTAGAATTCAACAAACTAACCTCACTGTTGAGTGAGTATATTGTTGCAAGATGCTCCTTCTTCTCAGCCTCCAACTCCTTTATAATTTTCTTTTGCTTCTCCCCTTGTTGGCACACTTCTGCACTTCTGATACACAACTGTTTATATGAAGCTGCAAGCTCATCAAAAGTAAGCCCATCTTCACTAGAATCATCATCAGATACACATACATTAGTTAGTGCAGTGACATGTTTTGCAGATTCTTCTTCTGATCCACTCTCAGAATCTCCATCTGACCAAGTGATATTTAGACCTTTCTTTTGCTTCTTGAGGTAAGAGGGACATTCAGCTCTAATGTGACCATATCCTTCACATTCATGGCACTGAATTCCTTTGCCTTGGTTATCCTTCTCTTCATATTTACCTCTTCTGCTGATGTCAGAGGGAATGTTCTTGACATTAGGTCTAGTCTTCTGATCTATTCTTTTGATCAGTTTGTTAAATTGTCTTCCAAGCATAGCTATAGCTTCTGATAGATGCTCCTCACTTCCACCATTGTCTTCATCTGAGTCCTCTGCAGTATTTGATGTAAAAGCTATGCTTTTGTTCTTCTTCTCAGCATGATCACACATTTCCATCTCAAAGTTTTGGAGAGAACCAATGAGTTCATCTACCTTTATGTTGCTTATATCTTGAGCCTCTTCAATAGCAGTAACCTTCATGGAAAATCTCTTGGGCAATGATCTGAGTATCTTCCTTACAAGCTTTTCTTCAGACACTTTTTCTCCTAAAGCTCCTGAAGTATTGGCAATCTCCAGAATATTCATGTAGAATTCATGAATAGTCCCATCCTCCTTCATTCTCAAATTCTCAAACTTAGTTGTCAGCATCTGTAATCTAGACATCTTGACCTTAGAGGTACCTTCATGAGTTGTTTTGAGAGTATCATAAACCTCTTTGGCTAGTTCACTGTGATGCATAAGTCTGAAGATGTTCTTATCTATCCCATTGAATAAAGCATTATGGGCCTTAGAATTCCCAAGAGCCAAGGCTTCTTGCTCTTTGCTCCACTCTTCTTCAGGTATTAGCACAGTTGCTTCATCTTTATCTATTTTCACTGGATGTTCCCATTCTAAGTTAGCTGCTCTCTAGGCCTTGATATCCAGAGACTTCAAGAAAGCTATCATACGAGGTTTCCAGTAGTCATAGTTAGAACCATCCTGAATTGGTGGTCTATTTGTGAATCCTATATCCTTGTCAATAGTACCAGAATTTTTCTTCCCTAGATCTCACCCAGAAAATAACAGGCAGGGTGCCTACTCTGATGCCAATTGAAATTCTAGTAACAGACAGTCGATGTTATACTGGATGTTATAACATCCACTACTGATCAGATAATTAAGCTAAGCAGTAAAACACTTAAAGAAAGCAGTAAATAACACAGGGAATTGTTGACCCAATTCGGTGCAAATCACACCTACTCTGGGGGCTACCAAGCCACGGAGGAAATCCACTATAAGCAGTGTTAATTTAGAGCCAAACTACCAATTTTCACTCTTCACTTAAGACCTACCCAATGCAACTTCAGCTTATCACTAGACTTGAGTTCCTACTCACTCCCCCTCAATCACAGCAGTGATGCCAACCAATTAAGTTACAAATAAAATGAAGACACACTTCAAACAAATCTTGATCTTGCTTCACAGCTTCAATAAAGAGACACAACACTCGTGCTTAAAAGCTTAGAGTGACACAAATAAAATACAACTTAGAACACACTAGTCCAATGCAATCATATAGGTAATGATTGCTTGGCTCACAAGTAATCCTAAGACAAAACACACGTGAAGATCACAGTACACATACTGAATTCTTCACTCACAATCAGCTCACAAAACACTCTGTAAAATCTCTAAGTCTTCGTCCCGAATCAGGATTGCCACTTCTGTATTTATAGGCAACATAAGTTCCTTGGGCCTCAGTGCAACAATTAGGTTTAACCAAGTTATACCTCTTTTCATAAATCAGGGTTCTGTCAATTAGGTCATAGGCATTTTACGTTATCCTCAGCATTGCCAAGCATTTCGCCTGAGATAACTAAGCGCCCTAAAATGTTTCCTGAAATCTAGCTTGATGTCATAACATTATGTATGACATCCAATACACTTTGTTCTTAGCTAACCAAAGTTACCCTGCAGAACACTACACACGAATGTCATGACAACAGTCAAGACATCTACATACAACATTGTTTTACCATAAAATGCAGCCAATCAAGAACATCTACAAAATTGAATTTTATATCTTCGTACTTTACTTTTACTGTGCACTCACGAACTTCCAATTGATTTGTCTTAGATAAACATCATAACAATAAAAATCGATAGATTGACGTTTGGTCTCTGTGGGATCGATAATCTTTTATATTACTCTGTGCGATTCGTATACTTGCGAAAATACTGCATCACTGTACATTGTTTAATCCTTCCATTTGATAAAACTCGTTAAAATACTGAGATTGGGGTTTAGGATAGAAAGGAATTAGGGTTTTTTTATAAATATTTTTATCTGGTTGAGTGGCGGGACCTGTTGATGATGATTATTTCCTATAATGAATTTGTTCATATCTCTTACGTTTTAGTTTAGATTGATAAAGGATTAGTTTGTTTTACGTTGATCTGGCAATGATATACGGTGGGATTTTGTTTGAGATCCAGTTTGAAAGAAAGATCTTGGGGAATAGGTCGTGGCTGAAAAATTAGTGAGAAGATGAAATTGAGGGTGTATGTTTCATGGTCTATTTGTTCATGGTGTGAGTGGAAAAGAAGATTGAACAGAGGGTGGAGGAAGAAGGAATATACTTGGTTGAGTCTAGGAGAGAGAGAAGGCAATGGGTTTTAAAGGACATTTTGAAACATGGATATGGATCTGACCCTTTTATTATTCACTTGGGAACAAGTTTTTGTTCGTATATTAATTGACTGAGTTTTAAATGTTGTAAAAATTGTCAGCGGTTCAATATCCCATGGTAAGCACGCGTATCCCCTAGTCTCATATGCAGTCACCTCATTATGATGTTTTTACTATTTGTCAACTATCATTAATGATTTGTTCTTTAATTGACCAAGATAAACGACTAGGGTTTTGAGCAAGTTACCCCTTCGAATTCATCCATCTGGGCCATGGGACGGACCAGATCTCTCTTGATCCGCCTCTTCTTTATTTTTTTAGTTTTGTTGTTGTTGTTGTTATAGATGGTAACTGAAGGGTGTTGCACCCCAAAATTTGCTCAACCTTTTCTTAACTTGGTTTATGTTTCATTTCATTTTGTTCTAGCATTTGCATTGCATAACATATTTCATTTTACAGGGGATCAAGAGGTTGTGCATAGCAAGAGAGGTCTTCTCATAGCATTGAGCCTAAGCAAGGGTTGTTACTCAAGTTTGGATGGTCAGCAAGTCTTCAGGAAGTGGGCATTGGTCTTGTGAAAGGATAGATGGATGTGTGTGGGTCAGCTCCTAACTTGGAAGCCAATTGAAGAGCATCAGGAGATTGTGAGTGCATGATTATGGGTATGAGATGTTGAGAGAGCTCATTGAGTGCCTTGAGGGCCATTTGGAGCTTATTCAAGTTGTTGTGTGAAGTGGAACAAGCCCCAGTCAAAAGTGTGGTATCTAGGGTTTTCATCTGGTCAACCCTAAGTCAATTGTGCAATTGAAGGAGGTTGAAACTTAATTCAAAGTTTCTATGGTCATGGGATGTTGTTTTAAGATATATGGGATATTATTTCAAGCTCAATTCATCAAGGATCAAGTGTGTGAGAAGTTACTAAATTAGGGTTCTCAGGGTAAAATCCCTTATTTAGTGCCTGACTTTAAGACCACCTATATCAAGATACAAGTTTCATATCAACTTTTGGCCAACATGGAACTTGTAGAGCATGTTCTTATATTTCTTTTGAGTACTAGAAGTCCTTGATTGGATTTATAGAACTCAAGTTATGATCCAGACAAGTTACAGGTCATCAGAGGGATGTGATTTTGGTCAACAAAAGTCAACCAACTTCCAAGCCATGTTTTACCTAGAAGGATATTTCTCCTCAAATTTTGGCTAACATGAAAGTTGTAGGTATTGGCCTTAGCTTTCCAAAATGTACTAGAAGTCTTTCATCTGATTTGTAGAACTCAAGTTATGAGGGTTACAAGTCAGGGGTATTTTGGGAAAGTAAGATTACAGGTCATAAAATTATAGGTCCATTTCAACAACTTGCACACTTCAAATGGAAATATTTTCCACATGAAACTTGCTCCAAATGGGGCCATTTGCATAACAAAGCATCTTTTGTTATGGTGGGAGCTTGGATTGAAGATTTGGGTTTTGAATTTCTCATAAAGAAGGCCTAAAATGAGAAATTGAGATTTAATTGATTTTAAACTTTCTCAAGGAAAATTTGTACTTTTTTTGAGTGCAAATGATGATTCAAAGACATTGCCATTTTCACATTGGAAATTTGGGGTCTCTAAATTGGCCATTTGCATGGTTTCTTCCTCTTGAAGTAACAAGTTGGAAATCAACCATAAGATCAAAAACAAGTCTTAAATCTTAGCCCTTTGATCAGCTCAAGTGATTTGCAGTTGATTTGAATCAAAATCCAAGCTGGTGCAGTGGAAAATACACGTTTGGCAACTTGAAAAAGTGTGGAAAAATGAATTTGTGAATTGGGCTTTAGGACTTGAATTGGAGCTCCATTTTCATCAAAACCCAACATATATAACACCAGGAAACTTCCTAGACCTAGAGAGCTAGTTTTGGTGGTGGTTTTTGCTGAAATAGAAAGTGGAAAAAGAGAGCACAAGTGAGAAATAATTTTTGGATCTACACCCAATTTCAAGCCAAATTGAGTTGATTAAGAGCTTCCTTAAGGCGTTTGGAAGGATTCTGGGTGGTTTGTTCAGAGCTTCAGCTCAAGACAAGACCCAGTGGAGGTGCTCCACTAGGTAAATTCGAAATCACTATATCTCTCATTTTAAGCCTTTATTCTGCACCATTTTTGCATTCTTGAGACATAGAAACAATGTAGATTGATAATGGATAAAACGAATTGGCATTTGGTGTGTTTTCAGTGTGATGCATTTTTCTTGTTGTTGGAATTTTGACTTATTCTTGAGCTTTCAGAGCAAATGAGATGTGGATTTGAACTCCTTGTGAGTTGTAGAACATTTCTAGGCAGGTTTGTTTGAGTTTCATGAGCTTTGATGTTTTGAGTTGTGAGCTTGTTGTTTGCGATTTGCTTTCATCTTGAGGTTTTAGACCAAACCAATGATAAATTTGGATTCCCCTTGATCCGTAGATGAGTTTCCATATAAACTTCATTGGATTTGGTGGAGTATAGTGTTTGGTGTGTTTTTGTTCACTATTCACGGTGGCCGGAAACTTGGGGAAGATGACCGGAGCTGTTTCCGGCCACCACCTGGGTATTACCCTTTCCATAGGTTGAAGATGATGCCTGGACCGTCTGATTTGTTTGACTTGCGTTTGTGTCCATTTGATTAAGAAACATGTGAGATCGCTTTGATCGTGTAGCACCTAATCCATTTTGAAATCTCATTAATTTGCTGGCACGATGTGGTCCACTTGATCATCTTACCTTTTGATCAACGTCCCCAAGTTGTTGGACCATGGTGCACGCCTGTTGACCTCACATACCTGATTTCATTATTTGTTTTTTTCTAAATTCTGACACGCCTGGGACCAATGCTTTTGACACCCCCCCTTTTTGGCCCATTTATTTTCTGAACTGCATTTATTTCTATTTGCACCGTGTCCTTTTATTTGTTTTTTTTATTTTGTTTTATTTCTGTTTTGCTTTTAATCATTTAAAAATAGCTCAAAATATTATAAAATTCCACAAAAATACTTTTAAGACACTTTAATATGTTAAATATTTTTTGATATTTTTTATTTTCATTTTTGATTTATTTTTGAATTAAAATGGAATTAAATGCTTGGAGTTGTTTTTAAATTAATTTTATTTGCTCCTTTTGTGTTCTTGCTTTGTTTGTGGACCAATATTTTTCTCCAATGATTGAGACCTTTTTCTCACGTGAATGATGAATTGGAGAGTCTTATAGGATGATTTTGGCCCTGGTTTATTGCATTTTTGTTTGACTTTTGACCCTCGATTTTCCCATTTCAAAGTGGTACATCTTGAATTCAATTTTCTTTTGATGGTGCTTTGAGGGGATATGGACCTTGTGCCTTTGGTTTCTGTTTGCGAACTTGTATGGATGTCTTGTGCATTTTATTTGGGATTTGTTGAGCCTTTTTCCTAATTTTGAGATGACTTGCAGGTCAAGTCATCTTCAAGGGAGGTTCCGACACACATCTTGACCTAGTTTGACTTGGATATGACACTTTTGGATCCTTTGAGATTGCAATGCCTTGTAATTCATGTTGCTAACATGTTAAGGATGTTTTTGGTTCAATTTTAGGTCATGACACTTCTTTTTACTTGTTCATTTGTGTTCATCTTTTGAATCTTTTGATTGTGGTTTCTATGTGGAGCTTTCTTGCCTTTCCTTTGTGCATATGCTTAATTTCTCTTGTGGTATGTTTGCTTTTGCATTTGTGCACTCTCTTCTCGTCCTCCATTCTGTCCCATGACTTTGGAATTATTATTTAAGGTTGCTTGGTCCCTCCTTAGGAGGAACTTGAAGCTTACCTAAAGTAATGAATCCATGAGGACTTTTTTTTCATTGTTTTTGTTACTTGTTTTTGATGCATCTTTCTCCCTTCTCTCTTTGCATTTTCATATGCATGCTTGGTTGAGATGAGCTTGTGGTGGCTACTGCCCCACACATGTTTTCCTCCCACTTTCATTCTATGTGCTCTTACTTGTGCATTTGTGTTTGCATCCTTCATTTGCATTGTTTCCGGTATTGTTTCTCCTTCTTCTTTTGTCTTCCTTCCCTTAGGATTTCTAACCTCTCTTGTTCAAGAGAGGTTATGATAGACATTAGGGTTCTAACCATGCATGATAACATTAGGTAGAGGTTTCCCTTTTGTAATCCCAACTTTAGGTGCACTTTGCATGACAACTTTTAGGGTTTGGTCTAGTCCCCCTCTAGTTTGTCCCTTTCTCTTCTCATCTTCAAACAACTTCAATCCACTTAATAAAGATAATGAATGTTGTGCCATGAGCCTTGTACTTGGGAAATGGTGATTGAGTGGTTACCTCTCAATTGCCTAGAGTGTTTAGTATACGTCCTTAGGACGATATACGACGCATTCGATCCTAGGTTTTAGACTTTGTTACAACATACACTATGAACACTTAAATTCAAAACACTTCTTCTTAAAAAACACAAAACCACTTCAAATCTTTTTCACCCTTTGGAGTTCTTAATCAGGAAAACTTTTTTCATAAACAAGAGTTTTGTTAACTTTCAGTCCTATCGCAAACGGTAACGCCTAAGTCTCCAATGCTCGAGCTGCATACACCAACTACTAGAACTGTTTGTTAACCCTACTCCGGTAAAACTTTTGAACAGCCTGTGTTCTCGTTAGCCCGAAATACGTTTGCTCTGATCTTTCATACCAGATGAAAGTACGTAGGCATAAGATGCGATGTCTTAGCGAGCAACCTTCCCCCTTTTTTTAGCCGTAGTTGGTCGAACTACGTTGACTCTGACTTTCCCATTGCACGAGGGAGTATGTAGGCATAGAGCGGCGATGCTCTGCCGAGTCAGTCCTTTTTTCTTTTTCTTTTCTCCACAAGCCATTAGCGTAGATAGTTTACACACCCTTTTAGATAGAAAACACATGTGTGGATCCCGTCGAGTACGACGGACCTGAGGGGTGCTCATACCTTCCCCTTGCGTTACCGACTCCCGAACCTAGGACTTGGTTGCGATGACCTCGTCTTTTCCCGTTTTCGTCAGGTTTTTTCCGATTGTTTCCTTTCCCTTATTTGGGATAAATAACGATAGGTGGCGACTCTGTTAGTCATTGCCGGCCTCTTTTTTTTCGCAGTAGCGACGGCTGGCGACTCTGCTGGGGACAGGAATATCCCCTATGCGAGTCAATCCTAGCGCTTGTGTGTTTTCTTTTTGGGTGTGTGTATATATGTGCTTTATTTTTATTTACTTCCGCATTGTATCATACTTGTTGTGCTGTGGGGAGGGGAGTTCCATTGAGTGAGAAGTTGGACCTGGGCTTGAGTACAAACCTAGTATTAGAAGTGGAGACTAGTGGGTGGACCTGTTTGCTTAGCAGACACAGTTCCCTACGAAATTCACGCTCAGAAGAGATTCTCTTTGACGATTTCCTTTCTGATCCATAGGATTCGACTGGAATTTGGATTTGAGGGTTGTCGACTCTGGGGACCGATCATTTGGGATTCAGCTAAGTGAGGCCTCTTCAAGGGATGATGATGCCAAACCAGAAATGGTGAACGTATCATCATTTCTTGAAAGTCTATGACGCTGATGAACGCATAGGATGCCGAACCATGTTAGTGGATAGGTCCATACCTGTGAGTGGGTGGGTTACGCAGGAAACTTTGACCTCCAAACTACCCAGTTCTTGACAGTGTGAACCTGTGTTCATGGTACAAAGGGGTTCTTATGTCAGTGATTTGTCAGTACTAAAGCGAAGTGCTGGTTCTTCTCAAGCTACAGCACAACAAGCTTGACCCTCTGTTACATTTGCATTTGCATCTCTTCATTAACATGTATTTATGATGCAGGTGTATATTTCCCTCCTGATTCTAGTGGTTCTGTTCTTCGTTCTTGACATGGAGCCCTTGAAAATGACAGTTTCTTACAAGTTTCCTACCCCAGATGTCAGTTCTTTGAGGAGTCTGATTGTTATGGCTGAGGCGAATGTGATGGAACAGTTTAGACAAGATTATGGGAGATTGGCCAGATGTGTCTGCAAACCCTCATCCTTTGAGATTAGTGGTATCTACACTCTCTTGCAGTTCTACGATGCCCAGTTGAGATGCTTTGTCTTTTTGGATTTTGTTTTGGCGCTTACTTTGGAAGAGTATTCTGATATGTTGGGAGTGCCTATCCGTGATCAGATGCCTTTTGTCCACACAGATGCAGAGCCTGATCTGGCTGTGCTCGCTACTATATTACATTTGGATGCTACAGAGTTAAAGGGGAAGCTAGTTGAGAGGAAAGGAACTTATGGTTTTCTGCTACCATTTCTTGTTGAGAAAGCTCAAAAGTTCTCTAAGAATGGCTGCTGGATTGTGTTTAGTGCTATTCTGGCACTCTGCATTTATGGCATTGTTTTGTTTATGAATTTGCCTGACTTTGTAGACGTGGATGCTTTCTACCTGGTAGCCTCAGGGAATCCGGTCCCTACACTCTTAGGAGAGGTTTATCATTCTGTGCACCACAAGAATGAAAACCGAAGGGGGAAGAACATCTCGTGTTGTGTTCCTTTTCTTTATAGATGGATGATGAGTTACATGCCCAAGACTGGTCAGTTTGTTGACACTGTTGCTACCTCAGAATGGTCTGAGAGGATGATGGGCTTGACTGCTAAGGATATTATCCGGTTTGACAGAGACATGCTTGGAACAGACATTATTTATAGTTGTGGCGGTTTTCCTAACGTACCCCTGGTCGGAAGGAAATGGTGCGTCAACTATAACCCTTCTCTGTTGGTACGACAGTTCGGATATGCTCTCAGGGACGCTCCAAAAGAAGAAGAGATACAGGAGTCTCTATATCTCACGGGTTTGTTAGAGGGTGATGATTTGATCAGACTTGAGCGCGCTTGGCTAAGTATCCATAGGAGAGGCAAAGCATTACTAGGGAAGAGCAACAGTCAGGCCTATGACCCCTATGTGGCTTGGATTCATGAGAGGGCCACGAAGTTCTTGATGCCATATCCTCCAGTGGAGCCTGTTTGTCCTCCCGTGATTGAGAAGCCTACTACAGTGGACATCCAAAGGTATAATCAGGTATGTCGCGAAAAAGAAGAGTTGCAGAAGACAAATCAAGAGTTGGAGAATGAGATTGCTTAACTCAGAAGTGAAAGGAACGAAGAAAGGTATTCTTTGAAAAAGCAAACTGAGTTGGTGAATAAGTTGGGAACATACTTAACTCAGGAGATGAGCGATAGAGAGCGGTTGGGTTTAGACATAAATGTTGCTAGTAGTGTGCTTGCTACTAAAAAGCAAGAGTTAAACAAAGCCTATTTGCGGATTTCCAAGTTTGAGGCTCAATGGAACGCTGCCATGTCCACCAGCAAGCAACATGAAGACAAATTGAAGGCGCATATTGTTACGGTGAGAATCGTGATACCAAGCTATTGATTAACTTGAATCTTTAATTCTTAAATTCACAACTGAACTTTAATTTATCCAAAGGAAAGTTCTAAAGAAAGAAAAAAAACCTTTTGCGCGATGTAACAACAACGCTGAGAGATTCGGGGATCGGGGGTTGGTTATGCATAGGGTAGGTATTTCACATCCTAGACATCTGTAGTACTCTACAGGAACCTTTTTTTATTTGCATGCTAAGTTTGGTAAATGTTTGCTAAGGTTTGGGATTGGATAAAGGGTGTAGGTAAAGACCTAAAGATAGCTTCTAAGTTTGCTCGCAAAGACGTTGCGTCCTCTGCCTACGTATCCTAACTAGGATAGAATCAGAGCAATCGTAGTTCACCTCACTAGGGTTGAAGAACACTTGATTATGATCAAGGTTCAACAGGGAACAAACATAACAATGTTTGTATAGAGTTTCACAAAACTCTCTAGATCTATGTTGAACTCTCAAGAAAGGGAAGTAAGTAATCATGTCCATGATTCTTACATAGAGTTTACAAACTCTATCCTAGGGTTCTAGTTGAAGAACACTCCTAATGAAGATGGGTCGTTTAGACTTAAAGCAAAGTCTAAGGCTTACATGCTCTAACTTAACTAAGCTAGGGTTAGGATGACTTCACAAAGTCAAGAAGGGTAAATGAGCTATCCAATGACACAAGGGTCAAGGGAGAGACTTTTCCTTTGGAAGGAGAGAGAGAGAGAGAGACAACTTGGATGAGAACTAAAAAGTTCTATCACTTGGGGAAAGAATACTTAACAAAGCAAGATAAAATAAGGTTACAATCAAGTAAGAATGCATATTACAAAAAGCAGATACTTCAAATGATACCAATGGTTACAACCGATAATTAATCACCTTAACAAATATTGGGGCATATCTTAACAAAGATTGAGAACATGATGAAGGTAACGACCACATGAACAACTCACAATTTGAAAGTAAGCATGTCATAGGTTCAAGGCATAGCAAATGTAACAACAAAATGCATAGATGATAATTAAATACAGTTAAATCAATTTAAACCTCATAATTTAGGAGGAAAAGAAGACAAGATTATGGTGACAACCAAAGGGGAATACCCTAGCATGTTAACTAACAAGGGGAAAAAACATCTCACAAGAAATTCAAACATGTTCAAAGGAATTGAACTGCAAGTAGGATCACCAATCACAATAAATGAACAAATTTCCACATGGGCAAAATGTATCACAATTTATGACAACAAGTAATATTTTCATATCATATAAAAATAGACATTATAACAAACACAATGCAAAAAGAATGAGCCAAAAAGGATGAAAAATAAGGGAGTTGTGATTATTTGAATTTCATGAGTTTTAATGAGCAAAACAAAAATTAATAAGTGAAAATCAAAGAAAATGAAAGGGGTGGGAGTTGAACCCACGCTCTCCAGCCCAACACGCGCGTGTAAGGTAAAAAGAAAAAAGGCCAAAAGGGTTGATCCTCCTCAGGGATCGAACCCAGGTCTAGGCTTTGCAAGGCGTGAATATGAACAATTTGCTTACCACTGGGGTGGCTATACATCCGTTGATGTAGCCACCCCCATAAATATATATGGCGTGGTGTTGTGGATTGCTGGGAAAAAATGAAGCAAAAACAAGGCAATTTCACAAATGCGTTTTGGTATCAAACTCAACCAATTCTCAACCAAATCAAACAAACCTTAGATCAAAATTGGGTGTTTTTAAGCAAGGAAAAGGATGGTCCAGCTAGAATTTTGAAAATATGCCTTGAAATAAAAACACGATAGTAATTGCAAATCTTGATGAAAAATGCACTTGCCAAACCAATGACCAAACCAGACATGATATGATCAGAAAAAGAGTTCTAACACAATTCAAATATCATATACAACATGTTCATGCATTCAAACAAACTACTTATGAGGTGCAAATCCAACTATCATGTGAAAATGAAATGAAAATCAAAATATTGCAAGTGAGATAGTGAGATTATAAAACAGACCAATTTGGAGCAAAGAAACCACACATACATACTCAAAACCACATATAGGATGTGTCTAAACCATAAGGAAGCTCACAAACAACATGGATTTAACAAAACCTATGACAGCTGCAAATTAGGGAGTGAAGTGCATTTTTAAAGCCACAGTTCAAATTACACATGCTTAGAACAAATTGAAAGTCCTCACATACTCCAAATATAACATATATGAAGTTCCAAAACATATGAAGCTCAAATTCCAACTTGAATACAAAATGACTTATGTTTTGAAATTTATGACATAAGTTGCAAAAACAGGTTCCAAAATAGTTGGACAGATACACATCAAACAGTCACTATGATTTGAACAACATGAATTGAATACCAATAGATTCCTCACAACTGGTCTCGATAGCAGTAACACACCAAAATCAAACAAAACCTGCCACTTGAATTAAGGCTGGCAGACCTACAACTGATCCTAAACAGGCCAATGACACAAATGTAACTTAGTATGATAATGCCTACATCAATCACTTAAAAACCAACTCTAATACAAGTTTACAAACTTGGGGCAGTAGGCAACATAAGGGGCACAAATGTTTTTCAAAACAGTTTGACAGTCATGGTATGCAAGCAAAGTTCAAGTGCAAGAAAAAGGATCTCTCATCAACCAACAAATACATACACACACCACAAGTATGGAGCAAACATGAGTTCCCACTCTGAGATTGATCATTATGCAAGTAATCATGATTTTGGTATGTGTTCTTGACAGCTTTAGCTCAAAAGGCAATTAAGTGGTGAAATGCAAATATAGGTAACCTCAGACCAAATCAAACATATACACAACTTAGAATCAAACATGTGAGTGAGTTACAACTCTACAATCATGTATACACACAGAAAAAACAAACTTGAGCATGCTGTGGCAGTTTTAGTGTATAAGTGTGATTGGAATGTGAAATGTGAAAATAAACTAGGACAAGCACAAGTGATCAATGTACACACACCACAAATATCATTATGAAAGTGTTTTAGGTTCATGGAAGAGCTTGTGTCAAGTAATATGAAAATTGATGTGTTGGTGCAAATGTTGGAAAAAATCTGCCTAGGCAAGACATTCACCACAACAGGGCAATTTAAGGCAAAGATGTATTTCATGAAAAAGAGGTCATACACACATGATGATGATGCTAACAGATGAAGTGCCACTCAGAAAATGAGTGAAACCTTTACCAAAACAGAACTTAGCATTTTGAAACTTATGTCATACAAGAACACCAATTTGAACATACAATAAGCCATAACCATGACAGTTGGAGAAATTGAGATTATGCACAAATTTTAAATGGATATGATAAAGATTTAATGCACACAAATCATGTAAACAATGCTTGAAATTGAAAATGATATATTGACCTCATGATATTTTGAATAATGCAACAGTTTGAGGCATGATATGGCAAATTGAACACTTAGGCAGATTTTGAGCATAATAACAACATACACATTCTTGAAATGGATAAGCAAATGAGTTCACAACTTCAAGTTAGGCAAAAAACTCATTAAATAAAAAATGACATGTTGAATCAAATTGGACAGCAAAATCAAACATGTCTCACAAGACAGCCCTAATGACTAAGCTCCATACTTCTCACAATCTTCACAACACAAGCATTATGAGCAATATCAAACATTGACCAAAAACTTGAGGCATAAGGAATAGCAAGCATAACTACCTAAGAACCACGTCAAAGCAATGATAGGCAAGACCAAACATGAAATCATCATAATGAAAACAAAAGGCCACATTGATTCACACATGATCAAGGGCAAGGGGGGATCTATGAGCAACTTACAAGTTATCTACATATCCTAATAGTGAGCTAGGTTTATAGTTCTAGGGCAAACATACCACTTTCTCAAAGTTGGATCCTAAATCTACCAAATGACCAAAACCTCACTAACAAGTCTAAACATGATAATAAGGCACAAACTTGCAATCTATCATCTACATATCATTTACAAATGACAATATATTTGACAAAATAAGCATCATGATCATAAAAATAGGATTCTTGACAAAGAAGCATAATAGGGCAGCCATGGTATGTTTTCACACAAATTATCACAAAATGACAATACATGACAATGTATGACTTAGAGATAGTTAGAACATCACATACCTCTTGTTGACCAGCCTTGAACAAGCTAGAAAGCTTAGAAACCCAGAGATGCTCCTTCCTTTGCAATGATATGAAGCTTACTTCCTCTTGAAGCAACAAAACCAAACTTCAAGACAATTGGAGTTAGGTGATTTCCAGTTGGTTTTCAATGCTTTGGACAGTTGTAATATAACATATGTGAGGTGTGTGGATGGTTAGAACAGCAAGAATCAGCCTATGCAAGGATTTGATAAGTTTTGAGTGTGGTGGTCAAACTTTCTTAGTGTGAAAGTTGACTTTTTGCAAAATGGTATTTTTGAGAGGTTTGAAGGTATAGGCACCCTCTATACTATATTTAGGGATCGTGAGGATGATTTTTAGAGGTTTAGAGGTGATGCAACTGGTCTTGAGCAGAGTTTTGCTCAAGACAGTTTTTTTAGTGAAAATGGAGATTTTGAGGTTTTTGAAATTCTTGAGGAATGAGAGGAGAATGAGAGCTGTGTTTTCTTTGGTTTTTTGATATTGCTCTGGTGTCTAGACTCATAGAAGAGGCCTCTATTTATAGCCAAACAAGAGTGAGGGCAACCTTGGTCATTTACCACTTTTGGAGGGAGTTTTCATGAGATTTTCAAATAAATCTTGCAAGATCTTCTCCTATCAGCTCCATTATTCAAAGGAGATCAGAAATCTCAAGTGGATATGGACATGAAATGAATTAGATGATCTGTGATGGTAGAGTAAGCCAGCTGCAACAGTCCTAGCCTTAAAAGTTTCTCTCTCCTTCTTACATTTGATTATTATATTGTCAAGTTGCAACAACTTGCTATGTTCACCAAATCTCTCCTTTTTTCTGGTTTTCTCTCAATCCATGCCTCACATTATCAGTTTGGATCAAGATCCAAGGGTTGAGAGTAGCTTAAGTTGTGAAAATCCAAGTTTGAGAATTCTTGACAAAGTGATTTCAAGTATGACAGGCCCAACTTCTATGGTGCATAACTTCCTGCTCAAACATGCTGTTGATGAGTTCTACCACAATTTGGCAAGCCCTTAAGTAGCTCTACAATTTTCATGTTTTTGGAATTTCCAAATTCTTGAAGGAACTAGGTTGAAAAACCCTTCAAAGTTTCTGAAAAAAACCACTTAAAAGTGCCAAATAACTTAGAAATTTTCTAAGTTATTTCCCCCTCAAAAATGAACTTTGCTACAACTCCAATTCTATGCATTTTTTGATCATGGACCACTTTGAGGCTTTTGTAGGATTTGTCAAGAGCTTTCCAATGAGCTTTGAACCACTTCATTTGGATGTGTGGTTGAGGAGTTATGGTCTTGCCCCTTTCGAAACCCTAATTCCCGATTTTTGCAATTACTTCTTAACCCTTGATCCAATGGTCATGAAATTTTATGGGGAGGTGTAATATGACATAAGGAGCATTTTTTATTCACATCTTGAAGTCAAATTCCTTATTGTTGGAAAGTTGACTTTTCAGTCAACCGTTCGATCGATCGGTGTCTACCGAGTCGACCGTTGATGATCAAGACATCCTGAGGACTTGAAACTCTTTGAGTAGACTTTACTAAGCCATAGGAACTTAATGGACCAAAATCCCACCATTGAAACTCTCTTTAAACTAAAAGTCAAACTATAGTTGACTTTTTCTCGTCGAAAACCCTAATCGGGTACCTTAAATTGCACTGTTCTCAATTCCCAGGTGACCATCTCAAATTGGATTCATACTTGATCCAATGTGGTATTCTTGATGATGTGGAGACTTATTTGAAGTTGAATCAATCCAAAACATTGATTGATCAGACCACCGAAATCTCGATTTTGACGGTACGGAGCCCTAATTCACCTGCATCTTGATGAAGATAAACTTGAAAATGGGTTAAGGTTAGTTAATCAAATGAACATGATCCTACAATGATGATGAGGATCTAAGGGGTCAAAATTTGGGGTGCAATAGATGCCCCTATTTAAATATCTTCACTAGATGATAATGAGAGATGACAATCCTCATAGAATCGTAGTGAAAGGTATTTAAATATAGCAAACCAGAAATTTTGCCCCTTAGATCCGATGGTATGCGAAAGGACAAATGCAAATATGCCATGAATCTAAATGATGTTGTATGATGCTTGAATGCAAGACAAGTGCCGACACAAATATAAAAGAACGAAAATACAACGAGTAATCACTCACAAGGACCCAACACACTGGGGAAGGATTCAAGACTAAGTAAGCAAGATAGTTCAAACATGACCAAAGATACTTGTTTAAGGAAATCTTTCACACAGGGGACACAAATTCCTGCAGGGAAGACACATCTCCATTGGGGAAAGGAGATATGAGCCTCACTGGGGAATACCCAGATGAGGAAGTCCACCGGGGAAGATAACAATTCTTCATTGGGGAAATGAAAGAAAAGAGATGCAAACCACACTGGGGAAGAAACCCACTAGGGAA
Organism: Lathyrus sativus; assembly: GCA_963859935.3. Lineage (NCBI taxonomy): Eukaryota > Viridiplantae > Streptophyta > Magnoliopsida > Fabales > Fabaceae > Lathyrus > Lathyrus sativus. Next base: position 343,003,851 of record OZ012737.1, on the reverse strand, counting down.
AACTTTGCTGGGGGATAAATCTACTGGGGAAGCAAAATCTTCACCGGGGAAAAGACGGAACAAAGACACGAACCTCATTGGGGATAACCAGATGAGAAATTTTCCTATAACAAAGAGTTCAAACGGGATCTTCAGGAAAAGATTAGAAACAAGACCGGAAACACCGGGGAAACCAGTATCCACTAGTTCTCCGAGACTCGACTGGAAAAGCAAAAGCTTCAAATGGGGAGACTGGTGACGACCAGAACCCTGAATATCTTCAAACAGTGCTAGTTTCCACTAGTCTTACTGGGGATATGGTGACGACCAAATTAATAACGGTTTCCAAGAAGTGCTAAACATTACCAGACTTCCTGGGGATATGGTGACGACCAAATCAAAGTTCTAATTACAATTGAGAATTCCAAACAATGTTGTTAGAACAACAGGACTCTGGCTGGGGAAGTTGGTAACGATCAACTTTCCGCACTAATAACGATTAGTTTTCAAGCAATGCCAATAACCACTGGACTTATAGGGGACTGGTGATAACCAAATCAGGATATACCAATAACAATTGGTTATGGATGATGCTAGTAACCACTAGACTTAACTAGAGAATTTGGTGATGACCGAATCCAAGGAGACCAATGACCATTGGATTTTCAAGGAGTTTGGTAACAACCAGACCAATGCGGTGATAACAATCTGATTTAAGTGATACCAATAGTCTTTGGACTTAGACCGATTGGTGATGACCAACTAAGGTATACCAATAACAATTGGTTCTGGATAACGCTAGTAACCACTAATTTTTCCAAACGAGGCTAGTGACCACTAGACTTATACAGATTGGTAATAACTGAATCAAGGGGTACCAATAACAATTGGGTATGAAGGTAATACTAGTAACGACTAGGTTCAGGAAGACTGGTAATAACCGAATCAAACGGGTACCAATAACAATTGGATTTGAATGTGATGCCAATAATCATTGGACTTTTAGGGAATTTTGGTGACGACCAACTCCAATGTCAATGACCATTGGTTTTTAGAAGGCAATACTAGTAACCACTAGATTTTTAGCTAGATTGGTGAAAACCGAATCAAAGGGACTCCAATAACAATTGGTTTGCTTTATAACAGAATCAGTAACAACTGGGTTTGGAAAATGGTTGGTGACGACCGAATCACGGTACCGAACATAATTAGTCCTGAACGTGTGCTAGTGACTACCAGTCTTTCAAAGATTGGTTGTGACGACCAGATCGAAGATGAAAATTGGTAACAACCTCCCCCCATTGGTGTAAATTGGATATTGCTAGTCACCACTAGCTTCCCAGAGAAAGTAAGGAAGCCCCAGGATGTCAGCTTTGAAGCGAACTTGTTACAACAGATCAAGGATAATGGTAACAACCGAAGGATCTCAAAGGTGACAGCCAAACAAGCAAAAACCAAAACCAGAAATGCAAACAAATGCGTATGCTGGCATGATGATGTTTGTAAAATGCAAACCGACCCGCAGGAACAAAGGAAAGCAAAACATAGAGAGAACTCGTCACGCTGAGTTTCAAAACGCCTCAAGTCAGGCGTCACTTTCTTCTTTGGTGTAGATAACGATCTTTTTCAATAATATCCTCGTAATTCTGTAGAGAAGAAGTCTTGGCTTAAGAGCCAGAATTGTTGTCGGACACATCCAGCTTGGTCAAAGGTAACAACAACTTCCACAACTTTAAGAACCGTGTAATATCATCAGATTACCTCTAGAACTTTTCAATCATTTCGTCAAATCGTGTTTTCCTTTTTAAAAAAACAAAAATTTCAATTTTTTTTCAAAGCACCTTGCTTTCATGAAAATTCTTATTAACAAATAAGTGAAATTGTATAACAAATACAGAGGACCATAACAACGATTTGGCCAAAAATCTGATTTTATTGATAGACAAGAACTTTACAAAGGGAAAAGCCTTGGGAACTTTATATATTTGAAAAATGGAAAACCGAAAAGGTTACAGAATCCCATAATAATCCGGTCCCTCTAACTGGCAGTTCACTCACTTCGCTGCTTCTGATGAGAATGACAGGCGTTGATCTTTCTTCTAATATCTTGCACAAGGCTCTGCCCCGGCGTTCGCCAGCTTTCAAACATTGGGCTTTCATCTTGTTGAAGCACTGAAATCTCCTTTCTAGGTCTTCTGTTTCAGGCATAGTATTTTCTCACTGCGTCTGAGTTGATGGGATACTTGAGTTGTTCGCCATCCGTAGTTTCGAGAATTAGAGATCCTCCAGAGAAGATAGTCTTTACAACGAAAGGGCCGTCATAATTGGGCAACCACTTGTCGCGCATATCCTATTGAGTTGGCAGGATTTTTCTAAGCACAAGCTCTCCTTCCCTATACTCTTTGGGACGAACCTTTTTGTTAAACGCTCTGATCATCCTCTGTTGATAGATTTGACTGTGGCACATGGCCCTCATTCTTTTCTCATCAATGAGGTTCAATGAGTCGAATCTTTCTTTTATCCATTCGTCTTCATCAAGCTTTGCTTCCGTCAAGATCTTTAAGGAAGGTATTTTGACTTCAATGGGTAGCACAGTGTCCATCCCATACACTAAGGAAAAGGGAGTTCCCCCTGTCGAAGTGCGCACTGACGTTCGGTATCCGTGCAAAGCAAATGGTAGCATCTCGTGCCAATCTTTGTAAGTTACGACCATCTTTTGTATTATCTTTTTGATGTTTTTGTTTGCAGCTTCAACTGCACCATTCATCTTAGGTCTGTAAGGAGACAAATTGTGATGTTTGATCTTGAAATCGTCACAAAGTTCCTTCATCGTTTTATTGTTCAGATTCGACCCATTGTCAGTGATGATTTGGTTAGGGATACCATATCGGTAGACGATCTCCTTTTTGATGAAGCGAGCAACCACTTGCTTTGTCACGTTCGCATACGACGCTGCTTCCACCCATTTGGTGAAGTAATCAATTGCGACAAGGATGAAGTGATGGCCGTTGGAAGCTTTTGGCTCTATTGCTCCGATCATATCTATGCCCCACATTGCAAAAGGCCATGGTGATTTCATGACATTGAGAGGATGTGGAGGGACATGCACTTTATCAGCATAGACTTGATATTTATGACATTTTCGAGCAAAGAGTATGCAGTCCGTCTCCAAAGTTAACCAGAAGTAGCCCGCTCTTAAGATTTTCTTAGCCATGGCGTGACCGTTGGCATGGGTGCCGAAGGTTCCTTCGTGTACTTCAGTCATTATGAGGTTCGCCTTGTTTTCATCGACACATCAGAGTAAAACCATGTCATGATTTCTTTTGTACAAGGTACCATTGCTGATGAAGAATTTAGATGACAATCTTCGTATTGCTCTTTTGTCAATTGCGGACGCGTCAACGGGATACTCCTGATTTTGAAGAAAATTCTTGATATCGTGAAACCATGGCTTCTCATCAGATTCTTCATCTATGGTCATGACGTATGCGGGCACCGTCCTTCTTTCGATGCGGATCATATGTGCCTCGTTGACAAACTAGACCTTCCACATTGATGCCATCATGGCTAGTGCATCGGAAATGTGATTTTCTGCTCTTGGTACATGCTTGAAGGTAATTTCATCAAAATATTCAGCCATCTCCAATATATGAGTCTTGTAGGGGATCAACTTTTCATCCCTGGTTTCCCATTCTCCTTTGAGTTGGTAGATCACTAAAGCAAAATCACCAATTACTTCCAAGATTTTGATGCGAAGATCGATGGCAGCTTCCAACCCTAAGATGCAGGCTTCATACTCGGCTATGTTGTTTGTACATGAGAAACAAAGCCGGGTTGTGGCGGCAGTGTACCCTCCAGTTGGATTTTTCAGAACAGCTCCGACACCATGTCCATTCTTGTTTGACGCTCCATCAAACATCATTTCCCAGCGGGATCCAGGCTCGGGACCTTCTTCCGGACCAGGCTCTGGTTTCGTGTGCTGAATATACATCACATCTTCATCAGGAAAATCAAATTTGAGTGGTTGATAATCCTGCATAGGATGCTCTGCGAGGTGTTCTGACAAGACACTTCCTTTGATAGATTTCTGAGCAACATATTGGATATCGTACTCTGATAAGAGCATATGCCATCTGGCTAATCTTCCTGTTTGAGCTGGCTTTTCAAAGATGTACTTGGTGGGGTCCATCTTAGAAATCAGCATTGTGGTGTGACAAATCATGTACTGCCTCAGACGCTTGGCGGCCCATGCTAACGCACAACAAGCTTTTTCCAGGGGAGAGTAATGACTCTCGCAATCAGTGAACTTCTTGCTTAGATAATATACTGCGTGTTCTTTCTTTCCTGACTCATCAGTCTAACCTAAGACACAACCCATTGAATCTTTTAGTACCATCATATACATGAACAAAGGCCTTCCGGGTACCGGAGGAATCAACACTGGAGGTTCTTGTAAGTACTGCTTGATCTTCTCAAATGCGGCCTGGCAGTTTTCAATCCATACTACCGTTTGATCTTTTTGTAACAACTTGAAGATCGGCGTGCAAGTAGGAGTCAGATTGGAGATGAATCTGGAGATGTAATTCAGACGTCCGAGGAAGCCTCTGACTTGTTTCTCCGTCTTGGGAGCAGGCATCTCCTGAATTGCCTTAACTTTATTGGGATCTACTTCGATTCCTCGTTGGCTAACAATGAAACCAAGTAACTTGCCTGAGCAAACTCCGAAGGTACATTTTGCTGGATTTAACCTTAGTTGATACTTCCGGAGTCTCTCGAATAGCTTCAGCAGATGATCCAAGTGGTCTTCTTCACTTTGGGATTTTGCGATCATGTCATCCACGTATACTTCGATTTCCTTGTGCATCATATCATGAAAGAGTGTGACCATAGCTCTCTGATACGTTGCCCCTGCGTTCTTCAAACCAAAAGGCACGACCTTATAACAATAGGTGCCCTAAGGTGTGATGAAGGTTGTTTTCTTCATGTCATCTGGATCCATTTTTATTTGATTATAACCATAAAATCCGTCCATGAATCAGAATACTGTGAAGCTTGCTGTGTTATCCACCAAAGTGTCAATGTGTGGTAGAGGGAAGTCGTCCTTTGGACTTGCTTTGTTTAAATCCCTATAATCGACGCACATCCTGACCTTGCCATCCTTCTTCGGGACTGGCACAATGTTTGCCACCCATTCTGGATACTTGGATACTGCTAAAAAGGCGGCATCAATTTGCTTTTTGACCTCATCTCGGATTTTAAGAGCCATCTCCGGTCTTGACCTACTAAGCTTTTGCTTGACCAGAGGACACTCTGGCTTCAGGGGGAGCTTGTGCATGACAATGTCCGTTTCCAACCCTGGCATGTCTTGGTAAGACCAAGCAAATATGTCGACAAAATCTCTGAGGATTGCTATCAGCTTGTCTTTGATCTCTGGCCTTAATGATTCCCCAATCTTGACTTCTCTTTTTTCTTCTTCTGACCCCAAGTTGATGACTTCAGTCTGCTCTTTGTGGGGCTGGACATAAACATCTTCGTATTCAACCATTCTCTTCAACTCTTCTGGGACTTCTAACTCTTCATCATTCTCTTCCTCAGCTTGAAAGACAGATGAACTGCTAGTAGAAGGAGCCAAAGTATCATAGGATTTTGTGGTTGATGGAGGTATTCTGCATGTTTTATTTTGGAACAATTAGGCACACACACACAAACATGCAGATGAAGGGTTGTTTTTATTTTTCAAAAAGATTGCCAATTTTCTTTTAACAAAAAGAGTGAAAATGATGCGTAAGACAATAAGCAAGAGTTTTAACAAAAATACTTTTTCATTAATAATTTTCAAATTTTCAAAGTGGCCCAATACAAAATAATTCGCAGGCCTTGGGCAAGACCAGGAATTTTTTAAAGAAAAACACAAAGCTAACAAGCAGAGTGAATTACTCTAAAGGTAAAAAGATGGGAACTTCCACAGCCTCCCAGTTGCGCAACGCTGCTCCTCCCCTAGTTATTAGATGATCCAGATTACCATCTTCATCTTCAGCAATAATGGAGTTGACTTGCACGCCGCCACTAGTGAATATTGTTGCACCCTAAAATTTGCTCAACCTACTTCACTTGGTTTATGTTTCAATTGCATTTTCATTTGTATAAAAAGTCATGTACATAGTCTAATCATTTGCATAGCATAGCATAGCAAGTCATCCAACAAGGGACCAAGTACTATTCTTATCTCTATGAGCATATCAAGAGGTTCTTATTCAAATTCAAGCCTATCCAAGTCATCAGAAAGAAATTGAAATCTAAGAAGTTAGTGGATCAAGCAGTGGATCTATCTCCTATCTTGAAGATCATCAAAGAAGTTGTGAGCTGTGAATTGAGCATGGAGGGTATATAGACATCATGGAAGACCTATAGGGCCATTTTGAAAGTGAGACAAGTCATTGATATGATCACAAGAGCTGTAGTTGAAGACAGTCAACTAGGGTTTCATCTGGGTCAACCCTAGGTCAACCCTAGGTCAAATGATTGATTGAGAGGCATCAAGGTCTATTTGAAAGATGTGGGGTTCATCATTTTACATGAATATATGGATGTGGTGTTGTGCCAAGGAGAAATCAAGAGAAATCAAGAAGAAGAGGAGTTTCTAAATTAGGGTTTCTGTGTAAAATCCCCTGATTTAGGTCAAACTTCCAAGCAAGATAATTCAAAATGCAAGCTTCAAATGGATCATTGGCCAACATGAAACTTGTATAGGATCTCAAGACCTTTAATTTGAGTGGTGGAAGACATCAAGGAGATTTATAGAACTCAAGTTATGGTCCTTGCAAGTTACAGGTCATCTGAGGCATCTGAAATTTTGTTTTTGAAAGTTACTTGTCTTCCAAGAAACTTTTACCCCTCAAGGAGCTTTCAAATGGATTTCTGGTCAACATGAAAGTTGTTCCTCATTGTCTTAGCTTTCTAGAAAGGTATGGTATGCCTTCATCGGATTTGTGGAGCTCTACTTATGACCTTGGCAAGCAAAGGGTATTTTGGTCATTTGGGAATTACAGGTCATTTCAAGCATATGCCTAAAACTCATACAAGGAAGCTTCAAATGAAAAACTTCACAACATCAAAGTTGTTCCAAATGACATTTTAAGGCTAGTAGGGTGGTCATGAGATGTTGGAAAGGCTCATAAAAAAAAGTGATAAAAATAGCCTAAAAATGGGACATAAGTTAATTCAACTGAAATGGAAAATCCTAAAATCCAAGTTCCAAATCCAAACCATGGCATATGATAGGTCATTTTGACTCCCAAGGACATTTTAAGAACAATGGTTCAGCCACATTTTTGATTTGAGGCTTAAATCTTGGGGTTGCTTTGTAATGTGCTTGCTTGCATAATGGCATACTAAACCAAAACAAAGAAAAGCTTCATAAACAAGGTGTTTAAGCTTTGTATCTTGTCCAAAATACCACCTAAGGAGAAAATCAAGTGAATTACTCAAGTTGTAGGGTTTTTGTCATGATATCTCATGTGGTGGGAAGTGAAATGCAAAATATCTTCATGAAAGTTCAAGTTGCTACTAGATTGATCTAGATGATTCTAGACCCTTCCAAATGAGTCTATATATTGAATACAATCTCCATTGGTGAGAGGTTGGTGATTGTTGATGTTAATGGTGGTAGGAAAAGAGTTTGAACCATAATTCTCCATTTTGCAAATTGTATTGAAACTCCATTTTTCTCTTCATTACCCTTCCATTTTCTTCCACAAATCATCACTACAAACCTCCCTGAACATGTTCATGCTAGAGTGAGCCTCCATTGTTGAAGAATTGAAGCTTTCCAAGTGAAGTTGCAAGAGAGCAAAAAGGATTGAATCTGAAGATACAAGCCATCTCCATCAAATCTTGTGCAAGAAGAGTATTATTCATCACATAGAGACCATTCTTGAAGATCCACAAGGCCTGGTTCGAAGCTTTTCAACACTTGCCATTGTAGGGTCAAGGTATGCAAAATCTTTCCCACACTCTGTTTTAGGCATGGCTAGGATTAGTTCTTGTTGTGAAACTATTAGAGACCATTAGGGGATTCATTTGGATGAGTTTTAGACCAATTAGTGAGGTTTCATTAATGGAGGTTGATTCTTGATGGAGGTAGAACACATGATTTAATGGATGATAATGCGTGAGAATTGGTTGGTTGTGATCAGCATAGCATGAGGATTAATTATATACAAAGAGTGTTGAGTTTTATGATGGTCGAAAATTGAAGAAAGTTTGGATCCATGGAGTTGTGTGGTTCGGTTTGCATGATGTAGTTAGTTTCAACGAAATCCAAAGGCATGGTTGGATTCTACATAAAATTCTAGTCAAGTTTGGTTCTTGGATTGTGTCATTTGATGGAGAAATGAGAGAGAACAAATGGTGGAAAGTTTCATGCATGGAGTTTGTTTTTTCATGGATTCTAAAACCCTAGATGGACCAAGGTTGAAGACATAATCTAGACCATTGATTGTATGTGGACTTGTTGACTTGGAAGACCATCCTGCGGCCGAGATTTTATTAAACTTCAAAAATTCATATAAAATTGAAAAATGCATATTTTTTAATGAGACTTTTTTCCCATTTTCCATTTTCTGTCTAGAAAAATATAAAAACATAAAATAGACATTTTATTTCAGTTTTATATTTTTTGTGCATTTTTACTTTTAATTGCTTTTTTTTTAATTCTTTTAGTTGGTATGCTAATTTGTAGAATTTAATTAGGATGGTTCCCTTAGGATTTTGAGTTCAATTTTTTTAGGATAATTAGATGAATGGTTTAGGGTCCCCCTGAATTAATGTCATAATTTTGTGATAATTTTTAGGGTAGTTTTAATTAGGTAGTTCTAAGTAGTGTAGAATTTGATTAAAACTTTAGTATAGGTCAATAATAATTTTAGATTTAGGTTTTTTAGGGCAATTTAGTCTATGGGGAATATATGGGACTTAAGGGTAGTTATGTAGGGTCCCCTAGCATTTATATTAGGAATTAATAGAATAATATACTATTTTTGGTTGATTTTTGAATTGATTGATTGTGTGGTGTGCCCTTTCTAGGGTTATTGTTTGATTGTGTGGGGTATTGGGCCTGCTTGGGGTTTGGGTTTGAGCTGAAGACTGTGCTGATGAAGCCCATTGAAGATTAGAAGAATGAAGACCAATTTCCAGAGTTGATGAGGAGTATATCTTGCTGGCAGCTGTTGAAGGTTATAGGATCTAGGAGCTAGGTAGAGCTCTAGAATAGAAACTTGATTCACAAACATGGAAGGTCTTGTTTGCCTCCATTCTTTCTCTATGATTCAAAGTCTCTTTTAAATACCTACCTCCTTCCTTTGGAAGGATTAGTGAATGTATTTAAAAGATAGAACTTTTGAGAGAAAACTGTCAGTATCATTGTTAACAGTCAGTAGGCCACCCTTGGTAGGCAACTGACTGCTTAACATCCAATTCATCTTGTTGACTGCTGTTCATCTTGGAGAGTGAGACTTGAAGAAAGGCCATTGAAAGATTGAAGATAGATACCTTGCTTGAAGGCTGTGAAGATGAATACTGATGCTTGCTTGAAGCTTGTGGATGGTTGAAGATGACTTGAAGACAGATGTTGATGAAGCTTGCTGTGCAGAGCTGCTGCTTGCTGTTTTTTTTTTTGCTGTTTATAATTTTTGATGTATTGTTTGAATTTCTCTGATTGTATTGTTTGCCATTTAATCTATTAGGTTGAAATCGAATTTTGTTCGCTTTTGCCTGTTGTTTTCTAGGTTCGAGGTTGAGTGGGACTCCCTTTCCTCGCTTGTATTGCTGCATTCATGCATTTTATTGCTTTATTGTATATATGCTATTGTTTCTGTTTCCGTTTATCCCTTAGGATCTCTGTTTCTCTCTGTGCAAGAGAGGAGCATGATAGACATTAGGTCTTAACCCATGCATGATAACACTAGGATAGATTTGATTCCCCTTTTCAACTATAGGTTAGAGTTCTGTCTCTTCTTTCTCAAAACAAACAGAAAAACACAATAAATATTTCAAACACAATAAAAGACACTTCTTTCGTAAAAGAATGTGAACTCATCAAAACGTCATTTTTGTCCGCTTGGACCAGTAATCAGAAAAACCCTTTTTCAGAAGGAGATAAAAACAATCAAGACAGACTTGTGTCGTACGTGGCCCGAACTACGTTTGCTCTGATCTTTCATGCTGTATGAAAGTACGTAGGCATAGGATGCGATATCCTAGCGAGCAACCTTCCCCTCCTTTCCCGTAGGTAGGCGAACTACGTTGACTCTGATTTCTCGTTCCAGACGGGAATACGTAGGCATAAAGTGCGATACTTTGCCGAGTCATTTTATTTTCTTTTAACCCCAGACCCTTAGTTTAGATAGAAATAACAATCCGTACTAGAAAACAAGCGTGGATCCCGTCGAGTACGACGGACGTGAGGGGTGCTAATACCTTCCCCTTGCGTAACCGACTCCCGAATCTAGGTTTTGGTTGCGATGACCATTCCTTTCCCTGTTTTGCGGTAGGTTTACCTCGAGCGTTTCCTTTCCCCTCTTTGGGATAAATAACGCACGGTGGCGACTCTTCTGTTCAGCCGGCGCCGATTTTCGCAGTAGCGACAAATATCTCATTCAAAGACTTCTTCTTCATGGTGCTTTCTTCTGGATCGCCTTTTGGAGTTGGTTTGTAACCCAACCCTTGTCGATCATTTTTGGCTCGAGCGTTGACTTTGATGACCTCTCCCCACCCCAATGGGACTCCAGCTTCCAGTGCCGCCTTAATACTTTGAGCAGAGGTAAATGATGGCCCACGGGTTATGCCCGATTCATAAACTAGAACAGCGTGAGCTATTTCTAGTGCTTGGAAGGCCGTCTCGAGGCAATGACCAACTGGTCATCCACAACAAACTTCATTTTTTGGTGGAGAGTAGAAGTGACAGCGCCAGCTGTGTGAATCCATGGTCTTCCCAGTAGACAACTGTAGACCGGATTAATGTCCATCACCTGGAAGGTGACTTCGAAGATTTATGGTCCAATTAGGATAGGAAGATCGACTTCTCCTATCACGGCTCTCCTGGATCTGTCGAATGCCTTGACTATGAGAGAAGTTGGTCTCATGGTAGCACCTTGATACGCCAGCTTGGCCAAAGTCCTTTTAGGCATTACGTTGAGTGCTGATCCTGTGTCAACAAGCACTCGAGACATTGTATCGTCTTCACATTTGACTGACACATGTAGAGCACGATTGTGCTTACGCTTCTCAGCTGTCAGATCGTTATCGTCAAAGCTCAATGTGTTGCAGGCAGTGATATTTGCTACAATGGAGTCAAACTGCCCCACTGTGATGTCTTTAGTAACGTGCGCTTGCGTCAGGATTTTGAGCAACGCCTGGCGGTGTGCCGGAGAGCTTAAAAGCAAAGCCATGACCGAGATCTTAGAGGGTGTTTGATTTAGTTGGTCCACCACCCTATAATCACTTCGTCTAATGATTCTCAAAAATTCTTCTTCATCGTTCTTGAGACTTTCTTTTCCTTTAACTAAAGGTTCTTTAGTGGCGACTGCCTCTGGAACAGGCTTCTGAGGAACAGGAGCTTTTTGAACAGAAATTGCTGGTGGAGGAGCCACATTATATGTTCAAGGTTGGTAGATGCAACCACTCCGGGTCATTTTGCTTCCACCGGCAATGTTAGCCACACTTGCTGGTTTCTTTTCTTTGAAAATCCCCTCGCACCATGAATAGTCTTGTTTTGGTGTCAAAGCTCTTGGGTGAGGCTTAGATCCTCCCCTCGGTTCAAACCTGGTCTGTCCCCTCCCGAATTTCGGGGGTGCATCGTCGCGGAATACTGGTCGGACGTTCTTGTAGTTTTTGTTGTTGTTATCATCTCTGAATACGACTCTTTTGTTGGGCTCTCCTGGTATGTTAAACACAGGTTCAATGACTGCCACATCTTCTTCCTTTTTCCGGTGAGCGATTTCTATCATTCCCTGTTCAATCATTGCCCTAATGTCTTTTCTCACAGCGTCACAACCCTCAGGATTCAGCATGCATTCTTTGCACTCTTCGTGAGATGTCTTGAGTGACCACGCCTGAGCAAGGCGTTTGTGTAGGTCTGCTAATGGCACTTTGATCTCACCAACAGTGGTAACTTTCTTGTCTTCTGACCCCTCCCCTTCTTCGGTAATGGCGTTGACTCCACCATGATTTGGCAGAGGGTTGCTCTTTACGTTGGGATGATTATCTTTGAAGGATAGAATTCTTTTTTCGATTAGTTCACGAACTAGATGCTGGAGGGCGAAGCAGCCTTCGAGATCGTGGCCTGGAGCATTCTCGTGAAATGGGCAACGAGCATTTGCATTGTAATAGAAAGGGAGTGGATTAGGTGGAGCACCTAATTTCCTTGTTTTGACCAGCCCTCTTTCTATTAGCATGGGAAACAGGTCGGTGTAACTCATTGGAATAGGCTGTATTTTTGGCCTATTTGCTTGATAATTTGCCCTCAGAGCCCTGTTCTGAGGTTGTTGACCCTGCGGCTGCTGGTATTGTTGCTGATTATTGGAGTGATAATGTTGCTGATTGCCAGGCTGATACTGGTGGTGATTGCTGGATGCCCTAGGCTGGGCACCATGCTGTGATGAAGGTTGAAAAATCGCGGTCACCGCTGCCACATATGATGGTTGGTACTGTTGGCGATGGCTTCGGGAGTTTTGTGCTTTCTTTCCATATGTGATTGCACTCACCTCTCCCTCTTTCTTTTTGTGGAAATTGCTGACTAGCTTCTTTGTTATGTTGGCGCTTGAGGTAATATTTGGAGTGATCACTTTTCCACTCTTTAAACCTGCTTCCACCTTGACCCCCACTGCCACAATATTAGAGAAATTTGTTGTAACACTGCTGATCAAACGTTCATAGAATTCTGGCCGAACTGTATCCACAAACCAGTCTGCCAACTCCTTTTCAGTAAGGGGAGGCTCTACTTGTGATGTAGTTCCGCACCATCATTGCGCATACTCCTTAAAGGTTTCAGTATTTTTCTGCGTCATGCTGAGAAGCTGACGGCGGTCGGGAGCTAGATCCATGTTGAACTTGTACTGTTGAATAAAAGCATCTGAAAGGTCTTGGAAACTGTGGATCTTCGCTTGATCTAAACTGAGATACCACTTAGCCGAAGCTCCTTTAAGACTATCTTGGAAACAGTGTACCAACAGCTTATCATTTTCAATATGCGGAGCCATCCACCTACAGTACATGATTAGGTGCACTTTAGGACAAGTGGTCCCCTTATATTTGTCGAATACCGGCATTTTAAATTTCTGAGGAAACACCAATCCAGATACCAGACATAGGTCCTTGGCATCAGATCCAAAGACATGGCTTCCTTCAATGGCCCTCATCCTCTTGGCCATGATGTCCATCTCCACTCTTAATTTTTTGTGTTTTTCGTCCTCGGCTTCAGAACCATCAGGTATATTAAAGATTGGTTGTTGATTGACGAAAACCGGTCGCACTGTGGTAGGTCCACCCGCTTGAGTGAAAATAGGGTTTCTGATTGTTGAGTCGAACAGGGGATTGAGACTCGAAGAGTGCATATTGTTGAATGGTGGCACAAAATCCTGGGACATGCCGTAGGGAAATTCTGCTAAAGTAACAGGAGCTATGGTGACATTGGCCGTTGTTGTGGCAACTTCGGAGATCACTGTAGGTTGTGTGTCCATCTTTGCTTTGATTATATTGAGGACTTCCATGATTTGGCTGACGTCCCCTTTGATCCCTTCGATGTCGTTATCCATTTGATCAAACCTCTGGTCATTATTTTCCATCTTCTTTTGAGCTTGGGACCGTGTGTTGTATCTGTGAGTACTCAGCATGACTCCTTCTCTCTTTTCTCCGAACAAGAACAAAGGATGAGCTGCGGAACCCAGATGCAAGACCGATGCAAGATGAAATGTGAATGCAAATGCAAATGTGGATGCATAAACCATTCAAGGAAACACAATTTTTTTTGTTTACAAACAAAAAGTTAGAACAACATGTAACGACATGCTTAAAAAGCATTTTTCATTTGATAGCTGAAAATCTATTACAATAGGGTGGCCCTTGCTAAAAAGCAAGACCTTTCTTACAAGAAAGTAAATGCAACAAACTGGATTTCAATCCTTTTAGGGGAAGCAGGGAAATGGTGAAACAAAGATCAATCTAACAAGATGATCCTTCTCCTTCTTGGACTCTAACATGAACTTGGTCCTGGCGGATAATCTCCCACAGGTATTCGTTTTCTCTTTGCGCTTTGATCAAAGTGTATTTTAGCTCATCCCTAGTTGTGGGGACCTCAGGCTCCATGGTTATCTCATAATCATGAGTGTAGAACATGGTCAAGGCAATTTCTTTTGACCATAGCAGGTACCCCCTGGTAGTTAAACAACTTGCATTCTCCATTGGAGTTAAGCCCAAGAGGTGTGGATCTCTTTGAGCGTATTGAGCATTAGCTTCTAGTTCTCGGTTACGACCAGTTTCGCAAAAGCAAGGCCTCAACAGTTCCGGTTCGGGCTTTGGTCTGGTAGGATACCCATATTGACGCCGGGCAAGGATAGGGTTGTAGGTGATAACCCCTTCTGGCCCGATGAGAGGCACATTGGGGAAATCTCCGTAACTAGGAATCATGACTTGGTCACCGAGACTAGTGTCATACCACGTGATGTCATGGTGCCTGAGGGTGACGAGTTTTGAAACCACGTGATGTAGGAAGCCTCCAAAGGATATGAGTCCTTGGCAGATGAGAAGTAAACCATCGGTCGAGTAGTGCAAGACAGCATGAGAATTTCCCCCGATCATACAAGATGAAATGGTGGATGACTACATAAGTGTCAGCCAGTATCGCGTTGACCGAATTTTTGATGATGAAAAGGCGGTCGCCTCTTCACTGATGAAGTCGTAACTGCTTGGAAAAAGATACAGCCCATATATCAGGAATGCCAGAATCGCCTCAAAAATGCCCAGATTTCGGCTTTCATAATGATATTCAGCCATCTCCATTAGAGGTCTGGCATCCATTCCGTACCACCCTCCCTTTGCTCTCATCGGTGGTAAATCCTCCAGCTTTATATGTAAGGCTTTATCCAAGTCCCTCTTCTTTGGTTTCCCATAAGGAAGCGTAAAAGTCCATGGAATCTTTAAATAATCAGTATACTCCTCGATGGTTGGGAGTAACTGAAAGTCTGGAAATACAAAGCAGTGGTAGGTTGTAGAGTAAAACTCAACCAAGGCTTGCAACATGGGCTCGTTGATCGGAGCACTTATCAACGGCAATAGGTCCCCATATTTGACTATGAAAGCAACGGGATTTCGGAAAAGTCTTGTTAACATCCTTAGACGGCCCAATCTCAGATCCGGAATCGGAAGCATGTCTCTCCTTACCATGTTGTTGTCTGCAAAAAGAAAAAAATGAATTTCCTTGAATGGTTAGAAGAAGTGCAAATGCAAATGCAAATGATGTCATGGAACTCAGACATTTACGAACATCAGAAGTCGCCATTGATTAATAAAACGGATTACAAAATATTGTTTCCCCTTACAAGAGTTTTAAACAACAGCTAAATGAATCCTATCAAGGTTCCCCTAGCAGCTTTAAGTTGAGCTTCTCGATCTTTCTTTCTATCTGAGTCTTCTTAAAGATGAGTTTGTCCACAATTATCTTCCATGGATTAGACTGAGGCTCATAAGGTTCTTTTGGTGCTTTCCTCTTCTTACAAGAGAGGATTTCTTCATCTTTCAACTGGAGTTGTTTCTGGAGCTCCGCATTTTCTTCGACGACTATTTGATACTTGTGCTTTCAAGCTTCTTTAGTTTGTTGTGCTTTGACCAAAGCAATCCTCAACTTTTCTTCTTCAGACATGAAGAATAACGGGCGTTCTTCCTTCAAGGCCATAGGCTCTTGCTTAGGATAAGGCATCCTTAGTGTGATGGCTCTTTTTCGAACCCATTGAAGGTAAGGTTCCAAAGAGACACAGTTAAGTCTTCCAAGATCCTTCTTCCCTTTCTTGTGTAGATGCTTCCAAGCTTCTAAAATCTTCCCTTTTAGTCCTTGACTATCTTCCTCTTCTTTGAAGAAAATATTTTCCACTTGAACACTATTGGGTTTGTCTTTTAACGGGTATCCCAATTGTCGGCGGGCGAGTATTGAATTATAACTGATTCCTCCATTAGCACTGAGAAGAGGTACATTGCCGAAATCCCTATAATTGTCAATAATCATTGTCCCCTCATAGACACGACTATACCAATCAATATCGGAATGGGTAAGAGCCATGATCTTTTGCGACCACCATCCTTTCTTTGGATCCCAAAAAGCATTAGCCTTGGGCAAGTGTGAAATGAACCATTTGTATAACAAAGGAGCGCAACAAGTGATCATTCCTCCGTTATGGAAATTCCTCAAATGAACAAAATGGTATGTGTCTGCTAACAAGGTAGACACATGATTCTTCTTCAAGAAAATTTTGATGGCATTGAGGTCCACAAAATTCTCAAAGCTAGGGAACAAGAAGATACCATAGATGAGTAAGGCAAGGATAGCCTCGAATGCATCCATGCTTAAATGATATGCATAATACTGAGCTTTCTCAACCAAGAACTCTGCTTTTAAACCAAAAACCCCTCCTTTTGTAATCAGATTCTTTTTAATATCAACCACTCCCAAACGTATAGCCTTGGCGATATCTTGTTCTTTAGGGTCCTTCTCCACAATTGGAAAAGGAGAATCTTCAAGAATGGGCAATCCAATCAACTGAGAATACTCTTCCAGTGTGGGCACTAGCTGATAATCAGGGAATGTGAAACAGTGGTAGAGTGGATCATAAAACTGGAGAAGAGTAGAAAGAAGTCCACTATCCATCTTTATCTTCAAGAGTAGCAACAACTTCCCATACCGGCTTTGAAATCCCTCTGGATCTATCACTAAGGTGCCCAACATTTTCAAGTCATCTAGGTTAAAACCCTTGTAAGTGTACTTCAAAGTTTTCTTTCTTTCACTGTTCATGACGACCTCTGATGTTTACAAACAACAAAGTCTGATTTCCATGAAACCATATTATGATATGATGATCATGAATGCAAGATGCACAAACACAATCAAATGCATATGCACACAACACAAGCTTAGGTTTAAGGGCAAGCATGAGTCCAAGGGTCTACCCATCCCCAAAGATTCGTACTAATGGATTGATTGTACCTGCCGAACGGGTTCTACAAAGTTCCCAGAGTCATCAACCCATCTTTTAGATATTATCAACTTCCCAAATCACTTGGTAATCGATCATATTCTCAAGAGAATCTCGTCTGAGTGTAGTATCGCATATCAACTATTTCGGAAATACTTCCTTATAGTCATCGCACTACGTCCTAATAAGGCCAAAGTGGGGTAAAGTGTATTTTAAAAGTCCACAGTGTCATGGGCTCCTTCATTGAAAGTAGCATTGTTTTCACGAATACTCGATCAACAATACTAAAACTTTCAATAGAGCCTACACTGAGCGATGGTTTCTCAAGTTAGCTTGGTCGGGAATCAACTCCCTATAAGCCTTCTTGAATATACCACCATCCTATCATAATTTCACTCAAATCCGGGTATAGGACCGTCTCACCACTCAAAGCACCCAATACCCAACAATTAAACAAATATATTGACAAATATACATGTTAAGCAAATATTTACAAATATAGCATGCCATTAAACAAAATAGGCTAAACCCTCAAGTTTAAGTTATCCCTAGTGAAGTCGCCATTTCTGTTGCGGTAAGAATCGTGATACCAAGCTATTGATTAACTTGAATCTTTAATTCTTAAATTCACAACCGGACTTTAATTTATCCAAAGGAAAGGTCTAAAGAAAGAAAAAAAAACCTTTTGCGCGATGTAACAACAACGCTGAGAGATTCGGGGATCGGGGGTTGGTTATGCATAGGGTAGGTATTTCACATCCTAGACATCTGTAGTACTCTACAGGAACCTTTTTTTATTTGCATGCTAAGTTTGGTAAATGTTTAGTAAGGTTTGGGATTGGATAAAGGGTGTAGGTAAAGACCTAAAGATAGCTTCTAAGTTTGCTCACAAAGACGTTGCGTCCTCTGCCTACGTATCCTAACTAGGATAGAATCAGAGCAATCGTAGTTCACCTCACTAGGGTTGAAGAACACTTGATTATGATCAAGGTTCAAAAGGGAACAAACATAACAATGTTTGTATAGAATTTCACAAAACTCTCTAGATCTATGTTGAACTCTCAAGAAAGGGAAGTAAGTAATCATGTCCATGATTCTTACATAGAGTTTACAAACTCTATCCTAGGGTTCTAGTTGAAGAACACTCCTAGTGAAGGTGGGTCTTTTAGACTTAAAGCAAAGTCTAAGGCTTACATGCTCTAACTTAACTAAGCTAGGGTTAGGATGACTTCACAAAGTCAAGAGGGGTAAATGAGTTATCCAATGACACAAGGGTCAAGGGAGAGACTTTTCCTTTGGAAGGAGAGAGAGAGAGAGAGAAAACTTGGATGAGAACTAAAAAGTTCTATCACTTGGGGAAAGAATACTTAACAAAGCAAGATAAAATAAGGTTACAATCAAGTAAGCATGCATATTACAATAAGCAGATACTTCAAATGATACCAATGGTTACAACCGATAATCAATCACCTTAACAAAGATTGGGGCATATCTTAACAAAGATTGAGAACATGATGAAGGTAATGACCACATGAACAACTCACAATTTGAAAGTAAGCATGTCCTAGGTTCAAGGCATAGCAAATGTAACAACAAAATGCATAGATGATAATTAAATACAGTTAAATCAGTTTAAACCTCATAATTTATGAGGAAAAGAAGACAAGATTATGGTGACAACCAAAGGGGAATACCCTAGCATGTTAACTAACAAGGGGGAAAAACATCTCACAAGAAATTCAAACATGTTCAAAGGAATTGAACTGCAAGTAGGATCACCAATCACAATAAATGAACAAATTTCCACATGGGCAAAATGTATCACAATTTATGACAACAAGTAATATTTTCATATCATATAAAAATAGACATTATAACAAACACAATGCAAAAAGAATGAGCCAAAAAGGATGAAAAATGAGGGAGTTGTGATTATTTGAAGTTCATGAGTTTTAATGAGCAAAACAAAAATTAATAAGTAAAAATCAAAGAAAATGCAACGGGTGGGAGTTGAACCCATGCCCTCCAGCCCAACACGCGCGTCTAAGGTAAAAAGAAAAAAGGCCAAAAGGGTTGATCCTCCTCAGGGATCGAACCCAGGTCTAGGCTTTGCAAGGCGTGAATATGAACAAGTTGCTTACCACTGGGGTGGCTATACATCCGTTGATGTAGCCACCCCCATAAATATATATGGCATGGTGTTGTGGATTGCTGGGCAAAAATAAAGCAAAAATAAGGCAATTTCACAAATGCGTTTTGGTATCAAACTCAACCAGTTCTCAACCAAATCAAACAAACCTTAGATCAAAATTGGGTGTTTTTAAACAAGGAAAAGAATGGTCCTGTCGTACCTCGAAAAATACGATCCTCGCGATGGACGCGGAAAAATACTGTTTGAAACAGAGTCGCCACCGAACTTTATTCATTCCAAGGATGGAATAGGAAAATATCGATAAAACCTTAAAAGAGATAAGATCATGGTCATCGCAACCAATATTCTAGGTTCGGGAGTCGATTACAGAGGGAAGGTATTAGCACCCTCTACGTCCGTTGTACTCAACGGGAACCTCTTGATTCGATTCGCGAGAGAAAGTTAACTATGTTTGTGTATCTTCTAAAGGGATTTGCTTGCTAATAGGAAAAGGGGGTGATTATTAAGATAGGGTGCTCGCCAAGGATTGGGGCCCTTGTGCCTACGTATCTTCACTTGTAAGAAGTGGAAAATCAGAGCATTCGTAGTTCGTGGGACTACGGGTAAAGAGGGGATTGTGCTCGCTAGGATTATCGCAATCCTATGCCTACGTACTCTCAACAGATATGAGAGATCAGAGCAGCCGTAGTTCGGCCAACTACGGTAAAAGGTTTGTGTTTGGAATGAACGAGTGTTTAGGTCGCAATTCTAACTGCTAAACGTTGGCTTGTCTGCTCGCTAGGGGAGGCTGAAGCACGAGTTTGTTATGCGCGAAAGAATGGGCTAAACAATGTTCTTGGTAAAAGGATCGTTTGAATTGTATGTCGCACGGGGCGAGAAAAAGATTGGTTAGATGTATTAAAAGTTTAGCTAGAGGTGACGATTACCTGAAGCTTAAGAAAGACTTCTCGGACCCAAGTAATCGGGAGAGTGAACCAAAGATTTGGAGCTTTCTCTTTTTCAACCTCAAATGCGAAAGGATAGAATGTGGTTCGAGTGGGTTAATCGGACGACGATTACTCGAAGCTCGAGAAAGGCTCATCGGTCCCTAAGTAATCAGGAGAGTGAACCAAAGAATTGGAGCTCTCTCTTTTTCATCTAAGTGTTAACGGAATCAGATACGAGTGAGTGAATCAGATGACGATTACTCGAAGCTTGAGAAAGACCTCTCGGACCCAAGTAATCGGGAAAGCGAACCAAAGACTTGGAACACTTTCTTTTTCATCGCAAAAGGAATTGTTTGAATGGCACTCGAAAGATAGCATGTGGTTAAAATATTTTAACAGATGAGGATTACTCGAAGCTTAAGAAAGACTTCTCAGATTTTAAATAATCGGGAGAGTGAACCAAAGACTTGGAACTCTCTCCTTTTCTCATCGAATATTATGAAAGATGTTTAATAATATTAGAGTGTATTAATCGGATGACGATTATTCAAAGCTCAAGAAAGACTTCTCAGATTTTAAATAATCGGGAGAGTGAACCAAAGACTTGGAGCTCTCTCTTTTCATCTATGTATTTAAGAAAATATTCGAATTTGTTTATGGTTTTTAGAAGACAATTGTTCGAGCTTAAGAAAGACTTCTCGGACCCAAACAATTGAGAGAGAGAACCAAAGACTTGGAACTCTCCCTTTTCATCTTTTATTGAAATTGTATTTTTGAGTAATTATTAAGTATTTTAATTTGTTTTAGAGAAAATACTCGATGTGAGTCGAGGTTTGAAATTTGAGTTTTAACGTGTACACTAGCAAAGTGGGCTAGTCTTCTAAGTGACCAATTAGAAATAATTGATCAAATAGGTATCACTGTAAGGAAGCCCAGGATTAAGCTTTAAAATGTTGTGTCTATGACCAAAGGTTGATGGCGAGGCCTTAAAAGCACTCGACTTACAAGGGTAGAAAATGACTCGACTAATCGAGAGTTTATTTTTTAAAAAGGTTTTAAAGCATTAAAGTGCAACCAAAGCAAAAAAGATAAAAATTAATACATTTTGAGAATTGGAATACATGTTATTCGAATGGGGATGAAATAGATAAATAGAACTTACTCGAATGCGTGCGTGTTGTAGCGAGGGGAAAATCTTCTAAAGCATAAGAACTTTTAGTGGCATGATGGTCGTAGAATTGTCGAAACCATGGATCGAAGTTCTTATTCTTAAAATGCCATTAAATAAACAAATAACAACAATACATCCTATTACATTATTTTTAAAATATGCACTCTAATTAAATTATTTGCTTGTAATAATATAAAATTAGTTAACACTATAATAATATTCTATCATTTAATGTACAAGTAGAAATAGTCATCATACCTTGTTCCTACAGTAACTAAGAAGACACCTTAAGAAATATGCTTATATACTTTAAAAAATGCTGAACAAACAATCAATAATCACAAATTGCATCAATTAGAAAAAGTCATCATACTTTGCTCCTACAATAGAAATGCAACCAATAATCATAAGTTGCATCAATTTTAATGGCAACAAACAACCCCTAAAGTTGAAACAAATATGAAATCCATCACCGACAATTGGAAATCAACAGCATAATAAAGAATTGTAATAAAATCCAAGTGGATTATGCTTTAACACAACAGCTTAATACAAAGAGAATTTTAATTTGAAAGGCTATCGAAATGAGTTAAATAGCAGACGTGATTAATCGCAATAGCGGAATATCGGTAATGCTTATAAGAACCGGAACTGGATGTATTTAGAAAAATAAGGCACATCAGCACAACAAACGCACGAGGCAATCATAAGAAGTAGCAACAATCAAAAAATCATAGTGATTCTAAATATCATTTCAAAATGTACTTTGAATCATAATAAAGCTCATGTCTCCGGGTGCAAATCATTAACACTGTAGAAACAATATACACAAATGGCTAAAATGCATACCACATCAAGAATATAAAAGATGTCGTGGAAATGTTGAAATGGACATAACTAAGATGCATACACTAGTCAACACTTAAAAGTAACAACAACAATTCAAAAGCAGCAACCCATTAAAATGTAAACTGGTCGATCCACAAACATGGTAACACATAGCAATACAGGACCTCCAGGAAAAGAAAATTAGGATAACAATCTCTCAATGTTATAACACACTGCAACACCTACGTTTTATCATGATTCCACACATTACAGTGAAATATAACCACTAGGATTCATCATTGATTTAAAATGAAGCAAAATGACAGGAACGTAACATAATTTGTAACGATGCTCTCGGTTCGAAATGTTACCGAAAAGTGCGAGTTGTTGCCGATGAGAGCTTGTGATGCATTCATGATATCCTGAAAAAACAAGCGGTTGCGAACTCCTCCCCTTCACATCCATGTGTTTGTCTAGACTTCGAAACCAACAAAGACAAATTTGAGGTATCCAACACAATTGAAGAAGTCGTGTTGTTGCTGTATCACTGGAACATTGAGCGGCTCAACGTGTATGCACGATGGTTGCTGTATTGTCGGATACGTCGAAGCTGTCGTTACGGTTAACGCTGACAGACCTAAAAAATGAAGACAGAGAGAATATGTTGTGTGTGAAAGCCACTGTGTGATGTGGTTTGTCGTCAACAGAACCGAAGCGTGGTGTCGAAACGACGTCAAAGGTTTCTGCTGCTTCCCTCTACACGTTCAGCTACACAAATTGGTTGTTGGTACAAACTGCGTGCTTTGCAGTGTTGCGGTTGTGCACCGAAACCAGACGCAGCCAAACACTACGAGAGTGACATCGTCAATGGACGATACAAAATGTTGCTGCTGCGAAACCTCCACCATAGCATTGTTGTGGTGCAAGTTAAACAATAACGCCTAAAAAATTACAGGTAGTATAACCGCAATGCAGATCGACAACAAGGAGAATCAGACAGCTCGAACGATATTCCAAAACTGGAACTTTTTCTCCAAGAGCCTTTAAGGTAATGTCTTTGTAATCAACTATATTTTCTCTTATTTGAAATGTTATGTTTATTCCTTCACTTGCTCATCTTTGGTATTCTATGTCAACCATTTTCTTTAACAACAGGGTCTGTTGAATAGTCAAGAACTTAGATCACGAGTCGATCTGTCGGCCACAAAAGCCCACAAGCAGCACCAATCGAAAACTTGTACTCCCCTCTTCTCTTTCTCGTGGCTCAGCGGCAACAACAAAACAATGACACCACTCAAAAATGAAAACGGTATCACAACTCGAACAACAAAGTACGTACACAACTCTCGGATGAAAATCTCACCGTTGCGAAACATTGCAGAATGTTGAACCGCCACTACCAAAGTATTAAGTTACGAAACCAAAATGGATTTTCTGTGGTTGAGTTGCTTGCTGAAATATGCCGCCACGTCAAATCAATTACCGAGATGTTGTATATTGGAGGAATATGCTGACATCTTTAGCATCAAAAGCTCCCACCATATTTGATCCATAAGCTTGTTAGATTTATTTGCTGCAACAATTGCCGCCACCAAAACACGACCCTCTTGGCACTGCGGACGTGAACCAAATTGGATCTAAATCTTGAATCAAAAAAACTCACAGCCGTATGAAACTGTCAACAACATTGTGTCATTACTTTCAGCATTACCATATCTTTATGACCTCACAGCATGTAACACAATAACAATTGAGTTATTGTTATTATGGGAGATATCGTTGCTGATGCTTGTTGTTATTCGGATATAAAGGCTGTTGTTGTCGAGCTATGTTATTGTCGAGAATCGAATCAAATGCTTTGCGAGACGTGTGGGCTTTGTGTTGCTGCTAAGACCAACGTTAACGGCAATATTACTATTGCAATTTTGTGTCAGAAGCTGAAGGTAGCAGAATTTGTCGTTGCGTAACCGAAACTCGACGATGTCGCAACCAATACGGGAACTTTCACCATTGCTATTTGAGTTGATTCATCTCTATAAATGTGAGCAGAATGGCACGAGTTGTTGCAGCTTGAAGTTGTAAATCATGCAGTGAGTAGGTTATGTTTATTTCAAATCGAAACTGAGTTGTTATCGTTAGTGTTGCTGGGAACAGATTTATGGGTGTTGTTTGAAGATGAGATGAAGATGGATTGGCTTGTATGAAAAACGGAAAGTGTGAAGGGTTAACGGCGGTGATGAAAGGTGGAAAATGGAGGATTTGCGAAGGGTTTGGTTGGGAAGAAGAAGAGAGGTTTTGGTGATGGTGAGAATCGCGGATGCGATTATGCAGGTGGAGGACGGAAAGTGATGGTGATGTTGCGCGTGGAGAATTTCGCGGCGGATGTTGGGTTGGAGAAGGAAGGAGAAGAGATTAGGGTTTGGCAGCTTAGAGATGTTTCAATTTTGGGTTTTCTCCCCTTTGATAAACAGTAACCGAAACCATTTATCCCCCCAATTTTTACCCTAATCTCCAACCCTAATTTTCCCTTCTCACTCCCTGGGCTTCCCTCTTTCTTCTTCTATTTTCACTTTTTTTAAATTTTTCTGTTTAATAAATTAAATTAATAAACCTATTTTCTATTCTAACTAATTTTAATTAATTAAAAAAACTAACTCTATTTTCTTTAAATTAAATTCTAAATTAATTAATAAAAAAACAGATCCTATTCCTAGTAAAAAAAAAATTCTATTCTTATAAATAAAAGATAATTATAATTCTATCCTAACTAATCAATTAATAATAAAACGCTAAAACATAAATAATAATAAATGAAAAGATGTCATGTGGCGCAAAGAGTTTATTTTTGCAGAAAAAATACATTACGCCGTAAAAGCGATGCGAATTGAAAAATAAAGTCGGGTAAATGAAAATTTTCAAAAAGGTAGGACAAATTTGGGGTATGACAGGTCCAACTAGAATTTTGAAAATATGCCTTGAAATGAAAACACGATAGTAATTGCAAATCTTGATGAAAAATGCACTTGCCATACCAATGACCAAACCAGACATGATATGATCAGAAAAAGAGTTCTAACACAATTCAAATATCATATACAACATGTTCATGCATTCAAACAAACTACTTATGAGGTGCAAATCCAACTGTCATGTGAAAATGAGATGAAAATCAAAATATTGCAAGTGAGATAGTGAGATTATAAAACAGACCAATTTGGAGCAAAGAAACCACACATACATACTCAAAACCACATATAGGATGTGTCTAAACCATAAGGAAGCTCACAAACAACATGGATTTAACAAAACCTATGACAGCTGCAAATTAGGGAGTGAAGTGCATTTTTAAAGCCACAGTTCAAATTACTCATGCTTAGAACAAATTGAAAGTCCTCATATACTCCAAATATAACATATATAAAGTTCCAAAACAGATGAAGCTCAAATTCCAACTTGAATACAAAATGACTTGTGTTTTGAAATTTATGACATAAGTTGCAAAAACAGGTTCCAAAACAGTTGGACAGATACACATCAAACAGTCACTATGATTTGAACAACATGAATTGAATACCAATAGATTCCTCACAACTGGTCTAGATAGCAGTACCACACCAAAATCAAACAAAACCTGCCACTTGAATTAAGGCTGGCAGACCTACAGCTGATCCTAAACAGGCCAATGACACAAATGTAACTTAGCATGATAATGCCTACATCAATCACTTAAAAACCAACTCTAATACAAGTTTACAAACTTGGGGCAGTAGGCAACATAAGGGGCACAAATGTTTTTCAAAACAGTTTGACAGTCATGGTATGCAAGCAAAGTTCAAGTGAAAGAAAAAGGATCTCTCATCAACCAACAAATACATACACACACCACAAGTATGGAGCAAACATGAGTTGCCACTCTGAGATTGATCATTATGCAAGTAATCATGATTTTGGTATGTGTTCTTGACAGCTTTGGCTCAAAAGGCAATTAAGTGGTGAAATGCAAATATAGGTAACCTCAGACCAAATCAAACATATACACAACTTAGAATCAAACATGTGAGTGAGTTACAACTCTACAATCATGTATACACACAGAAAAAACAAACTTGAGCATGCTGTGGCAGTTTTAGTGTATAAGTGTGATTGGAATGTGAAATGTGAAAATAAACTAGGACAAGCACAAGTGATCAATGTACACACACCACAAATATCATTATGAAAGTGTTTTAGGTTCATGGAAGAGCTTGTGTCAAGTAATATGAAAATTGATGTGTTGGTGCAAATGTTGGAAAAAATCTGCCTAGGCAAGACATTCACCACAACAGGGCAATTTAAGGCAAAGATGTATTTCATGAAAAAGAGGTCATACACACATGATGATGATGCTAACAGATGAAGTGCCACTCAGAAAATGAGTGAAACCTTTACCAAAACAGAACTTAGCATTTTGAAACTTATGTCATACAAGAACACCAATTTGAACATACAATAAGCCATAACCATGACAGTTGGAGAAATTGAGATTATGCACAAATTTTAAATGGATATGATAAAGATTTAATGCACACAAATCATGTAAACAATGCTTGAAACAGAAAATGATATATTGACCTCATGATATTTTGAATAATGCAACAGTTTGAGGCATGATATGGCAAATTGAACACTTAGGCAGATTTTGAGCATAATAACAACATACACATTCTTGAAATGGATAAGCAAATGAGTTCACAACTTCAAGTTAGGCAAAAAAACTCATTAAATCAAAAATGACATGTTGAACCAAATTGGACAGCAAAATCAAACATGTCTCAGAAGACAGCCCTAATGACTAAGCTCCATACTTCTCACAATCTTCACCAACACAAGCATTATGAGCAATATCAAATATTGACCAAAAACTTGAGGCATAAGGAATAGAAAGCATAACTACCTAAGAACCACTTCAAAGCAATGATAGGCAAGACCAAACATGAAATCATCATAATGAAAACAAAAGGCCACATTGATTCACACATGATCAAGGGCAAGGGGGATCTATGATCAACTTACAAGTTATCTACATATCCTAATAGTGAGCTAGGTTTATAGTTCTAGGGCAAACATACCACTTTCTCAAAGTTGGATCCTAAATCTACCAAATGACCAAAACCTCACTAACAAGTCTAAACATGATAATAAGGCACAAATTTGCAATCTATCATCCGCATATCATTTGCAAATGACAATATATTTGACAAAATAAGCATCATGATCATAAAAATAGGATTCTTGACAAGGAAGCATAATAGGGCAGCCATGGTATGTTTTCACACAAATTATCACAAAATGACAATACATGACAATGTATGACTTAGAGATAGTTAGAACATCACATACCTCTTGTTTACCAGCCTTGAACAAGCTAAAAAGCTTAGAAACCTAGAGATGCTCCTTCCTTTGCAATGATATGAAGCTTACTTCCTCTTGAAGCAACAAAACCAAACTTCAAGACAGTTAGAGTTAGGTGATTTCCAGTTGGTTTTCAATGCTTTGGACAGTTGTAATATGACATATGTGAGGTGTGTGGATGGTTAGAACAACAAGAATCAGCCTATGCAAGGATTTGGCAAGTTTTGAGTGTGGTGGTCAAACTTTCTTAGTGTGAAAGTTGACTTTTTGCAAAATGGTATTTTTGAGAGGTTTGAAGGTATAGACACCCTCTATACTATATTTAGGGCTTGTGAGGATGATTTTTAGAGGTTTAGAGGTGATGGAACTGGTCTTGAGCAGAGTTTTGCTCAAGACAGTTTTTTTTAGTGAAAATGGAGATTTTGAGGTTTTTGAAATTCTTGAGGAATGAGAGGAGAATGAGAGTTGTGTTTGCTCTGGTTTTTTGAGATTGCTCTGGTGTCTAGAATCATAGAAGAGGCCTCTATTTATAGCCAAACAAGAGTGAGGGCAGCCTTGGTCATTTACCACTTTTGGAGGGAGTTTTCATGAGATTTTCAAATAAATCTTGCAAGATCTTCTCCTATCAGCTCCATTGTTCAAAGGAGATCTGAAATCTCAAGTGGATATGGACATGAAATGAATGAGATGATCTGTGATGGTAGAGTAAGCCAGCTGCAACAGTCCTAGACTTAAAAGTTTCTCTCTCCTTCTTACATTTGGTTATTATATTGTCAAGTTGCAACAACTTGCTATGTTCACCAATTCTCTCCTTTTTTCTAGTTTTCTCTCTATTCATGCCTCACATTATCAGTTTGGATCAAGATCCAAGGGTTGAGAGTAGCTTAAGTTGTGAAAATCCAAGTTTGAGAATTCTTGACAAAGTGATTTCAAGTATGACAGGCCCAACTTCTATGGTGCATAACCTCCTGCTCAAACATGCTATTGAGGAGTTCTACCACAATTTGGAAAGACCTTAAGTATCTCTATAGATTTCATGTTTTGTGAATTTCCAAATTCTTGATGGAACTAGGTTGAAAAACCCTTCAAAGTTTCTGAAAAAAACCACTTAAAAGTGCCAAATAACTTAGAAATTTTCTAAGTTATTTCCCCCTCAAAAATGAATTTTGCTACAACTCCAATTCTATGCATTTTTTGATCATGGACCACTTTGAGGATTTTGTAGGATTTGTCAAGATCTTTCCAATGAGCTTTGAACCACTTCATTTGGATGTGTGGTTGAGGAGTTATGGTGTTGCCCCTTTCGTAACCCTAATTCTCGATTTTTGCAATTACTTCTTAACCCTTGATCCAATGGTCATGAAATTTTATGGGGAGGTGTAATATGACATAAGGAACATTTTTTATTCACATCTTGAAGTCAAATTCCTTATTGTTGGAAAGTTGACTTTTCAGTCAACCGTTCGATCGATCGGTGTCTACCGAGTCGACCGTTGATGATCCGGACATCCTGAGGACTTTAAACTCTTTGAATGGACTTTACTAATCCATAGGAACTTAATGGACCAAAATCCCACCATTGAAACACTCTTTAAACTAAAAGTCAAACTACAGTTGACTTTTTCTCATCGAAAACCCTAATCGGATACCTTAAATTGCACTGTTCTCAATTCCCGGGTGACCACCTCAAATTGGACTCATAATTGATCCAATATGGTATTCTTGATGATGTGGAGACTTATTTGAAGTTGAATCAATCCAAAACATTGATTGATCAGACCATCGAAATCTCGATTTTGACAGTACGGAGCCCTAATTCACCTGCATCTTGACGAAGATAAACTTGAAAATGGGTTAAGGTTAGTTAATCAAATGAACATGATCATACAATGATGATGAGGATCTAAGGGGTCAAAATTTAGGGTGCAACACATATCATCAAACAGAAGGCCCAACTCAAAGCTAAAGATGAGGAGATCTCAAAGGAAGCTGCACTTAGAAGACACAGTGACTGCAAACTATATGAAGCGCTTGCAACCTTGGAGGAGCATAGAGAGGGAGCTAGTGCTAAGAGGCGTAGACTTGAGAAGGCTGTTGGGAAGGAGGACTCGGTCGAGGATCTTCAGTCCACTATCAGTCAATAGGAGTTGCTCATACGTGGTTTGCTCGCTAGGCCAGACCATCCGGATACACAGGCGTTGCTGAAGGATTTCCAGTCTCGCCACCCAGTTTGATTTGTTTCTTTGTATTATGTAGCGTAGACTTTTGTATGGACCATCACCAGACCTGTTGGTTGAGGTCCTTTTCTATTTGTACTTATTTGCTGTTTATACTTTGCCTATGGGCTTATGTTTGTATATATGAGGGGTTTTATTCTATGCTTGCCTGTGGGGTTCTCCATCGTCTTGGTTGCTATCCCGAAACTAGAATCATGGGGGAAATTTCCCTGTCTTCATATATACATGTTTGCATTTTAGCATGTTTCTCGCATTTGCAGGTGCATTGGAACTGTTAACCTTATCTTGTTTCTTGTGCCACTAGTGTTTCAGGATTGCAGAACAGATAACTCACCGCTACGGTACTAGAGGAAACCAGAAAAGGCTGATGGATCAGATGTAGGTAGAAATGCAAGAGATGAGAGATCGTATGGCTCAGCTGATAGAGGTCATGCAAGGGGTCGCTAGTGGTCAGGCTCAACTTCAGACTTTGGTGAAAACTCTAATTGTGCGGGTTGATAGTGATGGGGTGTTACATGGTGGGGTTGCTTCTAACCCTCCTCATAAAGAAACTCCTCATGCAGACAACTCTATGCCAACTTTAGTCATCCCTACTGCTGGAGGGGATGGTCACACTGCTGGTACTGGGAATACAACAGGTTTTTATCATGTTGGCTTTGCTAATGGGGGTAATGGAAATGGAAATGGCTTTGGCCTCGACACCACAGGCGCTGTACATGGTCGCATGGACCACACTTGGAATGAGGATAGGCAGGAGGATGTATTTACTCCAAGGTTTGTAAATGTTGTAGGATCTTCTGAGGCTGATAGAAGGGTTCAATTGATTGAAGAGAAGATGAGATTGCTTGAATGCTAAAATTCCATGGGGTTGTATATGTCCAACCTGGGGATGATCCCAGGATTGAGAGTGCCTCACAAATTCAAAGTGCCTGACTTCGATAAGTACAAAGGCACTACTTGTCCGAGGGTTCACCTGCGCTCGTACTATAGAAAGATGTCCGTGTACTCGGACGATGAAAAACTCTTGATGCACTTTTTCCAGGATAGCCTGTCTGGCCCTTCTTTGGAGTGGTACATGGGGCTGGAGCCCACTAACGTCTGCAGCTGGAAAGACCTAGCCGAAGCTTTTGTAAGGCACTATCAGTACAACAGTGACCTTGCACCAAATAGAGTCTAGTTGCAGAATCTTTCCCAAAGAAATAACGAATGCTTTAAAGAGTACGCCCAGAGGTGGCGAGAGCTTGCTACTAGGGTACAACCACCGATGGTAGAAAGGGAGCTCGTGGACATGTTTGTTGCTACTTTACCAGGGGTGTACTATGAAAAGCTTATAGGCAGTATGTCCAGAAGTTTCTCAGACTTGATAATCACCGGTGAAAGGGTGGAAAACGACATCAAGCTTGGAAAGATTCAGGCGGTTGAGGTACCCTCATCTGGAGGAGGAGGAAAGAAGATATTTGGAAACAAGAAGCGTGAAAGTGACGTTAGCTCAGTGACAAGTTCTAGAGGAAGAGGAAGGGGTCAGCAACAGAACCAATATCGCCAACAGCAAGTTGCCAGTGTTACTATTCCTGTGCCACAACAACAACAACCACCACCACCACAACAACAACAACAAAGACAATATCAGCCACAACAACAAAACCAGCGAGGTTATAGGAGGTTTCCTGATAGGGCCAGGCCGAATAGAGTATTTGACACTCCACCGATGCCCTACATTCAAGTGATTCGGACTTTATTACAATTGCAATTAATTCAGAAAAGGACCCTTGCTCCTTTGACAGGTAATCCCCCACCCGGCTATGACGTAAATGCCCGTTGCGAGTTTCACTCTAGGGCGTCTGGTCACACTATTGACGATTGCAAGGCTTTTAAGCACAAGCTGCAAGATCTCATTGATAGAAAAGCAATAAATTTTTTGCATGATGCACCTAACATTGTGTAGAACCCTATGCCAAACCATGGGCAGGATAGGGTTGGTGCTATCTTGGTAGAGGAGGATTTAGACTTGATAATGGATATGAATGAACTGAAAACTCCATTGAAGTTTGTGAAAGACAAATTGCTGGGAGGAGGTGTATTCCCAGGCTGCAGTGAGGACTGTGTGGATTGCTTAAGTCATCCTAAGGGATGCGTTGATTTGAGAAAGTGTATCTAAGGAATGATAGATGAGGGAACGTTGCAGTTTGAACGGACCACAGAAAAGAAACCTGTTGAGGAAGTAAGTGAGGAGAGGGATGAGGTCGCTACGATCTCGATCCCATATAAGACTATAACTATTTCAGCGCCTCCTAGGCCACCAACAATCACTATTACTAAAGCAGGACCTGGCCTTATGAAAGCACCAAAGCCATCCCGTGGAACTACGGGGCCGAGGTGTATTGTAATGGTCAGAAGATAGATTTAAAAAGTTTTCATGTGGAGTTAGCATAGAATGTTATGGGAGCAGGGGCAATTACCTGAAGCGGCAGGGTCTTTGCATCGCCCGAAGTGGTGGCTGAAAAAGCTGATAGAGGAAAGGGTAAGATGGTAATTAAAGAAACTTCCCAGTCTGGTGAAAAAGGATCTTTGGAGAATGATGTGGAAGAAGTCATGAGGCTGATACGCAAAAGCGACTACAAGATAGTCGAGCACTTATAGCAGACACCTTCCAAAATTTTAATATTATCGTTGTTGTTGAGTTTCGAAGCTCACATGAATGCATTGATGAAAGTATTGAGTACCGCTTTTGTGCCTCAGGAAATATCGATAAATCAACTTGAAGGGGTTGTTGGGCATGTAAACGTGGGAAATGGCCTTGGATTTACAGATCTAGACTTAATACCAAGGGGCAGAAACCACAATTGTGCGCTGCACATTTCTGTTGAATGTAGACGAGTGGTTATGTATCATGTCCTTGTTGACACAGGGTCATCTTTGAATGTGCTGCCGAAGAAGGCACTTATGAAACTGGATACTAGGGGCATTACCTGTACACCAAGTGATTTGGTTGTACGTGCTTTCGATGGTACTCGGAGGTCTGTCTTTGGTGAGCTGACTTTTCCTATCCAAGTGGGCCCATAAGTTTTTGACGTCGTATTTTATATCATGGGCATACAGCCCGCTTATAGCTGTTTGTTAGGCAGACCATGGATCCACTCAGTTGGGACTGTTACATCGACTCTGCATCAAAAGCTGAAATACATGGTTGGTGGCAGTGTGGTAACGGTATGTGGAGAAGAGGACATCATGGTTAGTCACCTGTCTTCTTTCAAGTATGTAGAGGTAGACGGGGAAATTCATGAGACCCTGTGTCAAGCATTTGAAACTGTTCAGTTGAAGGATAAATCTCCGGTGGTGAGAAAAGAGCCTGAGGTGGCTATGTCTTCTTTCAAAGAAGCGCAGGCTGTGGTGCAAGCTGGCTCAGCCCAAGGATGGGGGCAGGTGATTGATATCCCTCAGAAACAAGACAAATTCAGTCTAGGGTACCACCCATCGTCTTCGCAAAGCACGCCAAAGTTCAAGGGGCCGATCAAGTTTACTAGCAGAGGTGTTTTCTTCGAGCAGTTTAATGCCATTTCTGATGATGAAGCTGGAGACAGTGACTACGATATGGATGCCTGGATCAAGCCATGCCTTCCAGGACAGCGTCTATGCAACTGGTCCATTGAGGAATTTGTCCAAGTAACCAATGAACAGTAATGCTTTGTTTTTCAATTATTGTACGACCCTATGTTCTACCCGAAGCATAGTGGTTTGTTATTTCAGGGCTTGTCTTGTTTATGTTTGAATACTGTTTCATCTATTAATCAAAGGGCGTTTTCCCATTCAAATTTTGAGATCTCTGTTTTTCTTGTTTTATCTTTAACAATAAAATGGCAATGTGTTTGTTTACATATCATTTGAAGCACTTAACCATTTTCATTGCAGGTCTCATATCATTGTAGATGACACTAACCAAGAATCTTCTATGACTCGCTTCGACTTTGATAACCCGATATTTCAAGCTGAAGAAGAGATTGATGAGGATGAAGACTTGCCCGAAGAGTTAGCTAGGCTCTTAAGACAAGAAGAGAAGGTCATTCTGCCTCATGAAGAAGAGATTGAGGTCGTCAACTTGGGTTCTGAAGAGGTTGTCAAGAATGTCAGAATAGGGGCTGCATTACAAGAAGACATCAAGCAAAGGTTGATAGAGATGCTTCGAGAGTACAGTGACATCTTTGCTTGGTCTTACGAGGATATGCCCGGACTAGACACTGACATCGTGGTTCATCGATTGCCACTTCGGGAAGAATGTCCACCTGTCAAGCAGAAGCTTAGGAGGACGAGACCAGACATGGCTGTAAAAATCAAAGAAGAGGTTCAAAAGCAGTTGGACGCTGGATTTTTAGCCATGACAACTTACCCTCCGTGGGTCGCCAACATTGTACCCGTACCTAAGAAGGATGGTAAGGTACGAATGTGCGTTGATTATAGAGATTTGAATAGGGCGAGCCCAAAGGATGATTTCCCGCTCCCCCACATTGACGTATTGGTCGACAATGCGGCTCAATTCTCGGTGTTTTCCTTCATGGATGGCTTCTCCGGTTATAATCAGATAAAAATGGCACCGGAAGACATGGAGAAAATAAAATTCATTACAGTATGGGGAACATTTTGCTATAAGGTGATGCCGTTTGGGTTGAAAAACGCAGGGGCAACTTATCAGCGGGCAATGGTGACTTTGTTTCATGATATGATTCATCATGAGATCGAGGTCTATGTTGATGACATGATTGCGAAGTCCCAGACGGAGGAAGAACATCTAGTCAACTTATTAAAGTTGTTTGAGAGGTTGAGAAAGTTCAAATTGAGGTTGAATCCAAATAAGTGCACTTTCGGAGTTCGGTCCGGAAAGTTGTTGGGGTTTATCGTCAGCAGAAAAGGAATCGAGGTAAATCCTGCAAAAATAAGAGCTATCCAAGAAATGTCAGCGCCGAAGAATGAAAAAGAGATCTGTGGCTTCTTAGGGAGGTTGAACTACATCGCTCGGTTCATATCTCATCTAACAGCCACGTGTGAACCAATGTTTAAACTGTTAAAGAAAGATCAGGCGGTTGTCTGGAAAGAAAATTGTCAAAGAGCATTAGACAAGATAAAACAGTATTTGCAAGAGCCTCCGATACTGATACCCCTAGTTGCTGGAAGACCATTAATCAAGTATTTAACGGTTCTTGAGAATAGTATGGGTTGTATTCTCGGTCAACACAACGAGACAGGGAGGAAAGAGCATGCGATTTATTACTTGAGTAAAAAGTTCACAGATTGTGAGTCCCGTTACTCAATGCTTGAAAAAACGTGGTGCGCATTCGCTTGGGCGGCCAAACGTTTAAGACAGTACATGCTTAATCATACAACCATGCTAATTTCGAAGATGGATCCGATTAAATATATCTTTGAAAAGCAGGCACTTTCTGGAAGGATTGCCAGATGGAAAATGGTATTGACAGAATACGACATCCATTATGTTTCCCAGAAAGCCATTAAAGGGAGTATTCTTTCAGAATACCTTGCTGAACAGCCAATTGATGATTACCAACCAATGAGATTTGAATTTCCTGATGAGGACATTATGTACTTGAAAGCAAAAGATTGTGATGAGCCATTACCCACTGAAGGTCCGGAGAAGGGTTCTCAATGGCAGATGATTTTCGATGGCGCAGTTAATTCATACGGTAAGTGGAATTGGGGAAATTATCACGACTCCTCATGGAACTCATATCCCCTTCATTGCCATATTAACTTTTCCTTGTACCAACAATGAGGCCGAGGACGAAGCATGTATCATGGGTTTGGAAGAAGCTATTGATCTGAGGATCAAGAATCTTGATGTATATGGCGATTAAACGCTAGTTGTTAACCAGATCGAAGGAGAATGGGAAACTCGTCAACCCAATCTGATCCTTTACAAGGATTATGCAAGAAGACTGTTACCATTCTTCGACCGTATAGACTTGCACCATGTGCCAAGAGCGGAGAATCAAATGGCAGACGCTTTGACTACACTGTCTTTAATGTACAAGGTTAATTTTTGGAATGAAGCTCTAAGGATTGTTATTGTAACACCCCCTTCTATACCCCCAAATAAAAAAAATAATATATATAGGCACATATAAATTTTATCAGAGTATGATTTAAGATACGGTATAGAAGAAGTATGTCACATTATTACCAATAAAACACTCAACACCTGCTCTATAAAAATATGCAACAGTGGGATAGTTTTCAAAGTAGAGGAACTTAGTCCTTAAACCCACGTCTCAATATTAAAATTAAAGCGGAAGAATAAAACATTTGAATTACCTCAAAACAGTTGATTACATAAATACATGTTATCCAGTTGTTCATTAATCATTCATGTTACAAACTATCATCAACTGATACATCACAAATGTATCACAAAAGAATGCTATACAAGCCTAACTACCTGGTGTTACATAATCAAAGCAGTCCGACTCAAAAGAATGAAGCTATACTTCACAAAAGAAACCTTCAGCAACCTAATCTGCAATGCCTCATAGAGCATTATAAAACAGCAGAAGGGTGAGAAATATTACCATAATAATCAATGCATAAGATTATATATATACAAGTAACAATTACATATAATCCACATTTTCTCACCACAATTCATTTCCATAGTCGTATTCATCACGACGTACATATAAACAAATATGAACGCACATCAAGCATATCCCTTCATGCATATTTCACAATTATCCAAAAACATCCCAGTCACAAGCATGCTTCATATATCAATGACATTTATGCTATGTGACTCAATCACAACTCAATGCAACTCAATGCTATGTGGTACCAACACTTGTTATCATTTTTCGGTTTTTACACTTAAACCGGGTCCACCCTTCTAGACCGATAACAACAAAGCCCGTCCCCTAGGCTTTCAAACCCACCCTTCTAGGTTTGGGACAAGCCACTAGTCTCCACGAAACTAGCAACATTGCCTCTTGACTAAATGATGCATATGCAATCAACCAACAAAAATGCACTTAAGACCGTTCCCGCATCTTAACCCCATGCATTCAAATAATTCATCCTTTCAAGAATTACAACATGAGCACACACAACATATTCATAACAATTCAAGGCATTCACATTCAATACCATCATCACATTCATCAAAACAATGCACACATATCCATGATATGTTCCCATACATTACATACATTAGCATACAATAATATGCATTCACATACTTATTAGACAATACACACATATTCACTAATATGCTCTCATGTATTCCTAAGCAATTCAAACAATACACATATTACAATCTAGGATTCACGCCCAAAGGCTACCCACAGCTCACCACAATAGTACACAAGCTATTCATATCACATAGGGTTAACTTAATTGAACCAAGCAATTAATCATTGGATGGATAAAACAGAAAAGAAACAATGATGTCCTGCTCGCCACCCTTCGCCTGGCGAAGCCATTGGCGAATGCTCGCTGGGACCTTCACCCGGCGAACTCGCCAGCGAACAAAGTCAGTAGCTACTGACTTGTTTCGCTACCCTTCACTGATGTACTCGCCTGGCGAACCTTCGTCACTCACCTTCGCCTGGCGAACTTGCCAGCGAAGACCACTGGGAGTTTTCTTGAATTATTTGCCAGCTATTCGCTGGGCTTCGCCCAGCGAAGCTTCGCCTTCACTCGCCTGGCGAGAGCCAGCGAACCTGCGATATCAGAACCCTCATTCTGTCCCAAAACTTCTACCCTCCAAAAATCGACCGATTCTCACTGAACCAGTTCCAGTAATCTTAATCACACATCACCCAACTATTCTACGGCATTATTTCCAGTTTCTAACCGATTAAACTACGATTTTACCGATTAAATCCATTTTGCCCTAGCTTGAAAAATGGTGGAAACTCACAACAAACCCCAACCCACACGTACATAACCACATACATTGACTAGATAATAATGTTTCTCACCCTTACCTTGATTGGATTAAAGCTTGAAGTTGATTCTTGATGATTTCTCCAAGTTTCCCTCTTCTCTTCTCTTTTCTCCTCTTTCTCTATTCTTTCTCTTCTATTTTCCTTCTATCCAATTCTTTCCACTTATCCCTTATATACTTCTATTATTTTCTTTCCTTCCCATTTCTCTCTTTAATTATCTACCAAATAAATCCAAGTAATCCAAATTATTAAGATTAATTCCAATAAATCAATTAATTAACATAATTAATTAATTAATGAAATTTGGGCTGTTACAACCCTCCCCCACTTTAGGAATTTTCGTCCTTGAAAATGTTACCTGGTTCAAACAGTTCTGGATAAGACTCCCTCATTTGGCTCTCCAGTTCCCAAGTCACATTTCCACCGGCCGGTCCTCCCCAA
The DNA here is from genome assembly GCA_963859935.3 of Lathyrus sativus. Taxonomy (NCBI): domain Eukaryota; kingdom Viridiplantae; phylum Streptophyta; class Magnoliopsida; order Fabales; family Fabaceae; genus Lathyrus; species Lathyrus sativus. The sequence continues at coordinate 342,965,543 of OZ012737.1, read as the reverse complement.
GCGACCTTCACCAAAGAAATATCTTTGCCTCGAAGTTGCTTCAACTTCTGATCCTCTATTCGCATAGGTGATGCCTCCACAGTTAGGTTATCTCTCACCCGCAAATCATCTTCTTGGACTACATGAGACGGATCCGCAATGTATTTCCTCAACTGATATACATGGAACATATCATGGAGATTAGCAAGTGACGGCGGTAAGGCCACACGATAGGCCACTTATCCTACCCTCTGCAAAATTTGATAAGGACCAATGAAACGCGGTGTCAACTTACGCGACTTTAATGCCCTACCAACACCAGTCATTGCAGTAACCCAAAGAAACACATGATCTCCCTCTTGAAATTCAAGTGCCTTCCTCCTCTTGTCATGATAACTCTTCTGACGACTTTGAGAAATCCTCATCTTTTCTTGAATCATCTTAATCTTGTCCGTAGTCTGCTGAACTATCTCGGGTCCAACTACAGAACTCTCTCCGGACTCATACCAACACAGTGGCGTCCTACACCGCCTACCATACAATGCTTCGAACGGTGCCATACCAATGCTCGAATGAAAACTGTTGTTGTAAGTAAATTCAATCAAAGGCAAGTAGCTATCCCAAGCTCCTCCTTTCTCCAATACACAAGCTCTCAAAAGATCCTCAAGTGATTGAATAGTTCTCTCAGTCTGACCGTCTGTCTGAGGATGATAAGCTGAACTCAAACGCAACTTCGTACCCAAAGCACTTTGCAAGCTCTCCCAAAATCTCGAAGTAAACCTCGGATCCCTATCCGACACAATACTAGACGGAATACCATGCAAACTGACAATCCCCTCGATGTATAGCTTTGCTAATTTCTCCAACGGATAATCCATTCGCATAGGAATAAAGTGAGCAGATTTAGTCAATCTATCCACAATAACCCAAATAGCTTCAAAATTACCCGACGTCCTAGGTAATCCAGACACAAAGTCCATAGAAATGCTATCCCATTTCCACTCAGGAATAAACAACGGTTGCATCAAACCCGATGGTTTCTGATGTTCAATCTTCGACTTCTGGCAAGTCAAACAAGAATACACAAATTCGGCAATATCCTTCTTCATACGAGGCCACCAAAATATTTTCCTCAAATCTTGATACATCTTAGTAGCACCCGGATGAATACTCAATCCACTACGATGTCCTTCCTCAAGAATACTCTTTTTTAGTTCATCAAGATCCGGGACACAAACTCTATCCCGACACCTCATAATACCATTCTCATCAATCCGAAAATCACCACCTTGGCCTTGATTGATCAAAGTCAACCGATCAACTAAACTCAAATCGGATTTCTGTCCTTCTCGAATTTCGTCCAGAATAACACTCGTAAGCTTCAACATTCCAAGCTTAACCCCATAAGAAGTCTCCTCACACACCAAACTCTAATCACGAAATTGCTCAATCAATTCCAACTCTTTCACCATCATCATCGATATGTGCAACAATTTCCGACTCAACGCATCCGCTACCACATTCTCTTTACCCGGATGGTGTTGCACCCCAAAATTTGCTCAACTTTTCTTTACCTAGCTTATGTTTCATTTCATGCACATTAGCATTATCATTTGCATTTCATTGACATGTATGCAGGAGATCAAGAGGTATGATCACCAATCAAGAGCTATACAAGACTTTGAAGCTAGCTAAGAAGGCGATTCAAGTGTTCAAGTGTTGATATCCTTGTCAGAGAAGTTAAAAGATCCTTAGAGAGAGTGATTGAAGCCAAGTGTGGAGGTCTCCTAACTTGAGAGTTGTGGGAAGCCATCAGATGATTCTGAGGCCATGAGGATGGACTTGAGGTCTTGATAGAGCTTATGAGAAGTGTTGAAGATCACTTTGAGGCCTAGACAAGTCATTGTGCAAGATTGAGAAGCCTCAACCATGATTGGTGCAAGTAGGGCTTGACTGGGTCAACCCTAAGTCAACTGATGATTTGAAAGAGGTTGAGACTTGACCCAAGATCCATGTGATCATGGAATAATACATTGAGATGTTATAAGGATGATTCCAAGGTCAACTCATCATGATTGAAGAGTTTGAGAAGTTTCAAGCTAGGGTTTCTAAGGCTTGACAGTGTAAAATCCCCTAGTTTGACCCCTATCTTCAAGGCAATTTAGCTCAAGATGTGATTGTCATATCACCTTACCCCCATAATGAATGTTGTATAGCATGATCTTAGCTTTAATTTGAGTGCTAGAAGTCCTTGATAGGATTTGTAGAACTCAAGTTATGACTTTGGCAAGTACAGGTCATCTGAGGTATGTGAATTTGGAGCTTGAAAGTTATCCAACTTGCATGAAACTTTTGCCCTAGAAGGATGATTCCTATGAACCTTTGGTCAACATGAATGTTGTTCCTTATCCTCTTATATTTCTAGAGAGTATTATAAGTCCTTGATAGGATTTGTAGAACTCAAGTTATGGCTTTGACAAGTCAAGGGTATTTTGGTTATTTGGAGATTATAGGTCATTTCAACCATAAGGCCATAACTCCTATTTGCAAGCTTCAAATGGGAAAATGTTCAAAATCAAACTTGTTCAAAATGATGTTTTAAGGCTATCCAAGAGGTCATGAGAGGTTGGAATTGCTTGTAGCTCAAAATCACAAAAATGGCTTAAAATAAGGATGATTTTCAAATGAACCAAAGTTGGAAATTGGTATTTTTGATCTACATGTCCAAACCAAGGCATGTAATATGTCATTTTGATTCTAAAACACATTTTAAGAACATTGGTATTGCCACAATTTTGACTTGAGGTTTAATTTGTGGACTTGCTTTGAAAAGTAGTTACTTACATCATAAGTAACATTTGCCAAACCAAAATTCAAGGCATGACCAAAGCTTCTTTCAATCCAAACACATCCAAAATACTATTAGGAGAGAAATTGGAAGAGAATGAGGGTGAATACAAGCTGCTAACAGAATTGGTATGACCATGGCATGAGATTGAAATTTCCATGAAGTGAGATATTAAATTTCTCATTAGAAGGATCTAGAGCTTTCTAGATCATCCATACATGTTCTATATAAGCATATGAGGTGATCCAAGGCCAAGGTTGGTGATAATTGAAGGAGAGAATAGAGATTGAGATTGAAAAATTCTTGTTTGCAACTGAATTCGGTTACACCATTTTCTTCACTTTCCATCCATTTTCTTTATTGCAATCACTTCCATGGATGCTAGTGAATGATTCTAGATCATAATCAAGACAAATTCGTGGCTGAATAGTGTTCTTGATCTCAGATTTCTCCACCTGCAACTCAGAATTGGTTCCAAGAATCCAGAGCATTTCCATCCATTTCATTGCATACAGAAGCTTGGAATTGGTTCATTGAAGGAGTCTGGAGCATTTGAGAGCTTGATTTGAAGGTTTACTACCTCTGTGCACACAAAATTCTCAGGTTAGTAACTTTCAATCTCCAGCTTCAATTAGGTAGAATTAAGAGGAATTAGGATGTTAGATGCATAGTAGAATGGTGTATGAAGGTTTTTGGATCATCAATTTGAGAATTATGACCAATTAGGGTTGTTACCATTTTCGGTTGAGATGTTGTTCTTGCGAATCTTGAGGTTTTAGAGTGAATTAATGGCATGATTGAGTTCCTGAGGGAATTTGGGACAAGTTTCATCAAGGAATCGTGGCCTATGGTGGATTCTATAGCAAGTTAGGGTTGTGAGATGACGACCGGAGAAAGTCACCGGCGGTGACTATGGCGCGCAGGTGACTTGAGTTTCAAGGATTCAAATTGGGGAAGATGACTTGATAGCCATCAGATCTTGGTTGGACTTTGACTGAAGGCATGATCCAACAGCCATGGATTGGTTTCATTTTGTGAATGACTCTGAATCACATTGCAACGCTGCGTTTCATTTAAGTCATGGTTTTGGGCTTAAGTCAGAATTGATAACCACACCCCCTTTGTGGCCCAGTCTGGGAAATGAACTAGATTTTATTGCTATCTACACCACGCGTGTGTTTATTTTCCTTGGATTTTCTTTTATTTTCCATTTTATTCATGGTTATTGATTAATTCATAAAAAATGGAAAAATAACTCAATTGATCCCATTCTTTTTGCTATGGATTCATGATTGAATCTAGTTTTGTTTAGATAAAAAATATTATTATTTCATGCATTTTCTGATTTTATGGGAATTTTTACATTTTAATTGATATTAAAATAATCATGTTTAATGCTTTATTTTGTTGAATTTGGTTTGATCATGTGATGATGATTTTGGCCTTGATTTTTTGTGAGTAGTTAGCATAGATATGCATGCTCCCCATAGATTTTTCTCACATTTTTGTAATGAATGTAGGTGGTAGTTCTAGGTTGAAACTTTAGGTGCTCCATTTTTTAGGGTTTATCGTTGATACCTTGTGGTTTGGATTTTATTTTGAGAACTTGGTGGATAATTCAACCTCTGATTTTTGTAGGATAGATTCATGATTGAATTAGGGTCCCTTAGGAATTTTTGTAGGAATTTTAAAGGTAGTTTTCTATTTTTGTTTGATTTTAGTTTAGGTGCTAACTTTAGATGATTCAAATGCACTAATTCAACTAGAATGACTTCTTTAGTTCCCTTAGATTAGGGTTTTGTCTCTCTTGCTCTTGGATGATGTTGAAGACAAGTTGAAGATTCAATGGAGTGCTTGAAGAGGCTTGGATGTGAAGATCTCCCCTTCTTTTGGTGTAGTGTTGATTAGGTGCTAAGATTAGAGTTTGTAGGCAGAGCTTCTAGATAGATTCTCTTCCTTCATAAAAATGGAAGGTGTTGATCACTTTCATTCTTCCCTATGATGTAAGGTCCCCTTGTAAAGGCCTCATCCCTCATTTGGTAGGATGTGTGGCTCTTTAAAAGTTTGTAGAACCTTTGAGGGTCCCTTTCTCTGATGATAGGATGCTTATTGGTGACCTTTGGTCTTCACTCTGCTACCAATCATCCCAAGTTTGCTCTTGATGGATGCATCTTTCTCCCCTGTTAGAGGATGGAGTTCCTTGCTTGAAGAAGATTGAAGGATGAAGTTGATACTTCTTTGTGTTTGAAGATTACCCTTTGAAGCTGAAGCTTGTAGATGAAGAGGAGCAAGTTGATACTTGTAAAGAGGGGAGAGCTGAAGCTTGAAGGCCAAGAAGAACAAGTTGACATTGTTGCACCCCAAAATTTGACCAACATTTATTTACCCATCAAGAGTTATATGAGACTTTGAAACTAGCCAATAAGGGTGTTCAAGTGTTCAAAGATTGATATCTTTGTCAGAGAACTCAAGAGATCCTCAGAGAGATTGGTTGAAACCAAGGATGTGTGCCTCATAACTTGAGAGTTGTGGGAACTCCTCAGATGATTCTGAGACTATGAGAATGAACTTGAAGCTTTGAGAAAGCTTATGAGATGTCTTGAAAGCCATCATGAAGCCTAGAGAGGTCATTGTACAAGGATTCAGAAGATTCAGCCATGAGTGGTGGAATTAGGGTTTGACTGGGTCAACCCTAGGTCAATGGATGATTTGGAGAGGGTTGAGACCTAATCCAAGAGCCATGTGATCATGGAATTATGCATTGATATGCTATAAGGATGATTCCTAGACCAACTCATCATGATTGAGGAGTTTGAGAAGTTTTCAGCTAGGGTTTCTAAGGATTGACTGTGTAAAATCCCCTAGTTTGATCCCTATCTTCAAGGCAGTTTAGCTCAATATGTGATTTTCATCTCATCTTCCCCACAACATGAATGTTGTATATCTTGTTTTTAGCTTTAATTTGAGTGCTAGAAGTCCTTGATAGGATTTGTAGAGCTCAAGTTATGACTTTGACAAATTACAGGTCATCTGAGGTATGTGAATCTGGGTCCTTGAAAGTCACCCAACTTGTATCCAACGTTTGCCCTAGTAGGATGATTCCTATGGATTCTTGGTCAACATGAATGTTGTAGATAATTTTCTTAGCTTTCTAGAGAGTACTATAAGTCCTTGATAGGATTTGTAGAACTCAACTTATGGCTTTGACAAGTCAAGGGCATTTTGGTCATTTGGAGGTTATAGGTCATTTCAAGCATAAGGCCATATCTCCTATTTTCAAGCTTCAAATGGAAAAATCTTCAACATCAAACTTTCTTAGAATGATTTTTTAAGGCTAGTAGGGAGGTCATGAGATGTTGAAAAGGCTTGTATCAAAAAGTGATGAAAATGGCCTAAACCATGTCACAAGCTATAAACCAAACCATGTCATGTAATAGCTCATTCTGACTCCAACTGACATTCTAAGAACAATGGTTCAGCCACAATTTTGATTTGAGGCTTGGATCATAGGGCTGCTTTGGAAAAGGCTTACTTGCATATTAAGGTACCAAAGCAAAACTCAAAAGAACTCAATAAACAAGGTAGTTATGCATTGTAACTCATCCTAAATCTCATATGGGGAGAACTTCAAATCAGAAAAAGGGTTACAAGAGCCATGGCATGAGATAGCATGTAAGGAGAATTGGATTCAAAATGTCATGACATGAAAAGTTCAATTTCTCATTGGATGATCCTAAATGGTTCTAGATGATTCTAAACCACTCTATATAACAAGTATAACTTGCTCAGATGCAAGGTTGGTGAGAATTGGTGTAGAGAAGAGAGAGTGAGATCAAGATCTTCCATTGCAAGTCAAGTTCAATTTGTTCATTCTTCTTCATTTCCATCCCTTTTTTCTTCACAAACACATTCCATAGATCCCTCTGAGTGTGTGCATACTGAATTGAAGTTCCATTGATGAAAGATTGAAGGTTTGGCCATTGGATTTGCAAGAAGCAACTCATCATCGAATCTTGAAGTGCAAGCTTTCTCCCTCCAATTTTTTGCAAACAGAAGAAGTATCATCATCCAAGGATCACTTCTGAAGAGTTTCAAGTGGTGAATTGAAGATCTACTACCTCTGTCAATCCAAGAAACCAGGTTTGCAAATTCTCTGCCACATCATTATTTAGGCACGATTAGGTTAATTTATTAGTGTAGAATGGCTAGAGACACCTAGGTGATGAATTCTGAAGAGTTTAGGATCATTTGATGAAGTTTCAGTTATGGACATCATTTCTTTATGGAGCAAGAACTTGTGATATAGTGAGTGATAATACAAGTTTGATAGGTGGTTTTGATTAGGGCAATGTGGTGATCATTTTAGTACCAAGAAATCTAAGGTTGGTTGAAGTGGAGGATTGACCATATATTGAGGTGCATCATCGGGTTTGATGATAGAGATCCTTTCAATGGAAACCAAGACTAGGATCGTGTTCAGCATGAAAAACTGAGCAATTTTGTGTTTTACATTTTTGATTTTGATAAAGAAATGAAGGAGCCCGAGTTGGTGGAAGTTTGTGTTTGAAACTCAGTTCTTGGAGCTTCCATGGCCAAACCCTAGCTGGAGGTTGAAGATAACCTCTCAGCCATCAGATGCAAGCAAGACCCTTTGACCCTCGTCTAATCCAACGGCCTGTGTTCAATTTCGTTTTGGAGGGAATCCTGAGCAAGTGTGAAACGCCGCGTTTCATTAAAAGGAATTCTGTGCTTAGTGGATCCAATTGCTATCTGAACCCCCAATCAAGGCCCATATATGATTTACACTATGCTTTGCTTCTATTTGCACCGTAGTTTTTTATTTTCTTTTGGTTTTATTAATTGAATTTCTGATTAAATAATGGGCCCAACGCGCTTGCTATCTGAACCCCCCAGTCTGGGCCCATGCGCATGTGAATTGAACTATATTTTGTTACTAGCTGCACCCCAATTTCATATTTCCATTTTATTTTTTTCTCCATTTTATTTCAAACTTTGCAAAATCATATTAAATTGAAAATTAATGATTTTTTAATGGGAGTTTTTTCTCCTATTTCATATTTTTGTCAAGAAAAATATAAAATAAAAATAGTTGTCATTTCATGAATTTTAGTATTTTTTGTGTATTTTCTACTTTTATTGCATTTTATTTCTTTTATGTTGATCCATGATCTTGTAGAATTTTGTTTAGGTAGTTCCCTTAATATTTTTAGGTCATTCTTTTTAGGATAGTTAGATATATGCCTTAGCTTCCCCCTGGATTTATTCCATAGTTTTGTGATGATTTTTAGGATAGTTTTGATTATATGACATTAGGTTGTGTAGAATTAGGTTAAACCTTAACATAGGTCCATAATAACACTAGAATTTTGGGTTTTTAGGACAAATTAGACTATGGGACATATATGGGTATTAAGGGTAGGTATGTAGGATCCCTTAGAAATTATATTAGGTTTTAATATAGTGATATACTATTTTTAGTTGATTTTTGTATTGGTTGATTGTTTGTGTTGCCCTTGTGGGCTTGTATTTTTGTTTGCTTTGCTTTGTGGGCTTGGAGAGCTTGGTATTGTTCTAAGGAGCATTGAGGAACATAGTAGAAGACTTGGAGATGCATTGAGGAGCTTGAGAGCTTGATCTTATTTGTTTTGTTGATTGTTTTAGGGTTAGGGATTAGGAAGAGTTTAGACTTAGATAACTTCTTTCTCAAACATGGATGGTATCTTCCACCTCCATTCCTCCCTATGATTCAAAGTCCTTCCATGGTATACACCTCTCTCCTTTGGAGGGATAAGTGATGTACCTAGGGAGTAGAACTTTTGAGGGAACCATTCCTTTGATGTTGAGCCCTTATAGGTCACCTTTGGTGGTCAGTAAGCAGTTCAATATCCCCAGCTTATCCAATAAGTGATTTCCTCTGGTTTGATTATCTTGAGAGGTGTTGAGCCTGAGTTTGAAGATGAAGACTGCATTGAAGAGTATTGAAGAGGATGAATCCTTGAGTATTGCCATTCCAGCAGAAGCTTGAAGAGCAACAAGAGCAAGTTGATACTTGAAGACCCCTGAAGATGAAGTAAAGATTGAAGGATGAAGTTGACACTTCTAAGTGATTGAGATTGATTCTGAAGAGCTGAAGCTTGAAGAACAAAGGAAGTTGATACTTACTTTGAAACCTGGAGATCCTGAAGGAGGCAAGTTGATACTTATAATTGATAGTGAAGCCTGAAGGTGGAGCTGATCAAGAAGCTGAAGCTTGAAGTTGAGAGGGAAGTTGGTCTGCTTTGTTCTGTTTTCTTTGTTGTATTGATGTGTTTTGTTTGACTTGTTTGATGCATTAGAATAGGTCCATACCTAGAATAAGCAGAATCTAGGAGCATGATTGCACTAGAGGTTGAGTTGCTCCCTCTGCTTGTATTATTACTGTGTGGCTTTGCTTGCGGGTATTCGGTAGAGCCCAGCTCCCTTGCCCATGTGGTTTGTTTGCCTGATGGCATTTTATTTCATTTTATCTATATGATTGCAGTTTACTGTTTTTGCTTGATAGCATGTTGTTTTATCTTTCAGTATGATTACTGTTATCCATTCTGGCTTGAGGTTGCGATGAGCTTGTGGAGGCTGAAGCCCCACACACATTTCCTCCCTCACTTGCATTGCATGCATTTTACTGTTTAAGCTGATGCTTTGTTTGTTTTGGTGTATCATTGACATGATCCCTTAGGACTCTCATTTCCTTTGATAAGGAATTGATGATAGAACTTTAGGTTGAAACCTATGCATGACAACTTCTAGGAGTTCCCTGTTCAAACTTCAACCATAGGATGAATCCATGGCATGACAACAATAGGACTTGATAGTCTCCCTCCTAGTTGGGCCTGTTCTCTTCTCATCTCAAAACAGTTTAAGATACAGTAATCATGAATGATTTCTTTCGTACGTTACGAGCCTTAAGCTATCTGAGAAAGGATTGTGGGAGAGTTTCTTTACCACAGTCTGGATGTTTAGTATGGTACCCTTTGGGTGACATGCGACGCATTCACTCTCAGGTCATAGTCTCTAGTGCGATTGAAATCGCAAACACAATAAAAAACACTTCTTTCGTAAAAGACAGGAAATAAACCGTAGTTTCCCGAACTACGTGAGCTCTGATCTCTCATACCTGTTGAGAGTACGTAGGCACAAGATGGCGATGTCTTGGCGAGCTACCTTCCCCCATAACCCATCGTAGGCCGAACTACGTTGACTCTGATTTCTCATTCTCTGATGAGAATACGTAGGCATAAAGTGCGATGCTTTGCCGAGTCATTTTTCTTTCCTTTTTCAGCCAGCCTTGATAGGTAGATAGATCAAACCAACCCGTCCAAGTAAACACAACAAGCGAGGATCCCGTCGAGTACGACGGACGTGAGGGGTGCTAATACCTTCCCCTTGCGCAACCAACTCCCGAATCCAGACAATGGTTGCGACGACCTTGTCTTACCCTTTTTCGTTAGGTTTTTCCGATCGTTTCCTTTCCCGCTCTGAGGGATAAATAAAGAAAGGTGGCGACTCTTCTGTTGTGCCGGCACCTTATTTTCGCGCAAGCGACAGCTGGCGACTCTGCTGGGGAATCTCAATAGTTTCCTAGGGATCCAACGTCCCGAAAGCGAGTCAATTTGGGAACCCAACGGTTCCCTGCGAGAGTCAATCCTAACGCTTGTATGTTTACTTGTTGGGTTGCGTTTATTTATCGCATTTTACTTCTCGCACTTTATTTCCCACATTTTATTTTCAGTATGATATGATTATCTGTGCTGTTGTGGGATGGGAGTTCTGATGAGTGAGAAGCCAGACCCAGGCTTGAGTGCACTATAGACTTAGAGTGGAAATTAGTGGGCGCATGCTTGCTTTGCAGGCACTAGTGTCTCATGAAATCCACGCTCAGACGAGGTTCATCCGATTGGCTTCTCTTTCAACCCTTTGGGTTGAGACGGTTGCTGGTTTGATGGATTGTCGACTCTGAGGACCGATCATTTGTGATTCAGCCGAGTGAGGCCGCTTCATGAGCTAGTGATGCCACACCTTCTGGGTATCGTATCACCCCTCTTGAAAGTCTGTGACGCTGATGAACGCATAGGATGCCGTACCTTGAGTCAGTTTAGGTTCATACCTGTGAGTAGGGTTGGGTTTATTGCAGGAAACTTTGACCTTCAGACTACCTGGTTTTCTTGACAGTGAATCAGTTTTGTTGGTACCAGGGTTTCTCAGTTGCAGATTTGTCTGTTCTTGATAGAGCAGGTTTTGATCAGAGGATCTTATCATCAGGTGTATGGCTGTTCTTGATAGAGTAGAGTTTTGTCATTAGTTGTTTGTTCTTAATAGAACAGATTTTTGGGTCTGAAGGTCTCATCAGCAGATGTTGTTTGTTCTTGATAGAGCAGATTTTTGGGGTCTGAAGATCTCATCAGCAGATGTTGTTTGTTCTTGATAGAGCAGAATTATGATCCTGTGTATATGGTCCTATCAGATGGTTGTTCTTGGCAGATCAGATTTGTGGTCCTACACCGGGGTTTTCTTCTTATCAGTGGTCACGGTTTTGTTGATACAAAATCTCCACAGCAGCAGTTGCTTTGGCCTCCTATTGCATGATTGCATTTTGCATTAGTTTGCATATTCATTTGCATTTCATTAACGTGTGTCTGTGTTGAAGGTACCATTTTCCCCGATCCAGGATTTCTTGCCTCCGATTGTATTGTTATGGGCTCTCTGAGGAAGACCGTGGCTTACAAGTTCCCTACCCCTGATGTGGTTAAGCTGACTGGTTTGATAGCTCTAGCAAATGATTCTGTGAAGGATGAGTTTAGGAAATCTTACGGCAGGTTGCTCAGTTTGGTTCATAAGCCTTCTATGTTCGAGTTGAATGGGTTGCACACTCTGCTGCAATTCTACGACCCTTCGCTGAGATGTTTCACTTTTCAGGACTTTGTTCTCGCACCTACGCTGGAAGAGTATGCTGATTTTCTAGGTGTACCTATCAAGAGGCAGATGCCTTTTGTTCACATGGATGCTGAGCCTGATCTGGCTGGTTTAGCTCTTTCACTTCATTTGGACGCCTCCGAGTTAGTATTGACTAGTTGGAACAAGGTTCCTGGATTCTCCTTACAGTTTCTGGTGGGTAAGGCTCAGCAGTGTGCCAAGGACGGATGTTGGGTCGCGTTCAATGCCATCCTCGCTCTATGCATATATGGCATCATTCTGTTCCCCAACATGCCTAATTTTGTAGACTTTGATGCGTTTCACATCTTTGCTTCAGGGAATCCAGTCCCTACCTTGATAGGAGATGTCTATCACTCAGTCCACTACAAAAACGAGAACAGGAGGGGGAAGAATGTCTCGTGCTGTGTACCCTTGCTGTACAAATGGCTTGAAAGTCATCTGCCCAAGAGGGGTCCTTTTGTCTTGTTTGCAGCCACAACTGAGTGGCCTGAGCGTCTGATGAGCTTATCGGCAGAGGATATTGACTGGTTCGACAGAGATAGGTTGGGTACTGAGGTGATCTTCAGTTGCAGCGGGTTTCCAAATGTACCTTTGATAGGTAGGAAGGGCTGTATAAACTACAATCCGTCGTTGCTGGTTCGACAGTTCGCGTATGCTTTGAGGAATCCGCCGAAGGATGAAGAGGTACAGGAATCTCTGTACCTCACTGGTACTCTAGAGGGGGATCTGCTGTCCAAGCTTCAGCGCGCGTGGAATGGTATCAGTAAGCGAGGAAAGCCTTTGCTGGGAAAAAGCAACAATCAAGCGTACCCTCCGTATTTGACTTGGATCAGAGCCAGAGTAAATGCTATAGGGATGCCGTTTCCTCATGCCAAGCCAGAAAGTCCTCCAATGATCGAAGAGCCTACTACTGTGCCCATTTAGCAGCATAACCAGGTATTAGCTGAGCGGGATGAATTGAAGCGGGCGAACGAAGAACTGGAGAAGGAATTAGCTCAGCTCCGAAGCGAGAGGAACGAAGCCGTTCATTCTTTCAAAAGGCAGACAGAGTTGGTGAACCAGCTGGGTACAGACCTGACTAAGCAGATAGCCGAGCGTGAACGCATGGGTCGAGACTTCAAGGCTGTCAACGACGTACTGGCTACGAAGAAGCAGCACTTGGACGAGGCATATCGGAGGATCTCCAAGTTCAACTAGCACTGGAAGGCTTCCCTGGCCACCAGGAAAGAGCGAGAAGATAAGCTGATGCTACAGATCTCCAAGCTGGAAGCCGAGGTGAAGGACAGTGAGCAAAGGTTTGATGAAGAAACCGCCCGCAGATACGCCGCCGAAGGCCAGCTCAACAAAGCTCTCGCTAACCTGAAGGAGCGCAAGCTGACGTTTGAGTCTAAAAAGCGGAAATTAGAAGATTGCTTTAGCGAAGGAGCATGGGAAGGTTCGGTCGAAGGACTTCAGTATACCATTATGCAAAGGGAGTTACTCGTCGAGGGGTTGCTCACTTTGCCTGATCATCCAGAAACGAAGGAGTTGTTAGAAGAGTATCGCGCCCGTGGCCGTACTTGACAATTTGTATTCCTCTTGTTTTGATCATTGTTGTACGCTGACCATCACCAGGCTTGTTGGCTGAGGTCACGCTGTTGATTCGTCTTGTACTCGTTGATGCTATGTACTGCCTTGATAGGCTTTCTTTATATATGAGATTGTTGTTTCCATGATTGGACCCGGACTTCTTCTTATTATTATTATCAACACTGGCACTCAGGCACTAGGATCGGGGGAAATCTCCCAAACACACAGACACACGCATGCATTTGCATGAAGCATTTGCATGAAGCATTTGCATGACGCGCATTTTGTTGTTTTTCCTAACCCTTTAGTGTTTACAGGTTTTTCAGGTCCACAGGTCCCAGGTTGTTCCCGGTGGTTCCAGGATTGATCAGAGACTAATTCACTGTTATCCGACTAGAGCTAATCAGACCAGGATCATGGATCAAGTGCAAACAGATGTTCAGGAGCTCTGTGAGAGGATGGATCGCTTCATGGAACTCATGCAAGTGGTCGCCAATGGCCAAGACCAGCTCAGGACTTTGGTTCAGCCTTTGATCTCCAGGGTTGATAGCAACGGCATACTCCATGGCGGGGATGTGCCTACTCCTCCACCAGTTGATACTCCGCAGAATGGTGTCCCCGTGGCCGGGGGCAATGGCAGTGCTAATGGCAATGTGATGGCCAACATCGGACTCAATACGAAGGGCGTCGGTAATGGAAGTCTGGGAGCTAATGTCAACATCGGGCCGGGCAACAGCAATGCAGGCGTCGGGAATCTGTTGGTGCCTCAGCCATGGCTTGAGGATCATCAGGATGATGTGTTCTCTCAAAGGGATGCTGAAGGGGAGTTGAATGCTGAAGCGCGGCTCAGATTCAAAGCACTTGAAGATAAAATGAGAGATATTGAGAATCAGAATACTTTGGGCGTTGATATGTCCAAGCTGGGGTTAATTGCTGATTTCAAGGTACCTCCTAAGTTCAGGGTGCCTGACTTTGAGAAATATAAGGGTACCACTTGCCCTCATGTCCACCTGAGATCGTACTACAGGAAGATGTCTGCCTATTCCGAAGACGAGAAGTTGCTGATGCACTTCTTCCAAGACAGTCTTTCCGGGCCATCCCTCGAGTGGTACATGGGCCTGGAGCCCACTAGCGTGCGCACATGGAAGGATCTCGTTGAAGCGTTTGTCCACCATTACCAGTATAATAGCGACTTGGCCCCGAACCGAGTCCAGCTCCAGAACCTATCGCAGCGAAATAATGAAGGATTTAAGGAGTACGCCCAGCGGTGGCGTGAGCTGGCAGCCTGGGTTCAGCCGCCGATGGTTGAACGCGAGCTCGTGCAGATGTTTTTAGCTACCCTCCCAGGGTTTACTATGAAAAGTTAGTCAGCGGTATGTCTGGGACATTCTCAGCTCTCATTATCATGGGCGAGCACGTCGAGAATGGAATCAAGATCGGGAAAATTCAAGGCGAGTCATCCTCAGCCGGAGGAGGTGGAAAGAAACCCTATGCTGGTAAACGACGAGAAGGAGAAGCGAGCGCTGTGACCAACGCTCGAAGGAAGGGCAAGGGCCCTCAGTAACAGATAGCCAGTATAAATATCCCAGCATCTCCGCAGCAGCAGCCGCAGCAGCAGCAGCAACCGAATCAACAGGGATATAGAAAATACCAGAATCGGGCATCTTTGACAAACCGCCACTTCGAGGCACCACCCATGTCGTATGCGCAACTCTTGCAGACCCTGCTTCAGCTTCAGTTGGTTCAGAAGAGGACGATGGCTCCCTTGATAGGGGCACCTCCACCAGGGTACGACGCAAATGCCACTTGCGATTTCCACTCAGGGGCACCAGGCCACACAATCGAGAACTGCAAAGCCTTTAAGCACAAGGTACAAGACCTGGTAGATGCCAAGATCATTAACTTCTCCGATAATGTGCCCAATGTTACGAAGAATCCTATGCCGAATCATAGGGGAGGCGGAGTAAACGCCATTATCGAAGAAGAGAGTGCAGATCTGTTGACTGATGTCAGAGACTTAAAGACGCCGCTTAGCTTCGTTAAAGCTAAGTTGTTGAAGAGAGGGTTCTTTCCAGGGTGCAGAGAACTATGTATGGACTGTGCTACACATCCTGATGGATGCGAGCAGTTGGTAGAAGGAATTCAAAGTCTGATGACTGAAGGGATTCTGCAGTTTAGCCGGAGGGCTGAAAGTGTATCAGGAGAGGTAGTGTTGAAGCAGGCCGATGAAGTCGCCACCATCACCATCCCTCGCCGGCCAATAACCATTTTTGCGCCCAAACCGCCTAAAATCACTATTACCAAAGCTGGGCCGATACCATTCGAGAGCACTAACATCGTTCTGTGGCATTATGGGGCTGAAGTCTATTGCAACGGACAGAGGTTGGAGCTAGAGTCGTATGGGTCGACTGTAGAGAATCTTGCAGGAATCAGTGGTATTACTCGCAGCGGAAGAGTGCTTGCGCCGCCAGAGGTTGTGGCAGATAAAGCGGTCAGAGCTGATGCGGCCGATAAGGGTAAAAGCAAAGCCGTCGAAGAAGTCCCGTGTGGGGTAGAGAAATATTTGCTTGTCAAAGACGCCGAGGAGTTTATGCGGTTAATCAAAAAGAGCGACTACAAGATTGTAGACCATCTCCATCAGACGCCTTCGAAGATTTCTATTCTCAACTTGTTGCTGTGTTCTGAAGCGCACCGCAATGCGTTGCTGAAGGTATTGAACGCTGCCTACGTACCGCAAGAGATATCGGTGAATCAGCTAGAAGAGGTAGTAGCCCACGTTAATGCTGGCAATGGACTAGGTTTCACAGACTTAGAGCTGACACCAAAAGGGAGGAATCACAACAGCGCCCTGCACATCTCGATAGAGTGTAGGGGCACAATCATGTCGCACGTGCTGGTGGACACGGGTTCGTCACTTAATGTGCTTCCGAAGAAGGCCTTAATGAAGCTGGATACTCGTGGAGTGATCTGCACACCCAGTGATCTGGTTGTGAAGGCGTTCGACGAAACTAAACGCCACGTTTTCGGGGAGGTGACCCTGCCGTTCCAAGTCGGTCCGGAAACGTTCGACACGGTCTTTTATATTATGGACATCATGCCTGCCTACAGTTGCCTCTTGGGCCGGCCATGGATCCATGCTGCGGGTGTCGTGACCTCCACGTTGCACCAAAAGCTCAAATATGTTGTCGGAGGAAGCATCGTAACCGTGTGCGGCGAGGAGGACATAATGGTGAGCCATTTGTCATCCTTTAAGTATGTTGAAATGGATGGCAAAATCCATGAAACTCTTTGCCAAGCGTTCGAGGCTGTCAAAGTGAAAGAGGTAGCTCCTGTAGTCACAGAAAAGCCAGAGATGAATCTCTCCTCATTCAAAGAAGCTCGGGCCGTCGTCCAAGTTGGATCTACCCCAGGCTGGGGGCATATTTTGGAGATACCGAACAAGCAGGATAAGTTTGGGTTGGGGTATTCTCCTGGAGCTGAAGCTTCCACTTCTTCGTCTAGCAGCGCGTCACGGGGTAAGGGGCCAATCCTATTTACCAGTGGCGGTGTGATTTTTGAAAGCATCAACGCTACGTCTGAAGACAGCGGGGATAGCGACTGTGATCTCGACTCTTGGATTCAGCCAAGCAAGCCAGGCGAGAGCCTCAACAATTGGACCATCAAGGATATCATCCCGATGACAAGTGAAGAGTAATGATTTACTTTTTCCAATCATTGTACAACCCTATGTCCTACCCGGGGCATAGCGGTTTTATTGTCAGGGCCTTGTTGGATTATGTACATGCATTTTGTTAATAAATCAAAGGCGTTTTTGTCGTATTAAAATATTGTGATCTCTGTTATTCCTGTTTTATATTTGTTTTGAAAAACAGTAAAATGGCAATGGGGTTTGTGCTAACCTGCATATTCTTGTTTTAAACTTAACCCTTGTTATTGCAGGATCCACATAACAGATGACATCGACTCTGGACCTTCTACGGCTCACTTCGACTTCGATTGCCCGATCTATCAAGCCGAAGAAGAGATTGATGAAGACGAAGACCTTCCTGAAGAGTTGGCCCGCATGTTGAAACAAGAGGAAAAGGTTATTCTGCCTCATGAGGAGGAGATCGAGATCGTGAACCTGGGTTCTGAAGAGCTCGTCAGAAATGTCAGAGTAGGGGCTGCATTGCAAAGTGATGTCAAGCAGAGATTGGTCGAGATGCTTCGAGAGTATAGTGACGTCTTTGCTTGGTCATACGAAGATATGCCCGGACTTGACACGGACATCGTGGTCCACCACTTGCCGCTGCGAGAAGACTGCCCTCATGTCAAGCAGAAGCTTAGGAGGACGAGACCAGACATGGCCGTTAAGATCAAAGAAGAAGTGCAGAAACAGCTTGATGCTGGCTTCTTAGCGGTCACCACTTACCCTCCGTGGGTCGCCAACATAGTACCTGTACCGAAGAAGGACGGTAAGGTACGCATGTGCGTCCATTATCGGGATTTGAATAGGGCGAGCCCTAAAGATGATTTCCCGTTGCCTCATATCGATGTGTTGGTCGACAATACAGCCCAGTTCTCCGTGTTTTCGTTCATGGATGGCTTCTCCGGTTACAACCAGATCAAGATGGCGCCGGAGGACATGGAGAAAACGACGTTTATCACCCCCTGGGGAACATTTTGCTATAAGGTAATGCCCTTCGGTCTGAAGAACGCAGGGGCCACTTACCAACGAGCAATGGTGACTTTTTTTCATGACATGATTCATCATGAGATCGAGGTCTATGTTGATGACATGATTGCGAAGTCCCAAACGGAGGAAGAGCATCGGGTCAACTTATTGAAGCTTTTTGAGAGGCTTAGGAAGTTCAGGTTGAGGCTGAATCCTAACAAATGCACTTTCGGAGTGCGGTCCGGAAAGTTATTAGGGTCTATCGTGAGTGAACGAGGTATCGAGGTTGATCCTGCGAAAATAAAAGCCATTCAAGAAATGCCAGCGCCGAAAACAGAAAAAGAAGTTCGTGGTTTCTTGGGCCGAATAAACTACATTGCAAGGTTTATCTCTCAACTCACGGCCACTTGTGAACCGATGTTCAAGCTTTTAAAGAAAGATCAGGCGATTACTTGGAATGAGGATTGCCAGAAGGCATTCGACAAGATAAAGCAGTATCTCCAAGAACCTCCCATCTTGATACCCCCAGTGGCTGGACGGCCATTAATCATGTACTTGACAGTTCTTGAGAATAGTATGGGGTGTGTTCTCGGTCAGCACGACGAGACGGGCAGAAAGGAGCATGCCATTTACTACTTTAGTAAAAAGTTCACTGACTGTGAATCTTGATACTCGATGCTGGAAAAGACGTGTTATGCACTAGCCTGGGCTGCCAAACGTTTACGACAGTACATGCTCAATCACACCACCATGCTAATTTCGAAGATGGATCCGATCAAGTACGTCTTTGAGAAGCAGGCTCTTTCGGGCAGGATTGCCAGATGGCAAATGGTGTTAACGGAATATGATATTCAGTACGTGTCCCAGAAGGCCATTAAGGGAAGCGTATTGTCTGATTACCTTGCCGAACAGCCGATCGAGGATTATCAGCCGATGAAGTTTGAATTCCCTGACGAGGATATTATGTTTCTCAAAGCGAAGGATTGCGATGAGTCGTTGCCCGACGAGGGGCCAGATAGGAAATCCCAGTGGAAGTTGATATTCGATGGGGCGGTTAATTCCTATGGAAGTGGCATCGGGGTATCATCACGAATCCCCACAGATCCCATATTCCGTTTACTGCGAGACTGACGTTTCCAGTCACCAACAATGAGGCGGAGTACGAAGCATGCATCATGGGTCTAGAAGAGGCAATTGATTTGAGAATCAAGAACCTAGACGTATATGGTGACTCAGCGCTTGTGATCAACCAAATTAAAGGGGAGTGGGAGACTCGTCAATCGAATTTGGTGTCGTACATGAATTACGCCAGAAGGCTGCTTCCGTTCTTTGATCGAGTGGAACTCCATCATGTGCCCAGAGCAGAAAATCAGATGGCTGATGCCTTAGCCACGTTGGCTTCAATGTATAAAGTCAATTTTTGGAATGAGGCTCCAAGAATTGTCCTTTCCCGTCTTGATAGACCGGCATTCAAGTTTGCAATCGAGGAAGCCGCCGACGGCAAGCCATGGTTTCATGACATCCAGACCTTCCTTATGACTAAGGAGTATCCTGCGGGTGCGTCAACCCAGGATAAGAAGACTCTGAGGAGGCTGTCTGGCAATTTTTATCTCAATCCTGATGGAGTGTTGTATAAGAGAAACCACGATCTCGTGCTACTCAGATGTGTAGATGAGAAAGAGGCGAGTATGCTCATGGAAGAAGTCCATGAAGGCATATTTGGTACGCACGCCGGCGGGCATGCTATGACGAGGAAGATCCTGAGAGCAGGATACTACTGGCTAACGATGGAGTCGGATTGCTTCAGATTCGCGAAGAGATGTCATAAATGCCATATTTATGCTGATAAAGTTCATGTGCCGCCGTGCCCGTTGAATGTCATGTCCTCCCCGTGGCCGTTCTCCATGTGGGGCATCGACATGATAGGCAAGATCGAGCCCACTGCATCTAATGGTCATCGCTTCATTCTGGTAGCTATCGACTACTTCACCAAGTGGGTGGAGGCAGCCTCGTATGCTAATGTGACCAAGCAGGTAGTGGCTAAATTCATAAAGAGGGACATCATCTGTCGTTACGGAATTCCCGAGCGGATCATTACTGATAATGGTTCGAATCTGAATAACAAGATGATGAAGGAGCTGTGCCAGAGTTTCAAGATTGAACACCACAACTCATCTCCTTACTGGCCGAAGATGAATGGCACCGTTGAAGCGGCCAATAAGAACATAAAGAAGATTGTTCAGAAGATGGTTGTGACCTACAAAGACTGGCACGAGATGCTGCCATTTGCATTGCACGGTTATCGTACAACGGTACGTACGTCAACCGGGGAAACTCCTTTCTCCTTGGTGTATGGTATGGAAGCTGTCCTACCGTTAGAAGTGGAGATCCCTTCTTTGCGAGTTTTGGTTGATGTAAAACTCGACGAGGTAGAATGGATTACGAATCGCCTGAACCAACTCAGCCTGATGGACGAGAAGTGGTTAGCATCGATTGCGTTTGGTCGTCTGTACCAAAGCCGAATGAAGAAAGCTTATGATAAGAAGGTGCATCCTAGAAGCTTTCAGACGGGTGATCTCGTCCTGAAGAAGATTCTTCCTCCACACTCCGATCACCGGGGCAAGTGGACTCCGAATTACGAAGGTCCGTACGTCGTCAGCAAGGTCTTCTCAGGAGGAGCTTTGTTGTTATCCACGATGGATGGTGAAGATTTTGCATCCCCGGGGAACGCGGACGCAGTTAAAAAATACTTTGCTTGAAAGCGACCCGCTGGACAAAAAAAAAGAAGAGAGTCCAAGCAAAAAAGGGCATCCCGGCGAACCAAAAACAGAATAAAAAGGTTCGGGCAAAAATTAGCGATATAAATTGAAAAAATGTACACCCGCGAAGTCGAAAACCTACACTGGGCGGCTTCGGCAAAAAAGGGTATCCCGGTGAACTGAAAACCTGGAAGGGCGGTTCACGCAAAAGTTAGGGATTTGAAAAAGCAAATGACTGCGTTCCGCGTGTGGACTTTCTTTGTTTAGTGGTTTGGAGGACCCGAGGGCCGTTTATCTGAATCAATCTCTTCCGAAGTTGAAGCGTCGGAGAAGTATCGAAGTTGAGTGGGTCATAGAAGGATCAACTCATGGTGTTCATCTACGCCTTATTGCCGACATTTGTATATACTGATGTATATTTATGTTTTATTTTTGTGCGGCTTCCTCATTCCAGGAGCTTGCATCTGTTGTAAAACATTTTTACCCATTCAGGGGTTCGTTATCAATAAAATGCATACTATTCAGCAATCCTGTTTGCCTGTTTAGCATTTATCTGTTTTGTTGCGAAAAAGAACGCCGATGTTTTTGATAAAATGCGCATACATAAACTTACTGGCCTAGGCCACTGATTATTGAAACAATTAATTACTTGAACATTGTCACGAGATAATAACCTTGATAGGTCCCTTTGAGAAGGGTATCTTGTCTGTTTGTTTGTATTGTCGCAGGTGTAGCAGATTCCAGACAGTGCGCCGTGCGCATCCCGAAGCAGGATGATTCCTCCTTCTCTAGTAGAGTTCAGCAGCCTCTCCCCGCGGAGTCCGAACGCGAGATAATGAGCATTAATATGTCTCCCCGGGCAGAGATGATTCTCTCCCCAAGCAGATGCATCCTGAAGGATCGGCATCCCCCCAGCTGAGTCAGGCGTCGAAGCATGAATTCAATCCCCCAGCACCGGGTCACAAGTGCAGGTTTCGTAGGAAACTATTTGTACGCCAAAGTATGCAGCAACTGATGGTGCCAGACTGAAATCTCCAGCGGAATTGAAATTCCCCACCAGAGTCGTACTCTCTCCCGAAGTCGGATGATTCCTTCTTCCCCAGCGGAATTGAAATTCCTCATCAGAGTCGTACTCTCTCCAGCGAAGCAGAATGATTTCTCCTTCCTCAGCCGAGTTTGCAGATCCCCAAGAGAGCCGAATCCTTGGAAGTTGCTCAGACCATGATTGGTCTTTTCCCCAGTAAAGTGTTGAACAGCTGAAGTTGTTTCCCCGCAGATTCGTCATCGCCAGAGAGGTAGCCGAGAAGGTCGCGCAGTATTCCCGCGATTGACATCGTTTTCCCTCAGCAGGTCCAGGTTCTCGTAGAGCTTTGTTTCCCCTGCAATAATCAACTGAAGTTGTTTCCCCCGCAGCAGTCAACTGAAGTTGTGTCCCCTGCGGAGTCCAATTGAGATTGGCGTGACCCTGTTCTCCTCAGCAGGATGATTCCTCTATCTGAGTAGTTCTCTCTCCTTGACAGGAGGATTCCCCCTTCGACATTTATTTTGCTGACGGGATCGCATCATTATGCATGATTGCATAGCATTTATCATAAACGCATAGCATTTCCACCGTGTGGAGCATTGCGCCATAGCCGAAGCATATGCATAATAAACATGAGTCAGGTTGTTACCGTTCTTGTTTTGCAGGTGTTCCGCCACAGAATCGATTGCTCAGGATGATTCCTGACATTCTCCCCAACAAAGTCGCTTGCTCAAGATGATTCTTGAAGTCCCCAGCAAAGTCTTCGGTTCAAGATGATTCTTGAACTCCCCAGCAGAGTCGTTTGCTTAAGATGATTCTTAAGACCCCAGTGCAGTCTCCAGAGTTGGGTGCTCAAGCGGATGCTTCGAGTCCCCAGTCTTCAGTTTAGGATGATTCCTAAAATCCCCAACAGAGTGTTCGCTCAGGATGATTCCTGAAATCTCCAGAACGGTTATCGGTTCAAGATGATTCTTGAAGGTCCCCGGCGGAGTTGTTTGTTCAAGATGATTCTTGAAGTCCTCAGTAGAGTTGATTTATCCAGAATGATTTTTGGGACCCTCGGAGCGAAGTTACTTGATAGATCTCCAGAATCCCCAGCGGCGAAGCGTCATCCCCAGCAGGTTTCTAGCGGCGAAGTTGAAATCTCCCTTGAAGACTCCATGATTGAAGTCCGACCGTGTTAATGAAGCAGTTCTCTCAGCTGATGCGGAGTGCTTGATGGCAGAGGTTTAGATATTCCCAGTTGGCTCATGATTGACCAAGAATTCTATTCCCGACTTGTTGATGATGTCCGGCTGATGCCCGACAGATTTCTTTGAATGCCTGATGGCATGATCAACCTGATGGTTGAAGTCCGGTTGATGCCCGACAGATTTCTTTGGATGCCTGATGGCATGATCAACCTGATGGTTGAAGTCCGGATGATGCCTGACAGTGTTCTTTAGATGCCTGATGGCATGATCGACTATGTATTACCAGTTACTGTATGACCAATTCCCCCAATGGAGTTTCTTCACCCTGACGGCGAGGTCAGACGATTTTGAGAGTTGACGGCGAAGTCAGATTATGTTGAGTACTTGACGGCGATGTCAGGTGTTTCTCAGAGTTATGTTTGGTTGACGGCGATGTCAGTTTCTCTATTTCTCCAGCGGTGATGTTGGATGTTTGTTTCCGACGGCGATGTCAGATTCTTTAGTTCTCCAGCGGCGATGTTGGATGTTTGGTTGACGGCGATGTCAGATTCTCTGTTGCTCCAGCGACGATGTTGGACGCTTGTTTCCGACGACGATGTCAGATTCTTTGATGTTCCAACGACGAGGTTGGATGTTTGGTTGACGGCGATGTCAATTTCTTTGTTGTCCCAGCGGCGATGTTGGATGTTTGTGTCTGGCGGCGATGTCAGTTGATTTAGTTTTCCAGCGGCGATGTTGGGTGTTTCACAGATTCTTTAGTTCTCCAGCGGCGATGTTGGGTGTGTTGAATGTTTGTTTTTGACGGCGATGTCAGATTCTTTAGTTCTCCAGCGGCGATGTTGGGTGTGTTGAATGTTTGTTTTTGACGGCGATGTCAGATTCTTTAGTTCTCCAGCGGCGATGTTGGGTGTGTTGAATGTTTGTTTTTGACGGCGATGTCAGATTCTTTAGTTCTCCAGCGGCGATGTTGGGTGTGTTGAATGTTTGTTTTTGACGGCGATGTCAGATTCTTTAGTTCTCCAGCGGCGATGTTGGGTGTGTTGAATGTTTGTTTTTGACGGCGATGTCAGATTCTTTAGTTCTCCAGCGGCGATGTTGGGTGTGTTGAATGTTTGTTTTTGACGGCGATGTCAGATTCTTTAGTTCTCCAGCGGCGATGTTGGGTGTGTTGAATGTTTGTTTTTGACGGCGATGTCAGATTCTTTAGTTCTCCAGCGGCGATGTTGGGTGTGTTGAATGTTTGTTTTTGACGGCGATGTCAGGTGATTTAGTTCTCCCAGCGGTGATGTTGGATGTTTGTTCCTGGAGACGATGTCAGTTGATTTAGTTTTCTAGCGGCGATGTTGGATGTTTAGGTGGTTGACGGCGATGTCAGATTCTTCAGTTTTCCAGCGGCGATGTTGGGTGTCTCAGTTGGTCGACGGTGATGTCAGTTGCTTTAGTTCTCCAGCAGCGAGGTTGGATGTTTCCAGCAGCGATGTTGGCTGTTTGTTTCCGACGGCGATGTCAGATTCTTTAGTTCTCCAGCGGCGATGTTGGCTGTTTGTTTCCGACGGCGATGTCAGATTCTTTAGTTCTCCAGCGGCGATGTTGGCTGTTTTGTTTCCGACGGTGATGTCTGATTCTTTAGTTCTCCAGCGGCGATGTTGGCTGTTTGTTTCCGACGGCGATGTCAGATTCTTTAGTGCTCCAGCGGCGATGTTGGATGTTTGTTTCCGGCGGCGATGTCAGGTGATTTAGTTTTCCAGCGGCGATGTTGAGTGTTGTGGTTGTCCGACGGCGATGTCAGACGCTTATTTTCATGAATGCCCGACGGCGAGGTCAGGTGTCTGATGACAATGATAGAGGAATTTAATGTGGATAACTGACGACAAGGGTCAGATCAGTATGTCTCCAGCTAGATGCCGTGCATCTATTATTTCAGTGTTCGAAGATTTGTTCCCGCCAGAGTACCGTGTACTTGTGCAGTTGGAAAATTTCCGAGTTTATCGATATTCAACCGTCTCGCACCTTGATTGGCTGAGAGTCGTTCGCTCCTCACCCAGTCAGGTTCAAGCCGTTTGAATAGGGGCAACTGTTGCACCCCAAAATTTGACCAACATTTATTTACCCATCAAGAGTTATATGAGACTTTGAAGCTAGCCAAGAAGGGTGTTCAAGTGTTCAAAGATTGATATCTTTGTCAGAGAACTCAAGAGATCCTCAGAGAGATTGGTTGAAACCAAGGATGTGTGCCTCATAACTTGAGAGTTGTGGGAACTCCTCAGATGATTCTGAGACTATGAGAATGAACTTGAAGCTTTGAGAAATATTGTGAGATGTCTTGAAAGCCATCATGAAGCCTAGAGAGGTCATTGTACAAGGATTCAGAAGATTCAGCCATGAGTGGTGGAATTAGGGTTTGACTAGGTCAACCCTAGGACAACGGATGATTTGGAGAGGGTTGAGACCTAATCCAAGAGCCATGTGATCATGGAATGATGCATTGAGATGCTATAAGGATGATTCCTAGACCAACTCATCATGATTGAGGAGTTTGAGAAGTTTTAAGCTAGGGTTTCTAAGGATTGACTATGTAAAATCCCCTAGTTTGATCCCTATCTTCAAGGCAGTTTAGCTCGAGATGTGATTGTCATCTCATCTTCCCCACAACATTAATGTTGTAGAGCTTGTTCTTAGCTTTAATTTGAGTGCTAGAAGTCCTTGATAGGATTTGTAGAGCTCAAGTTATGACTTTGACAAATTACAGGTCATCTGAGGTATGTGAATCTGGGTCCTTGAAAGTCACCCAACTTGCATCCAACTTTTGCCCTAGTAGGATGATTCCTATGGATTCTTGGTCAACATGAATGTTTTAGATAATCTTCTTAGCTTTCTAGAGAGTACTAGAAGTTGTTGATAGGATTTGTAGAACTCAACTTATGGCTTTGACAAGTCAAGGGCATTTTGGTCATTTGGAGGTTATAGGTCATTTCAAGCATAAGGCCATATCTCCTATTTCCAAGCTTCAAATGGAAATATCTTCAACATCAAACTTGCTTATAATTACTTTTTAAGGCTATTAGGGAGGTCATGAGATGTTGAAAAGGCTTGTATCAAAAAGTGATGAAAATGGCCTAAAATGGAGGCATAAGTTAATTAAGGTGAAATTAAAAATTGGAAATCACAAGCTATAAATCCAAACCATGTCATGTAATAGCTCATTTTGACTCCAAATGACATTCTAAGAACAATGGTTCAGCCACAATTTTGATTTGAGGCTTGGATCATAGGGCTGCTTTGGAAAAGGCTTACTTGCATATTAAGGTACCAAAGCAAAACTCAAAAGAACTCAATAAACAAGGTAGTTATGCATTGTAACTCATCCTAAATCTCATATGGGGAGGATTTCAAATCAGAAACAAGGGTTACAAGAGCCATGGCATGAGATAGCATGTAAGGAGAATTGGATTCAAAATGTCATGACATGAAAAGTTTAATTTCTCATTGGATGATCCTAGATGGTTCTAGATGATTCTAAACCACTCTATATAACAAGTATAACTTGCTCAGATGCAAGGTTGGTGAGAATTGGTGTAGAGAAGAGAGAGTGAGATCAAGAATCTTCCATTGCAAGTCAAGTTCAATTTCTTCATTCTTCTTCATTTCCATCCCTTTTTTCTTCACAAACACATTCCATAGATCCCTCTGAGTGTGTGCATACTGAATTGAAGTTCCATTGATGAAAGATTGAAGGTTAGGCCATTGGATTTGCAAGAAGCAACTCATCATCGAATCTTGAAGTGCAAGTTTCTCCCTCCAATTTTTTGCAAACAGAAGAAGTATCATCATCCAAGGATCACTTCTGAAGAGTTTCAAATGGTGAATTGAAGATCTACTACCTCTGTCAATCCAAGAAACCAGGTTTGCAAATTCTCTACCACATCATTATTTAGGCACGATTAGGTTAATTTATTAGTGTAGAATGGCTAGAGACACCTAGGTGATGAATTCTGAAGAGTTTAGGATCATTTGATGAAGTTTCAGTTATGGACATCATTTCTTTATGGAGCAAGAACTTGTGATATAATGAGTGATAATACAAGTTTGATAGCTGGTTTTGATTAGGGCAATGTGGTAATCATTTTAGTACCAAGAAATCTAAGGTTGGTTGAAGTGGAGGATTGACCATATATTGAGGTGCACCATCGGGTTTGATGATAGAGATCCTTTCAATGGAAACCAAGACTAGGATCGTGTTTAGCATGAAAAACTGAGCAATTTTGTGTTTTACATTTTTGATTTTGATAAAGAAATGAAGGAGCCCGAGTTGGTGGAAGTTTGTGTTTGAAACTCAGTTCTTGGAGCTTCCATGGCCAAACCCTAGCTGGAGGTTGAAGATAACCTCTCAGCCATCAGATGCAAGCAAGACCCTTTGACCCTCGTCTAATCCAACGGCCTGTGTTCAATTTCGTTTTGGAGGGAATCCTGAGCAAGCGTGAAACGCCGCGTTTCATTAAAAGGAATTCTGGGCTTAGTGGATCCAATTGCTATCTGAACCCCCAATCAAGGCCCATATATGATTTACACTATGCTTTGCTTCTATTTGCACCGTAGTTTTTTTATTTTCTTTTGGTTTTATTAATTGAATTTCTGATTAAATAATGGGCCCAACGCGCTTGCTATCTGAACCCCCCAGTCTGGGCCCATGCGCATGTGAATTGAACTATATTTTGTTACTAGCTGTACCCCAATTTCATATTTCCATTTTATTTTTTTCTCCATTTTATTTCAAACTTTGCAAAATCATATTAAATTGAAAATTAATGATTTTTTAATGGGAGTTTTTTCTCCTATTTCATATTTTTGTCAAGAAAAATATAAAATAAAAATAGTTGTCATTTCATGAATTTTAGTATTTTTTGTGTATTTTCTACTTTTATTGCATTTTATTTCTTTTATGTTGATCCATGATCTTGTAGAATTTTGTTTAGGTAGTTCCCTTAATATTTTTAGGTCATTCTTTTTAGGATAGTTAGATATATGCCTTAGCTTCCCCCTGGATTTATTCCATAGTTTTATGATGATTTTTAGGATAGTTTTGATTAGATGACATTAGGTTGTGTAGAATTACGTTAAACCTTAACATAGGTCCATAATAACACTAGAATTTTGGGTTTTTAGGGCAAATTAGACTATGGGACATATATGGGTATTAAGGGTAGGTATTTAGGATCCCTTAGAAATTATGTTAGGTTTTAATATAGTGATATACTATTTTTAGTTGATTTTTGTATTGGTTGATTGTTTGTGTTGCCCTTGTGGGCTTGTATTTTTGTTTGCTTTTCTTTGTGGGCTTGGAGAGCTTGGTATTGTTCTAAGGAGCATTGAGGAGCATAGTAGAAGACTTGGAGATGCATTGAGGAGCTTGAGAGCTTGATCTTATTTGTTTTGTTGATTGTTTTAGGGTTAGGGATTAGGAAGAGTTTAGACTTAGATAACTTCTTTCTCAAACATGGATGGTATCTTCCACCTCCATTCCTCCCTATGATTCAAAGTCCTTCCATGGTATAGACCACTCTCCTTTGGAGGGATAAGTGATGTACCTAGGGAGTATAACTTTTGAGGGAACCATTCCTTTGATGTTGAGCCCTTATAGGTCATCTTTGGTGGTCAGTAAGCAGTTCAATATCCCCAGCTTATCCAGTAAGTGATTTCCTCTGGTTTGATTATCTTGAGAGGTGTTGAGCCTGAGTTTGAAGATGAAGACTGCATTGAAGAGTATTGAAGAGGATGAATCCTTGAGTATTGCCATTCCAGCAGAAGCTTGAAGAGCAACAAGAGCAAGTTGATACTTGAAGACCCCTGAAGATGAAGTAAAGACTGAAGGATGAAGTTGACACTTCTAAGTGATTGAGATTGATTCTGAAGAGCTGAAGCTTGAAGAACAAAGGAAGTTGATACTTACTTTGATACCTGGAGATCCTGAAGGAGCCAAGTTGATACTTATGATTGATAGTGAAGCCTGAAGGTAGAGTTGATCAAGAAGCTGAAGCTTGAAGTTGAGAGGGAAGTTGGTCTGCTTTCTTCTGTTTTCTTTGTTGTATTGATGTGTTTTGTTTGACTTGTTTGATGCATTAGAATAGGTCCATACCTAGAATAAGTAGAATCTAGGAGCATGATTGCACTAGAGGTTGAGTTGCTCCCTCTGCTTGTATTGTTACTGTGTGGCTTTGCTTGCGGGTATTCGGTAGAGCCCAGCTCCCTTGCCCATGTGGTTTGTTTGCCTGATGGCATTTTATTTCATTTTATCTATATGATTGCAGTTTACTGTTTTTGCTTGATAGCATGTTGTTTTATCTTTCAGTATGATTACTGTTATCCATTCTGGCTTGAGGTTGAGATGAGCTTGTGGAGGCTGAAGCCCCACACACATTTCCTCCCTCACTTGCATTGCATGCATTTTACTGTTTAAGCTGATGCTTTGTCTGTTTTGGTGTATCATTGACATGATCCCTTAGGACTCTCATTTCCTTTGATAAGGAATTGATGATAGAACTTTAGGTTGAAACCTACGCATGATAGCTTCTAGGAGTTCCTTGTTCAAACATCAACCATAGGATGAATCCATGGCATGACAACAGTAGGACTTGATAGTCTCCCTCCTAGTTGGGCCTGTTCTCTTCTCATCTCAAAACAGTTTAAGATACAGTAATCATGAATGATTTCTTTCGTACGTTACGAGCCTTAAGCTATCTGAGAAAGGATTGTGGGAGAGTTTCTTTTCCACAGTCTGGATGTTTAGTATGGTACCCTTTGGGTGACATGCGATGCATTCACTCTCAGGTCATAGTCTCTAGTGCGATTGAAATCGCAAACACAATAAAAAACACTTCTTTCGTAAAAGACAGGAAATAAACCGTAGTTTCCCGAACTACGTGAGCTCTGATCTCTCATACATGTTGAGAGTACGTAGGCACAAGATGGCGATGTCTTGGCGAGCTACCTTCCCCCATAACCCGTCGTAGGCCGAACTACGTTGACTCTGATTTCTCATTCTCTGATGAGAATACGTAGGCATAAAGTGCGACGCTTTGCCGAGTCATTTTTCTTTCCTTTTTCAGCCAGCCTTGATAGGTAGATAGATCAAACCAACCCGTCCAAGTAAACACAACAAGAGAGGACCCCGTCGAGTACGACGGACGTGAGGGGTGCTAATACCTTCCCCTTGCGTAACCGACTCCCAAATCCAGACAATGGTTGCGACGACCTTGTCTTACCCTTTTTCGTTAGGTTTTTTCGATCGTTTCCTTTCCCGCTCTGAGGGATAAATAACGAAAGGTGGCGACTCTTCTGTTGTGTCGGCACCTTATTTTCGCCAAGCGACAGCTGGCGACTCTGCTGGGGAATCTCAATAGTTTCCTAGGGATCCAACGTCCCGAAAGCGAGTCAGTTTGGGAACCCAACGGTTCCCTGCGAGAATCAATCCTAACGCTTGTAGGTTTACTTGTTGAGTTGCGTTTATTTATCGCATTTTACTTCTCGCACTTTACTTCTTGAAGGGTAGTTGAAGTCTGAAGATTGGATTGCTGTCAGAGGAGAGCTTAGCTGTGGAAGCTGTTGATCTGCTTTCTTTTCTTGATTGTCTGTTTGCTTGATGTGCAACTGTATTGATGTGACTTGTTTGATTTGCTTGATGCATTAGAATAAGTTCATATCTAGACTGAATTAAGCTAGGAGCATGATTGCACTAGAGGTTGATTTGCTCCCTCTGCTTGTATTTTTACTGTATGGCTTTGCTTGCGGGTATTCGGTAGAGCCCTGCTCCCTTGCCTATGTGGTTATTGGTTTGCTTGATAGCATGTTATTTCTTCTGTATGATTGCAGTTATTATATTTTGCTTGATAGCATGTTATTTCTTCTGTATGATTGCAGTTATTATATTTTCTTGATAGCATGTTATTTCCTCTGTATGATTGCAGTTATCCATATCTGGCTTGAGGTTGAGATGAGCTTGTGGAGGCTAATGCCCCACACACATTTCCTCCCTCACTTGCATAGCATGCATTTTACAGTCGTTTACTGTTTACTATTGAAGCTGATGCTTTATTTGTTTCTGTTTACCATTGACATGATCCCCTAGGAATCTCACCTCCTTTGATAAGGAAGTGATGATTAGAACTTTAGGTTGAAACCTATGCATGATAACTTCTAGGAGATCCCTGGTTCAAACCTCAACCATAGGATGAATCCTTGGCATGACAACATTAGGACTTAATAGTCTCCCCTTAGTTGTGCCCGTTCTCTCTTCTCATCTCAAAACAAATCAAAATACAGTAATAAAGGTTAACTGACGTCGTACGTTACGAGCCTTAAGCTATCTGAGAAAGGATTGTTGGAGAGTTTCTTTTCAACAGTCTGGATGTTTAGTATGGTACCCTTTGGGTGACATGCGACGCAGTCACTCTCAAGTCATAGTCTCTAGTGCGATATTAGTTGCAAACAACCATAAAAAACAGTTCTTCCGTAAAAGACAGAAAACAAACTTCAAACCTTTTTGCCCCGTGGGCCCATAATTCAAAAGAAGCTTTTCTGAAGAAAAGAGTGTCGTTAACTCCCAGTTCTACCGCAAACGGTAACGCATAAGTCTCCAAGGGTCGAGCTGCGTACGCCAAACTGCTGGAACTGTTTGTTAACCCTACTCGATAAAACAGATGAATCTGAATCCCCGTAATCCGTATTATCCCGAACTACGTAAGCTCTGATCTCTCATATCTGTTGAGAGTACGTAGGCACAATACCGACGTATTGGCGAGCCACCTTCCCCATAACCCGTAGTTAGTCGAACTACGTTGACTCTGATTTCTCATTCTCTGATGAGAATACGTAGGCATAAAGCGCGATGCTTTGCCGAGTCATTTCATTTTCTTTTTTAAGCCAACCTTGATAGGTAGATAGATAAAACCAACCCGTCAGATAAACACAACAAGCGTGGATCCCATCGAGTACGATGGACGTGAGGGGTGCTAATACCTTCCCCTTGCGTAACCGACTCCCGAACCCAGACAACGGTTGCGATGACCTTGTCTTATACCTTTTCGTTAGGTTTTTCCGATCGTTTCCTTTCCCGTTCTGAGGGATAAATAACGAAAGGTGGCGAATCTTCTGTTTTGCCGGCACCTTATTTTCGCGGTAGCGACAGCTGACGACTCTACTGGGGAATTAATAGTTTCCTGGGATCCAACGTCCCGTATGGGAGTCAGTTTGGGGATCCAACGTCCCCTGCGAGAGTCAATCCTAGCGCTTGTATGTTTACTTGTTGGGTTGTTTTTATTTATTGCATTTTATTTCCCGCACTTTATTTTTCAGTATGATATGATTATCTGTGCTGTTGTGGGAGGGGCATTCTGATGAGTGAGAAGCCAGACCAAGGCTTGAGTGTACCTAGCATTAGTTGTGGAAATTAGTGGGCGCGTGCTTGCTTTGCAGGCACTAGTGTCTCATGAAATCCACGCTCAGACGAGGTTCTCCCGATTGACTTCTTTTTCAACCCTTTGGGTTGAGGGGGTTGTTGGTTTGGAGGATTGTCGACTCTGGGGACCGATCATTTGGGATTCAGCCGAGTGAGGCCGCTTTAGGAGATGGTGATGCCACACCTTCTGGGTATCGTATCACCCCTCTTGAATGTCTGTGATGCTGATGACCGCATAGGATGCCGAACTTGTGTCAGTATAGGTCCATACCTGTGAGCAGGGTTGGGTTTGTTGCAGGGAACCTAATCAGTTCTGTTGGTATAAGGGGTTCTCATCATCAGATGTATATTTGTTCTTGACAGAGCAGAGTTATGGTCCTGTATCAGAGGTCTTTATTATCAGATGTTTGTTCTTGACAGAGCAGAGTTATGGTCCTGTATCAGAGGTCCTTATTTTCAGAGATGTTTGTTCTTGACAGAGCAGATTTATGGTCTTGTGACAGAGGTCCTTATTATCAGATGTGTGTTTGTTCTTGACAGAGCAGATTTGTGGTCCGATCCTAGGGTTTTCTTCTTATCAGAGATAGTGGTTGTTCTTGATAGAGCGGCATTATGGTTTTGTTGATTCAGAATCTTCGCAGTGCAGTCGTCTTGATCTCCTGCTGCATGATTGCATTTTACCTTGCTTTGCATACTCATTTGCATTTCATTAACGTGTGTCTATGTTGCAGGTACCGTTTTCCCCGATTCAGGATTTCTTGCCTTCTATTGTGCTATCATGGGTTCTCTGAGGAAGACCGTGGCTTACAAACTCCCCACTCCTGATGTTGTTCAGCTGACTGGTTTGATTGCTTTAGCAGATGATTCTGTGAGAGATGAGTTCAGAAAGTCTTACGGTAAACTGCTCAGCTTGGTTCGTAAACCCTCTATGTTTGAGTTGAATGGGTTGCACGCCCTGCTGCAGTTCTACGATCCTCCGTTGAGATGCTTCACTTTCCAGGACTTTGTTCTCGCACCCATACTAGAGGAGTATGTTGATTTGTTAGGTGTGCCTATCAAGAGTCAGATGCCTTTTGTTCATATGGATGCTGAGCCTAATCTGGCTAGTCTTGCTCCTTCACTTCATCTGGATGCCTCCGAGTTGGTCTTGTCTAGTTGGAACAAGGTTCCCGGTTTCTCCTTGCAGTTCTTAGTGGGAAAGGCTCAGCAGTGCACCAAAGACGGATGTTGGGTCATGTTCAACAAAATTCTCGCTCTGTGCATATATGGCATCATTCTGTTCCCCAATATGCCCGACTTTGTAGACTTCGACGCCTTCCACATCTTTGCATCAGGGAATCCAGTCCCTACCTTGATAGAAGATGTCTACCATTCCATCCACTACAAAAATGAGAACAGAAGGGGTAAGAATGTCTCATGTTGTGTGCCCCTGCTCTATAGATGGCTTGATAGTCATCTACCCAAGAAGGGTCCCTTTACTTCGTCTGCAGCCACAGCTGAGTGGTCCGAGCGTTTGATGAGTCTGTCAGCGGAGGATATTGCCTGGTTTGACAGAGATAGATTGGGTACCGAGATCATCTTCAGCTGCAGTGGATTTGCGAATGTGCCTTTGATAGGTAGGAAGGGCTGTATAAACTATAATCCATCTCTGCTGGTTCGACAGTTTGCTTATGCTTTGAGAGCTCTGCTGAAGGATGAAGAGGTGCAGGAATCTCTGTACCTCAATGGTCTTCTAGAGGGGGATATGTTATCTAAGCTTCAGCACGTTTGGAATGGTATCAGTAAGCGGGGGAAGCCGTTGTTGGGAAAGAGTAATAGCCAGGCCTACGCTCCATATGTGACTTGGATCAGAGCCAGAGCAGATGCTATAGGGATGCCGTTTCCACCTGCCAAGCCAGAGAGTCCTCCCGTGATTGAAGAGCCTACCACCGTGCCTATTCAACAGCATACTCAGGTGTTAGCTGAGCGAGATGAGCTGAAGAAGGCAAATGAAGAACTGGAGAAAGAATTGGCTCAACTCAGAAGCGAGAGAAGCGAAGTCGTTCATTCCTTCAAGAGGCAGACAGAGCTGGTGAACCAGCTGGGGACAGATTTGACTAAGCAGATAGCTGAGCGTGAGCGCATGGGTCGAGACTTCAAAGCTGTCAACGATGTACTGGCCACTAAGAAGCAGCACTTGGATGAAGCGTACCGGAGAATATCCAAGTTTAATCAGCATTGGAAGGCCACCCTAGCTAACGGCAAGGAACAGGAGGATAAGCTGAAGCAACAGATCTCCAAGCTGAAAGCCCAGATGAAGGCTAGTGAAAAGAGGTTTGATGAAGAAACCGCTCGCAGATATGCCGCTGATGGCCAGCTCAACAAGGCTCTTGTTAACCTGAAGGAGCGCAAACTGATGTTTGAATCCAAGAAACGGAAGTTAGAAGATTGTTTCAGCGAAGGAGCATGGGAAGATTCGGTTGAAGGTCTCCAATACACCATTATGCAAAGGGAGTTACTCGTCGAAGGGTTGCTCACTCGGCCTGATCATCCAGAAACGAAGGGGTTGTTAGAAGAGTTTCGCACCCGTGTCCGTGCTTGACTATTTGTAATCCTTTTATGTTGATCATTGTTGTATGCTCACCATCATCAGACTTGTTGGTTGAGGTCATGCTATTGATTCAGCTTGTACTCAGTGACGTTGTGTACCGTCTTGATGGGCTTTCTTTATATATATGAGATGTTATTTCTATGACTGGACTCGAACTTCTTATTATCAGCACTGGCACTCAGGCACTAGGATCGGGGGATACCTCCCTAACGTATAGACACACGTTTGCATTTGCATGAAGCATTTGCATAACGAGCACTTTGTCGCTTTTCTAACCCTTTGTGTTTACCAGGTTGTTCCAGGATTGATCAGAGACCTATCCACCGCTATCCGACCAGAGCAAATCAAACCAGAATTATGGAGCAAATGCAAACTGACGTTCAAGAACTCCGAGAAAGGATGGACCGCTTCATGGAGCTCATGCAGGCGGTCGCCAACGGCCAGGATCAGCTCAGAACCTTGGTTCAGCCTCTGATTTCAAGGGTCGACAGCAATGGTGTACTCCATGGTGGGACCGTGCCTACCCCTCCACCAGTTGAAACTCCTCAGAATGGCGTCCCCGTGATCGGGGGGAATGGCAATGCCAACGGCAATGTGATAGCTAACATGGGGCTCAACGGTAATACGACGGGCGTCGTTAATGGGAATTTTGAAGCTAACGTCAATGTTGGGCTGGGCAACGGCAATGCGGGTGTTGGAAATCTGTTTGGGCCTCCGCCATGGTTAGAAGACCGTCAAGACGATTTGTTCTCGTAGAGAGGTGCTGAAGGTGAGCTGACTGCTGAAGCACGTCAGAGGTTTAAGGCACTCGAGGATAAGATGAGGAATTTCGAGAACCAGAACACCATGGGTGTTGATATGTCCAAGTTGGGACTGATCGCTGATTTCAAGGTGCCTCCCAAGTTCAAGGTACCTGACTTTGAAAAGTACAAGGGCACCACTTGCCCTCGTGTCCACCTGAGATCATATTATCGGAAAATGTCCACTCATTCGGAGGACGAGAAGTTGTTGATGCACTTCTTTCAGGACAGTCTGTCCGGGCCCTCCCTCGAATGGTACATGAGTCTGGAACCTACCAGTGTGCACACGTGGAAGGAACTTGCTGAAGCATTCGTGCACCACTACCAATATAACAGTGACTTGGCTCTGAACCGAGTCCAACTGCAGAATCTGTCACAAAGGAACAACGAAGGGTTCAAGGAATACGCCCAGCGGTGGCGTGAACTGGCAGCCAGGGTTCAGCCGCCGATGGTTGAACGCGAGCTTGTGGAAATGTTCGTAGCCCCCCTCCCAGGGGTTTATTATGAGAAATTGGTCAGCAGTATGTCTGGAAGCTTCTCAGATCTCATTATCACGGGTGAGCACGTTGAAAATGGGATCAAACTGGGGAAAATTCAAGGTGATCTGTCCTTGGCTGGAGGGGGAAAGAAACCTTATAGTGGCAAAAGGAGGGAAGGAGAGACGAGCGCCGTGTCCAACGCTCGAAGGAAAGGCAAGGGCCAGCACCAGCAGGTGTCCAGCATAACTATCCCAGCAGCCCAACAGCCACAGCAGCAGCAGCCGAATCAACAAGGGTACAGAAAGTATCAGAACAGGGCACCTCTATCGAGTCGTCACCTCGAGACACCTCCCATGTCCTATGCTCAGCTATTACAGACTCTGCTCTAGTTACAGCTGATCCAGAAGAGAACCTTGGCTCCCTTGACAGGGGCACCTCCGCCAGGTTATGATGCGAATGCGACTTGCGAATTTCACTCAGGGGCACCAGGCCACACGATAGAAAATTGCAAAGCCTTCAAGCACAAGGTGCAGGATATGGTGGATGCTAAGATCATCAACTTCTCAGATAATGTGCCGAACGTCACGAAGAACCCTATGCCGAATCATAGGGGAGGTGGAGTAAATGCCATTATTGAAGATGAGAGCTTAGATTTGTTGACTGACGTCAGAGATCTGAAGACACCGCTTAGCTTCGTTAAAGCTAAGCTAATGAAAAGAGGTTACTTCCCGGGCTGTGGAAAACTGTGTATGGGCTGTGCGACAAGTCCTGATGGATGTGAACAGTTGATAGAGGGGATCCAAAGTATGATGGCCGAAGGAATCCTGCAATTTAGCCGAAGGGCCGAAAGCGGATTGGGAAAGGTAATGCTGAAGCAAGATGATGAGGTTGCCACCATCACCATCCCTCGCCGGACGATAACTATTTCTGCACCCAGGCCGCCCATGATTACTATCACCAAAGCTGGGCCGATACCTTTCGAAAGCACCAACGCTGTCCCATGGCATTATGGGGCAGATGTCTACTGCAACGGACAGAAGTTGGAATTAGAACCATCAGGGTCGTCTGTGGAGAACCTAGTGGGCGTTAGCGGAATTACCCGTAGCGGGAGAGTGTTTGTACCACCTGAGGTCGTGGCGGACAAAGCGGACAGAGCTGACGCAACTGATAAAGGGAAGAGCAAAGTCATTGAAGAGATCCCTCGTGGGGTAGAAAAAGACTTACTTGTTAAAGACGCCGAAGAATTTATGAGGTTGATTAAAAAGAGTGACTACAAGATCGTGGATCATCTCCATCAAACACCCTAAAAAATTTCCATCCTGAATTTGTTGTTGTGTTCTGAGGCACACCGCAACGCGCTGCTGAAGGTGTTGAATGCCACGTACGTACCGCAGGAAATATCGGTAAACCAGTTGGAAGGGGTCGTAGCCCACATGAATGCTGGAAATGGGTTAGGGTTCACTGACCTGGAGCTGACGCCGAAAGGAAGGAACCACAATAGCACTCTGCACATCTCGATAGAGTGTAGGAGAACGATTATGTCCCATGTGTTGGTGGACACAGGGTCATCGCTCAATATTCTTCCGAAGAAAGCATTGATGAAGTTAGATACTTGCGGAGTGATTTGCACACCCAGTGATCTGGTTGTGAAGGCGTTCGATGGAACCAAACGCCATGTTTTCGGGGAGGTGACGTTGCTAATCCAAGTCGGGCCGGAAACATTCGACGCGGTCTTTTACATTATGGACATCATGCCTGCCTACAGCTGTCTCTTAGGCCGGCCATGGATCCATTTTGCGGGTGCCGTGACCTCCACGTTGCACCAGAAGCTCAATTACGCCGTCGGAGGTAGCATTGTGACTGTATGTGGCGAGGAAGACATAATGGTGAGCCATTTGTCGTCCTTCAAGTATGTTGAGATGGATGGGGAAATCCACGAAACCTTATGTCAAGCGTTCGAAGCTGTTAAAGTCAAGAGCGTAGCTCCTGTAATCACCGAGAAGCCAGAGATGACTCTCTCTTCCTTCAAGGAAGCCCGGGCCGTTGTTCAAGCCGGATCTACCCCAGGCTGGGGACGAATTCTAGAGATACCTAACAAGCAAGACAAGTTTGGGTTGGGGTATTCTCCTGCGGCTGAAGCCTCCTCTTCTAGCAGTGTGCCACGAGGTAAAGGGCCGATCCAGTTTACCAGCGGCGGGGTGATATTTGAAAGCGTCAATGCAGTTTCTGAAGAAGGCGAAGATAGCGACTGCAACCTGGGCTCTTGGATCCAGCCAAGCAAGCCAGGCGAGAGCCTCCACAACTGGTCTGTCAGGGATATCATCCAAATGACAAGCAAAGAGTAATGATTTACTTTTTTCCAATTGTTGTACAACCCTATGTCCTACCCGGGGCATAGTGGTTTTATTGTCAGGGCCTTGTTTGATTATGTACATGCATTTTATCAATAAATCAAAAGGCGTTTTTCTTCGTATTCAAATGTTGCGATCTCTGTTATTCCTGTTTTATATTTGTTTTGAAAAACAATAAAATGGCAATGTGGTTTGTGCTAACCTGCATATCCTTGTTTTAAGCTTAACCCTTGTTATTGCAGGATCCATATAGCAGATGACATCGACTCTGGACCTTCTACGACTCACTTCGACTTCGATTGCCCGATCTATCAAGCCGAAGAAGAGATTGATGAAGACGAAGACCTTCCCGAAGAGTTGGCCCGCTTGTTGAAACAAGAAGAGAAAGTTATTCTGCCTCACGAAGAAGAGATCGAGATTGTGAATCTGGATTCTGAAGAACTTGTCTGGAACGTCAGGATAGGGGCCGCATTGCAGAGT
Source organism: Lathyrus sativus (assembly GCA_963859935.3). NCBI lineage: Eukaryota > Viridiplantae > Streptophyta > Magnoliopsida > Fabales > Fabaceae > Lathyrus > Lathyrus sativus. The sequence continues at coordinate 342,926,375 of OZ012737.1, read as the reverse complement.
GATGTCAAGCAGAGGTTGGTCGAGATGCTAAGAGAGTACAGTGACGTCTTTGCTTGGTCATACGAAGATATGCCCGGACTTGATACTGACATCGTGGTCCACCACTTGCCGCTGCGAGAAGATTGTCCTCCCGTTAAGCAGAAGCTTAGGAGGACACGACCGGATATGGCCGTTAAGATCAAAGAGGAAGTGCAAAAGCAGCTTGATGCTGGCTTCTTAGCGGTCACCACTTACCCTCCGTGGGTCGCCAACATCGTGCCTGTACCGAAGAAGGACGGTAAGGTGCGCATGTGTGTCGATTATCGGGATTTGAATAGGGCGAGCCCTAAAGATGATTTCCCGCTGCCTTATATTGATGTGTTGGTCGACAATACAGCTCAGTTCTCCGTGTTTCCGTTCATGGATGGCTTCTCCGGTTACAATCAGATCAAGATGGCGCCGGAGGACATGGAGAAAACTACATTTATTACACCTTGGGGAACTTTTTGCTATAAGGTAATGCCCTTCGGTATGAAGAACGCAGGGGCCACTTACCAACGAGCAATGGTTACTTTATTTCATGATATGATTCATCATGAGATTGAAGTCTATGTTGATGACATGATTGCGAAGTCCCATACGGAGGAAGGGCATCTGGTCAATTTGCTGAAGCTTTTTGAAAGGCTTAGGAAGTTCAGGTTGAGGCTGAATCCTTACAAGTGTACTTTCGGAGTACGGTCCGGAAAACTACTGGGGTTTATCGTGAGTGAAAGAGGCATCAAGGTTGATCCTGCGAAGATAAAAGAAATACAAGAAATGCCAGCGCCTAAAACAGAAAAAGAAGTTCGTGGTTTCCTGGGTAGAATAAACTACATTGCAAGCTTTATTTCTCAGCTCATGGCCACGTGTGAACCGATGTTCAAACTGCTAAAGAAAGATCAGGCGATTATCTGGAACGAGGATTGCCAGAAGGCATTTGATAAGATAAAACAGTATCTGCAGGAACCTCCAATCTTGATACCCCCAGTGGCTGGACGACCTCTAATCATGTACTTGACAGTTCTTGAGAATAGTATGGGGTGTGTTCTCGGTCAGCACGACGAGACGGGCAGAAAGGAGCATGCCATCTACTACTTGAGTAAAAAGTTCACGGATTGTGAATCTCGTTACTCGATGCTGGAGAAGACGTGTTGTGCACTAGCCTGGGCTGCCAAACGTTTACGACAGTACCTGCTCAATCACACAACCATGCTAATTTCGAAGATGGATTCGATCAAGTACGTCTTCGAAAAGCAAGCGCTTTCGGGCAGGATTGCCAGATGGCAAATGGTGTTGACGGAATATGATATTCAGTATGTTTCCCAGAAGGCCATCAAGGGAAGCGTATTGTCTGAATACCTTGCCGAACAGCCGATCGAGGATTAATAGCCGATGAAATTTGAATTCCCTGATGAGGATATCATGTTTCTTAAAGCAAAGGGTTGCGATGAACCGTTGCCCGACGAGGGTCCGGATAGGAAATCCCAGTGGAAATTGATATTTGACGGGGCGGTTAATTCTTATGGAAGTGGTATCGGGGCGATCATCACAAATCCCCACGGATCCCACATCCCGTTCACTGCGAGACTGACGTTTCCAGTCACCAATAATGAAGTGGAGTACGAAGCATGCATCATGGGTCTAGAAGAGGCAATTGATTTAAGAATCAAGAACCTAGATGTATATGGTGACTCGGCGCTCGTGATTAACCAGATTAAAGGGGAGTAGGAGACTCGTCAATCGAATTTGGTGTCGTACATGAACTATGCCAGAAGGCTGCTTCCGTTCTTTGATCGAGTGGAACTCCATCATGTGCCCAGGGCTGAAAATCAGATGGCTGATGCCTTAGCCACGTTGGCTTCGATGTATAAAGTCAATTTTTGGAATGAAGCTCCAAGAATTGTCCTTTCTCGTCTTGATAGACCTGCATTCGTCTTTGCGATCGAGGAAGCCTCCGACGGCAAGCCATGGTTCCATGACATCCAGACCTTCCTTATGACTAAGGAGTATCCTGCGGGAGCGTCAACCCAGGATAAGAAGACTCTGAGGAGGCTGTCTGGAAATTTCTATCTCAATCCTGATGGAGTTTTGTACAAAAGAAACCACGATCTCGTGCTACTCAGATGTGTAGATGAGAAAGAAGCGAGTATGCTCATGGAAGAGGTCCATGAAGGCACATTTGGTACGCACGCCGACGGGCATGCTATGACAAGGAAGATCCTGAGAGCAGGGTATTACTGGCTGACGATGGAGTCGGATTGCTTTAAATTCGCGAAGAGATGTCATAAGTGCCAAATTTATGTTGATAAGATTCATGTGCCGCCGTGCCCGTTAAATGTCATGTCCTCCCCGTGGACGTTCTCCATGTGGGGCATCGACATGATAGGCAAGATCGAGCCCACTGCATCTAACGGTCATCGCTTCATTCTAGTAGCTATCGACTACTTCACCAAGTGGGTGGAGGCAGCCTCGTACGCTAATGTGACCAAGAAGGTGGTGGCTAAATTCATAAAGAGGGACATCATTCGTCGTTACGGAATTCCCGAGCGGATCATTACTGATAATGGTTCGAATCTGAATAACAAGATGATGAAGGAGCTGTGCCAGAGTTTCAAGATTGAACACCACAACTCATCTCCTTACCGGCCGAAGATGAATGGCGCCGTTGAAGCGGCCAATAAGAACATCAAGAAAATTGTGCAGAAGATGGTTGTGACCTATAAGGATTGGCACGAGATGCTTCTATTTGCATTGCACGGTTATCGTACGACGGTACGTACATCAACCGGGGCAACTCCTTTCTCACTAGTGTACGGTATGGAAGCTGTCCTACCGTTAGAAGTTGAGATTCCTTCTTTGCGAGTTTTGGTTGACATGAACCTCGATGAGGCAGAATGGATTAAGAACCGACTAAACCAATTCAGCCTGATGGACGAGAAGAGATTAGCATCGATTGCACATGGTCGTCTGTACCAAAGTCGAATGAAGAAAGCTTATGATAAGAAGGTGCGTCCGAGAAGCTTTCAGACGGGTGATCTCGTCCTAAAGAAGATTCTTCCTCCACACTCCGATCACCGGGGCAAGTGGACTCCCAATTACGAAGGTCCGTACGTCGTCAGCAAGTTCTTTTCGGGAGGAGCCTTGTTGTTATCCACGATGGATGGCGAAGATTTTGGATCCCCGGTGAACGCGGACGCAGTTAAAAAATACTTTGCTTAAAAAATGACCCGCTGGAAAGAAAAAGAGTATCCAGGCAAAAATGGGGCATCCCGGCGAACCATAAAAAAGGAAAAAAGGTTCAGGCAAAAATTAGGGATATAAATTGAAAAGAGTGTACACCCGCAAAGTCGAAAACCCGGAAGGGCGACTTTGGCAAAAAAGGGTATCCCGGTGAATCGAAAACCCGAAAGGGCGATTCAGGCAAAAGTTAGGGATTCGAAAAAGCAAATGACTGCGTCCCGCATGTGGACTTTCATTGTTTAGTGATTTGGAAGACCTGAGGGCCGTTTATCTGAATCAATCTCTTCTAAAGCTGAAGCGTCGGAGAAGTATCGAAGTCGAGTGGGTCATAGAGGGATCAACTCATGGTGTTCGTCTATGCCTCATTGCCGACATTTGTGTATATACTGATGTATGTTTATGTTTTATTTTTGTGCAGCTTCCTCATTCCAGGAGCTTGCATCTGTTGTAAAACATTTTTACCCATTCAGGGGTTCGTTATCAATAAAATATATACTATTCAGCGATTATGTTTGTTTGTCTAGCATTTATCTGTTTTGTTTGCGAAAAAGAACGCCGATGTTTTTGATAAAATGCGCATACATAAACTTACTGGCTTAGGCCACTGATTGTTGAAACAATGAATTACTTGAGTATTGTCACAAGATGATAACCTTGATAGGTCCCTTTGAGAAGGGTATCTTGTCTCTTTGTTTGTGTTGTTGCAGGTGTAGCATATACCAGGCAGTACGCCGTATTCATCCCCAAGCAGGATGGCTCCTTCTTCCCCGGCCGAGTTTGCAAATCCCCAAGAGAGCCGAGTCCTTGGAAGCCATTTGGGCCATGATTGGTTTTCCCCAGTAGGGTGTTGAATAACTGATGCTGTATTTCCCCACCGGAGTCGTTATCTCCAGGAGAGATTAGCCGCGAAGGCCGTGCAGTTTATTTCTGCAATTGACATCGTTTTCCTCAGCAGTGGTGGTCCGGACACCTAGATGAGCATGTCCAGGTTCTCGTAGAGCTTTATTCCCCTGCAGTAGTCAACTGAAGTTCATTTCCCCAGGCAGAGTCCAATTGAGATTGGTGTGACTTCTTCTCCTTGGCAGGATGAGTCCTTCCTCCACCAGAGTGGTTCTTTCTCCTTGACAGGAGGATTCTCCCTTCAACATTTATTTTGCTGATGGGGTCATAGCATTTTGCATGATTGCATAGCATTTACCCTAAGAATGTGTAGCATTTCCACCGTGTGGAGCATTGCGCCATTGTCGAACCATATGCATATGAAGCATAAGCTAGGTCGTTACCATTCTTGTTTTGCAGGTGTTCCCCGACAGGGTGTCTGCTCAGGATTATCCCTGAAATCTCAGAAGAGTGGTGTGGTTCAAGATGATTCTTGAATTCCCCCAGCAAAGTCGTTTGCCCAAGATGATTTTTGAATTCTCCAGCGAAGGTGTTTGTTTAAGATGATTCTTAAAATCCCCAGTGAAGTCGCCAGAGTTGGTTGCTCAAGTTGATGCTTAGAGTTCCCGGCAGAGTGTGCTCAGGATGATTCCTGAAATCTCCGGCAGAGTGTTTGCTCAGGATGGTTCCTGAAATCTCCAGCAGAGTTATTGGTTCAGGATGATTCTTGAAGTCCCCGATAGAGTTATTTGTTCAAGATGATTCTTGATTTCCGCAGCTGAGTTTATTTGCCCAGAATGATTTCTGGATCCCCGAAGCAGAGTTACTTGATAGTTCTCCAGAATCCCCAGCGGAGATGCGTCATCCCCAGCAGGTTTCTGAACAGCAAAGTTGAAACTTCCCTTGAAGACTTGATGATTGAAGTCCAACCGTATTAACGAAGCAGTTCTCTCAGCTGATGCAGAGTGCCTGATGGCAGAAGTTTGGATATACCCAATTGGTTCATGATTGACTGAGAATTCTATTCCCGACTTACTGACGAAGTTCGGTTGAAGCCCAAATTTCTTTGAATGCCCGATGGCATGATTAAATTGATGGTTGACCTGTTGAGTCCCGAGGAATATTGATGCCTGAAGGCATGATCGACCATGTATCACCGGTTACCATGTGACCAATTCTCCAGCTAGTTGTCGTGCAACTATTGTTTCAGTTTCCGAAGATTTGTCCCGTCAGAGTACCGTGTACTTGTGCAATTGGAAAATTTCCGGGTTTGTTGGTATTCAACCGTCTTTTACCTTGATTGTTTGAGAGCCGTTCGCTTCTCACCCAGTCAGGTCCAAGCCGTTTGAATAGGGGCAGCTGTTGCACCCCAAAATTTGCTCAACTTTTCTTTACCTAGCTTATGTTTCATTTCATGCACATTAGCATTATCATTTGCATTTCATTGACATGTATGCAGGAGATCAAGAGGTATGATCACCAATTAAGAGCTATACAAGACTTTAAAGCTAGCTAAGAAGGTTATTCAAGTGTTCAAGGGTTGATATCCTTGTCAGAGAAGTTAAAAGATCCTCAGAGAGAGTGATTGAAGCCAAGTGTGGAGGTCTCCTAATTTGAGAGTTGTGGGAAGCCATCAGATGATTCTGAGGCCATGAGGATGGACTTGAGGTCTTGAGAGAGCTCATGAGAAGTGTTGAAGATCACTTTGAGGCCTAGACAAGTCATTGTGCAACATTGAGAAGCCTCAACCATGATTGGTGCAAGTAGGGTTTGACTGGGTCAACCCTAAGTCAACTGATGATTTGAAAGAGGTTGAGACTTGACCCAAGAGCCATGTGATCATGTAATGATACATTGAGATGTTATAAGGATGATTCCAAGGTCAACTCATCATGATTGAAGAGTTTGAGAAGTTTCAAGCTAGGGTTTCTAAGGCTTGACAGTGTAAAATCCCCTAGTTTGACCCCTATCTTCAAGGCAATTTAGCTCAAGATGTGGTTGTCATCTCACCTTACCCCCAACATGAATGTTGTATAGCATGATCTTAGCTTTAATTTTAGTGCTAGAAGTCCTTGATAGGATTTGTAGAACTCAAGTTATGACTTTGGCAAGTACAGGTCATCTGAGGTATGTGAATTTGGAGCTTGAAAGTTATCCAACTTGCATGAAACTTTTGCCCTAGAAGGATGATTCCTATGAACCTTTGGTCAACATGAATGTTGTTCCTTATCCTCTTAGATTTCTATATAGTATTAGAAGTCCTTGATAGGATTTGTAGAACTCAAGTTATGGCTTTGACAAGTCAAGGGTATTTTGGTCATTTGGAGATTATAGGTCATTTCAACCATAAGGCCATAACTCCTATTTGCAAGCTTCAAATGGGAAAATGTTCAACATAAAACTTGTTCAAAATGATGTTTTAAGGCTAGCCAAGAGGTCATGAGAGGTTGGAATTGCTTGTAGCTCAAAATCACAAAAATGGCTTAAAATAAGGATGATTTTCAAATGAACCAAAGTTGGAAATTGGTATTTTTGTTCTACATGTCCAAACCAAGGCATGTAATATGTCATTTTGATTCTAAAACACATTTTAAGAACATTGGTATTGCCACAATTTTGACTTGAGGTTTAATTTGTGGACTTGCTTTGAAAAGTAGTTACTTACATCATAAGTAACATTTGCCAAACCAAAATTCAAGGCATGACCAAAGCTTCTTTCAATCCAAACACATCAAAAATCCCATTAGGAGAGAAATTGGAAGAGAATGAGGGTGAATACAAGCTGCTAACAGAATTGGTATGACCATGGCATGAGATTGAAATTTCCATGAAGTGAGATATTGAATTTCTCATTAGAAGGATCTAGAGCTTTCTAGATCATCCATACATGTTCTATATAAGCATATGAGGTGATCCAAGGCCAAGGTTGGTGATAATTGAAGGAGAGAATAGAGATTGAGATTGAAAAATTCTTGTTTGCAACTGAATTCGGTTACACCATTTTCTTCACTTTCCATCCATTTTCTTGATTGCAATCACTTCCATGGATGCTAATGAATGATTCCAGATCATAATCAAGACAAATTTATGGCTGAATAGTGTTCTTGATCTCAGATTTCTCCACCTATAACTCAGAATTGGTTCCAAGAATCCAGAGCATTTCCATCCATTTCATTGCATACAGAAGCTTGGAATTGGTTCATTGAAGGAGTCTGGAGCATTTGAGAGCTTGATTTGAAGGTTTACTACCTCTGTGCACACGAAATTCTCAGGTTAGTAACTTTCAATCTCCAGCTTCAATTAGGTAGAATTAAGAGGAATTAGGATGTTAGATGCATAGTAGAATGGTGTAGGAAGGTTTTTGGATCATCAATTTGAGAATTAGTGACCAATTAGGGTTGTTACCATTTTCGGTTGAGATGTTGTTCTTGCGAATCTTGAGGTTTTAGAGTGAATTAATGGCATGATTGAGTTCCTGAGGGAATTTGGGACAAGTTTCATCAAGGAATCGTGGCCTATGGTGGATTCTATAGCAAGTTAGGGTTGTGAGATGACGACCGGAGAAAGTCACCGGCGGTGACTATGGTGCGCAGGTGACCTGAGTTTCAGGGATTCAAATTGGGGAAGATGACTTGATAGCCATCAGATCTTGGTTGGACTTTGACTGAAGGCATGATCCAACGGCCATGGATTGGTTTCATTTTGTGAAGGACTCTGAATCACATTGCAACACTGCGTTTCATTTAAGTCGTGGTTTTGGGCTTAAGTCAGAATTGATAACCACACCCCCTTTGTGCCCCAGTCTGGGAAATGAACTGGATTTTATTGCTATCTACACCACGCGTGTGTTTATTTTCCTTGGATTTTCTTTTACTTTCCATTTTATTCATGGTTATTGATTAATTCATAAAAAATGGAAAAATAACTCAATTGATCCCATTCTTTTTGCTATGGATTCATGATTGAATATAGTTTTGTTTAGATAAAAAATATTATTATTTCATGCATTTTCTGATTTTATGGGAATTTTTACATTTTAATTGATATTAAAATAATCATGTTTGATGCTTTATTTTGTTGAATTTGGTTTGATCATGTGATGATGATTTTGGCCTTGATTTTTTGTGAGTAGTTAGCATAGATATGCATGCTCCCCATAGATTTTTCTCACATTTTTGTGATGAATGTAGGTGGTAGTTCTAGGTTGAAACTTTAGGTGCTCCATTTTTTAGGGTTTATGGTTGATACCTTGTGGTTTGGATTTTATTTTGAGAACTTGGTGGATGATTCAACCTCTGATTTTTGTAGGATAGATTCATGATTGAATTAGGGTCCCTTAGGAATTTTTGTAGGAATTTTCAAGGTAGTTTTCTATTTTTGTTTGATTTTAGTTTAGGTGCTAACTTTAGATGATTCTAATGCACTAATTCAACTAGAATGACTTCTTTAGTTCCCTTAGATTAGGGTTTTGTATCTCTTGCTCTTGGATGATGTTGAAGACAAGTTGAAGATGCAATGGAGTGCTTGAAGAGGCTTGGATGTGAAGATCTCCCCTTCTTTTGGTGTAGTGTTGATTAGGTGCTAAGATTAGGGTTTGTAGGCAGAGCTTCTAGATAGATTCTCTTCCTTCATAAACATGGAAGGTGTTGATCACTTTCATTCTTCCCTATGATGTAAGGTCCCCTTGTAAAGGCCTCATCCCTCCTTTGGTAGGATGTGTGGCTCTTTACAAGTTGGTAGAACCTTTGAGGGTCCCTTTCTATGATGATAGGATGCTTAGTGGTGACCTTTGGTCTTCACTCTGCTACCAATCATCCCAACTTTGCTCTTGATGAATGCATCTTTCTCCCCTGTTAGAGGATGGAGTTCCTTGCTTGAATAAGATTGAAGGATGAAGTTGATACTTCTTTGTGTTTGAAGATTACCCTTTGAAGTTGAAGCTTGTAGATGAAGAGGAGCAAGTTGATACTTGTAAAGAGGGGAGAGCTGAAGCTTGAAGGCCAAGAAGAACAAGTTGACACTTGTGAAGAAGATCAAATTAAGATTGAGTGAAGAGCTGAGGCTTGAGGAATAAAGGATGAGTTGATACTTATGTTGAGACATTGAGAGCCTGAAGGAGTCAAGTTGATACTTGATATGAGGAGTGAAGCCTGAAGGTGGAATTTACTGAAGAGCTGAAGCTTGAAGAAGAAAGAATAAGTTGATACTTTTTTTTGATGTGTTAGAAGCTTGGAGAAGCAAGTTGATACTTGCTATTGAAAATGATAGTCTTGAAAGGTAGTTGAACTCTGAAGACTGGATTGCTGTCAGAGGAGAGCTTAGCTGTGGAAGCTGTTGATCTGCTTTCTTTTCTTGATTGTCTGTTTGCTTGCTATGCAACTGTATTGATGTGACTTGTTTGATTTGCTTGATGCATTAGGATAAGTTCATATCTAGACTGAATTAAGCTAGGAGCATGATTGCACTAGAGGTTGAGTTGCTCCCTCTGCTTGTATTTTTACTGTATGGCTTTGCTTGCGGGTATTCGGTAGAGCCCTGCTCCCTTGCCTATGTGGTTATTGGTTTGCTTGATAGCATGTTATTTCTTCTGTATGATTGCAGTTATTATATTTTGCTTGATACCATGTTATTTCTTCTGTATGATTGCAGTTATTATATTTTGCTTGATAGCATGTTATTTCCTCTGTATGATTGCAGTTATCCATATTTGGCTTGAGGTTGAGATGAGCTTGTGGAGGCTAATGCCCCCTACACATTTCCTCCCTCACTTGCATAGTATGCATTTTACAGTCGTTTACTGTTTACTGTTGAAGCTGATGCTTTATTTGTTTCTGTTTACCATTGACATGATCCCCTAGGAATCTCACCTCCTTTGATAAGGAAGTGATGATTAGAACTTTAGGTTGAAACCTATGCATGATAACTTCTAGGAGATCCCTGGTTCAAACCTCAACCATAGGATGAATCCTTGGCATGACAACATTAGGACTTGATAGTCTCCCCTTAGTTGTGCCCGTTCTTTCTTCTCATCTCAAAACAAATCAAAATACAGTAATAAAGGTTAACTGACGTCGTACGTTACGAGCCTTTAGCTATCTGAGAAAGGATTGTTGGAGAGTTTCTTTTCAACAGTCTGGATGTTTAGTATGGTACCCTTTGGGTGACATGCGACGCATTCACTCTCAGGTCATAGTCTCTAGTGCGATATTAGTTGCAAACAACCATAAAAAACAGTTCTTCCGTAAAAGACAGAAAACAAACTTCAAACCTTTTTGCCCCATGGGCCCATAATTCAAAAGAAGCTTTTCTGAAGAAAAGAGTGTCGTTAACTCCCAGTTCTAACGCAAACGGTAACGCATAAGTCTCCAAGGGTCGAGCTGCGTACGCCAAACTGCTGGAACTATTTGTTAACCCTACTCGATAAAATAGATGAATCTGAATCCCCGTAATCTGTATTATCCCGAACTACGTAAGCTCTGATCTCTCATATTTGTTGAGAGTACGTAGGCACAATACCGACGTATTGGCGAGCCACCTTCCCCGTAACCCGTAGTTAGCCGAACTACGTTGACTCTGATTTCTCATTCTCTGATGAGAATACGTAGACATAAAGCGCGATGCTTTGCCGAGTCATTTCATTTTCATTTTTAAGCCAGCCTTGATAGGTAGATAGATAAAACCAACCCATCAGATAAACACAACAAGCGTGGATCCCATCGAGTACAATGGACGTGAGGGGTGCTAATACCTTCCCCTTGCATAACCGACTCCCGAACCCAGACAACGGTTGCGATGACCTTGTCTTATACCTTTTCGTCAGGTTTTTCCGATCGTTTCCTTTCCCGTTCTGAGGGATAAATAACGAAAGGTGGCGACTCTTCTGTTTTGCCGGCACCTTATTTTTGCGGTAGCGACAGATGGTAATTCAACCCAAAATCATAATCCTTCAAAAGCTCAAACCACCTTCTTTGCCTAGCATTCAATTCCTTTTGATCAAAGAGATACTTCAAACTCTTGTGATCACTAAACACTTGAAATCTCGCACCAAACAAATAATGCCTCCAAAGTTTAAGCACAAACACGACGGCGGCCAACTCTAAGTCATGCGACTGATAATTCTTCTCATGCACCTTGAGTTGCCTCGAAGCATAGGCTATAACTTGATTATTCTGCATCAACACACCTCCCAAGCCCATCAAAGAAGCATCCCAATACACAACAAACGGCTCTTCCGGATTTGGCAAAATCAGAACAGGGGCTGTCGTCAATCTTCTCTTAAGTTCCTGAAAACTCTCTTCACACTTGGCATCCCAAATGAAAGCTTGACCCTTCCTAGTCAATTGTGTCAATGGTAACGATAACTTAGAAAATCCTTCAATAAACTTACGATAATAACCCGCTAAACCAAGAAAACTTCTAATCTCAAAAACTGATTTCAGAGTCTCCAATTGCGATACCGCTTCCACCTTCGATGGGTCAACTGCAATACCTTCACTTGAAATTACATGACCAAGGAAACTCACTTCTTTCAACCAAAATTCAAACTTAGAAAGTTTCGCATATAATTGCTTCTCTTTCAACACAGATAACACAATCTTCAAATGTTCGGCATGCTCCTCTTCATTCTTCGAGTAGACCAAAATGTCATCAATAAACACCACAATGAACTTGTCCAAATAAGGATGGAAAATCCTATTCATGTACTCCATAAATACACCTGGTGCATTAGTCACACCAAATGGCATTACAGGATACTCATAGTGTCCATACCTCGTTCTAAAAGCAGTATTCTGAATATCCTCAGCCTTCACAAGAATCTGATGATACCCAGACCTCAAATCTATTTTACTGAACACACTTGCACCAACCAACTGATCCATCAGATCATCAATCCTCGGAAGTGGATACTTGTTCTTGATAGTCACCTTGTTCAACTGTCTGTAATCCACACAGAGTCTCATAGAACCTTCTTTCTTCTTAACCAACAACACCGGTGCACCCCACGGCGACACACTCGGACGAATAAACCTCTTCTCAAGCAAATCTTCGAGTTGACTCTTTAACTCTTTCAATTCCGATGCGGACATACGATATGGAGCCATCGATATCAGACTGGTTCCAGGAATCAGGTCAATAGAAAACTCCACTTCTCGTTCCGGCGGTAAATCCCTTATCTCATCAGGAAAAACTTCCAGAAAATCTCGAACAACTGGTAAGGCATTAATTGCCTCACTTTCACCAATACTCAAAGTTGCCATCAACATAAATACCCTTGCACCATCTCGCACTGATTCTTTCACTTGCTTAGCAGTCATAAACAAATTCCCTTCATCACCCGGTTCAGGAAAAATAACCGTTTTATCAAAATAGTTAATATGAACACGATTGAATTTTAACCAATTCATTCCTAGAATGACATCAAGTTGATCTAAGTGAAGACACACTAAATCAACCCCAAAGTCTCTACCGAAAATACTCAAAGGACAATTTAAACACACATACGGTGTAGTTACTGAACCCATAGCAGGAGTATCAATAACCATACCACCACCAATAACAGACATCTCAAGATTCAACCTTCTAACACACTCCAGAGAAATAAAAGAATGTGTAGCTCCAGTATCAATTATAGCGATCAAAGGCATACCATTAATAAAACACGTACCTCTGATCAAGCGATCATCACTAGCAGTCGCAGATCCAGATAGAGCGAACACTTTTCCGTTCCCTCTATTCTTCTTCGGCTTATCACATTTGGTACTAATGTGCCCTTGCTCTCCACAATTGTAGCAAGTCACACCCGTACCGCTTCTGCACTCAAGAGCCTTGTGGCCTGGCTTGCCACACTTGAAACACGTATTCTCAACACTTTTTCATTCCGAAGCACGGTGTCCCTCTTCACCGCACCTATAACATCTCACAGGAGTAGAAACTCCCCCACTTGGTTTCTTACCAAAACCAACCCTTTGTTTCCCCTTTTCAGCAGGAGTCACGTAAGGTTTTCCTCTGAATTGGCTCTTTCCTTTCTTATCACTTAGGCTCTTGTAGTGGCTAGACCCAGCCCTACTATCCTCATCATGAATCCTACTCTTGTTTACCAACTCAGAAAATCTCCGGATTTCCTGATAACCAATAGCTTGCTTGATCTCAGGCCTCAAGCCATTCACAAATTTGAGACACTTAGATCTCTCAGCATTAACAGTGTTGTAGTGAGGACAGAACTTGATCAACTCCTCAAATCTTGCCGCATACTCAGCTACCGTCGAATTACCTTGCTTCAGCTTAAGGAATTCAATCTCTTTCTTTCCGCGCACATCTTCTGGAAAATACTTCTCCAGAAATGTCTCTCTAAAAAGATTCCAAGTAATCACAATCTCATCCTCTTCAAATCTTTGGCGAGTATTACCCCACCAGTCCTCGGCTTCTTCTTCGAGCATATGAGTTCCAAACTGCACCTTCTGTGCATCCGAACAATTCATAACCCGAAAAATCTTCTCAATAGCTTTCAACCAAATTTGTGCTTTGTCAGGCTTCTGGGTTCCCTTGAACGTCGGTGGATTATTCCTTTGGAACCTTCCCAAAGCACGAAATTCATCGTCAGCATTATTCCCCCCATTCACGTTGGCCTGAGGATTCTGTCCAATTGCCCCAACCAATCTCGTCAAAGCCTCCGCAATTGCTTCGTCATTCCTACCTGCAACCATCTTACTGAATTCCTACAACTGAACCACGTAAGAACACCAATACCGATAGTGTAACACACACAGATATCAATATTCATGAAGAACAACACATTAACAACTTGGCCGGACGGAGCGACCTGCTCTGATACCACTTAATGTAACACCCCCTTCTATACCCCCAAATAAAACAATAATATATATAGGCACATATAAATTTTATCAGAGTATGATTTAAGACACGGTATAGAATAAGTATGTCACATTATTACCAATAAAACACTCAACACCTGCTCTATAAAAATATGCAACAGTGGGATAGTTTTCAAAGTAGAGGAACTTAGTCCTTAAACCCACGTCTCAATATTAAAATTAAAGCGGAAGAATAAAACATTTGAATTACCTCAAAACAGTTGATTACATAAATACATGTTATCCAGTTGTTCATTAATCATTCATGTTACAAAATATCATCAACTGATACATCACAAATGTATCACAAAAGAATGCTATACAAGCCTAACTACCCGGTGTTACATAATTAGAGCAGTCCGACTCAAAAGAATGAAGCTATACTTCACAAAAGAAACCTCCAGCAACCTAATCTGCAATGCCTCATAGAGCATTATAAAACAGGAGAAGGGTGAGAAATATTACCATAATAATCAATGCATAAGATTATATATATACAAGTAACAATTACATATAATCCACATTTTCTCACCACAATTCATTTCCATAGTCGTATTCATCACGTCGTACATATAAACAAATATGAACGCGCATCAAGCATATCCCTTCATGCATATTTCACAATTATCCAAAAACATCCCAGTCACAAGCATGCTTCATATATCAATGACATTTATGCTATGTGACTCAATCACAACTCAATGCAACTCAATGCTATGTGGTACCAACACTTGTTATCATTTTTTGGTTTTTACACTTAAACCGGGTCCACCCTTCTAGACCAATAACAACAAAGCCCGTCCCCTAGGCTTTCAAACCCACCCTTCTAGGTTTGGAACAAGCCACTAGTCTCCACGAAACTAGCAACATTGCCTCTTGACTAAATGATGCATATGCAATCAACCAACAAAAATGCACTTAAGACCGTTCCCGCATCTTAATCCCATGCATTTAAATAATTCATCCCTTCAAGAATTACAACATGATTGCACACACAACATATTCATAACAATTCAAGGCATTCACATTCAATACCATCATCACATTCATCAAAACAATGCACACATATCCACGATATGTTCCCATGCTTTACATAGATTAGCATACAATAATATGCATTCACATACTTATTAGACAATATACACATATTCACTAATATGCTCTCATGTATTCCTAAGCAATTCAAACAATACACATATCACAATCTAGAATTCACGCCCAAAGGCTACCCACAGCTCACCATAATAGTACACAAGCTATTCATATCACATAGGGTTAACTTAATTGAACCAAGCAATTAATCATTGGATGGATAAAACTGAAAAGAAACAATGTTGTCCTGCTCGCCACCCTTCGTCTGGCGAATGCTCGCTGGGACCTTCGCCCGGCGAACTTGCCAGCAAACAAAGTCAGTAGCTACTGACTTGTTTCGCTACCCTTCGCTGATGTACTCGCCTGGAGAACCTTCGTCACTCACCTTCGCCTGGCGAACTTGCCAGCGAAGACCACTGGAAGTTTTCTTGAATTATTTGCCAGCTATTCGCTGGGCTTCGCCCGGCGAAGCTTCGCCTTCACTCGCCTGGCGAGAGCCAGCGAACCTGCGATATCAGAACCCTCATTTTGTCCCAAAACTTCTACCCTCCAAAAATCGACTGATTCTCACCGAACCAGTTCTAGTAATCTTAATCCCACATCACCCGACTATTCTACAGCATTATTTCCAGTTTCTAACCGATTAAACTACGATTCTACCGATTAAATCCATTTTGCCCTAGCTTGAAAAATGGTGGAAACTCACAACAAACCCCAACCCACACATACATAACCACATACATTGACTAGATAATAATGTTTCTCACCCTTACCTTGATTGGATTGAAGCTTGAAGTTGATTCTTGATGATTTCTTCAAGTTTCCCTCTTCTCTTCTCTTTTCTCCTCTTTCTCTTCTATTTTCCTTCTATCCAATTCTTTCCACTTATCCCTTATATACTTCTATTATTTTCTTTCCTTCCCATTTCTCTCTTTAATTATCTACCAAATAAATCCAAGTAATCCAAATCATTAAGATTAATTCCAATAAATCAATTAATTAACATAATTAATTAATTAATGAAATTTGGGTTGTTACAGTTATCTCGCGCCTCGACAGGTCCACTTTCATATTTGCTATTGAGGGAGCTTCCGATGGTAAGCCGTGGTTCCATGACATCCATAATTTCCTTAAGAACCAAGAGTATCCACCAGGGGCATCGACCCAGGATAAGAAAACTCTTAGGAGATTGTCTGGTAACTTCTACCTCAACCCAGATGGTGTGCTGTATAGAAGGAATCATGATCTGGTACTACTCAGGTGTGTGGACGAAAAAGAAGCAAGTTTGCTTATGGAAGAAGTCCACGAGGGTACTTTTGGCACGCATGCCGGAGGACATGCCATGACTCAGAAGATACTACGAGCTGGTTATTTTTTGCTAACAATGGAGTCAGATTGTTTCAAATTCGCGAAGAGATGCCATAAATGCCAGATTTATGCTGATAAGATTCATGTGCCGCCGTGCCCGTTGAATGTAATGTCATCCCCTTGGCCGTTTTCCATGTGGGGCATCGATATGATTGGAAAGATCGAACCCACTGCTTCCAATGGACACCGTTTTATCCTAGTAGCTATCGATTACTTCACCAAGTGGGTGGAGGCAGTTTCATACGCCAATGTGACCAAGCAAGTGGTAGAAAGATTCATAAAGAAGGACATCATCTGCAGATATGGAATTCCCGAGCGAATCATTACTGACAATGGTTCGAATCTGAACAATAAGATGATGAAGGAGTTATGCCAGAACTTCAAGATTGAACATCACAACTCATCTCCCTATCGGCCAAAGATGAATGACGTTGTTGAAGCGACCAACAAGAACATCAAAAAGATAGTGCAAAAGATGGTTGTCAATTACAAAGATTGGCATGAAATGTTACCTTTCTCCTTTCACGGTTATCGTACGATGGTATGCACATCAACCGGGGCAACTCCTTTCTCACTAGTGTACGGTATGGAAGATGTCCTACCGTTAGAGGTTGAGATTCCTTCTTTAAGGGTTTTGGCTGATGTAAAACTTGATGAGGCAGAATGGATTAAGAACAGATTGAATCAACTTAGTCTGATGGATGAAAAGAGGCTAGCATCAATTGCATATGGTCGTTTATACCAGAGCCGGATGAAGAAATCTTATGATAGGAAGGTGTGCCCTCGAAGCTTTCAGACGGGCGATCTTGTGCTGAAAAAGATTCTCCCACCACAATCAGATCACAGGGGCAAATGGACTCCCAACTACGAAGGTCCATTCGTTGTACGGAAGGTTTTCTCTGGAGGAGCCTTAGTATTATCCACCATGGACGGTGAAGATTTTGCATCCCTTGTGAACGCAGACGCAGTTAAAAAATACTTTGGTTAAAAGAGACCCACTGGACACAAAAAGAAAAGTCCAGGCAAAAATGGGGCATCCCGGCGAACCATAAAAAGGAAAAAGGTTCGGGAAAATATTAGGGATAAAATTGAAAAGATGTAAACCCGCAAAGTTGAAAACCTGAAAAGGCGACTTTCACAAAAATGGGTATCCCGGTGAATCGAAAACCCGAAAGGGCGGTTCAGGAAAAAGTTAGGGATTGAAAAGCAAATGACTGCGATCTGTGTATGAACTTCATTGCTTAGTGGATTGGGAGAACCTAAGGGCTGTTTATCCGAATCAATCTCTTCTGAAGACGAAGTGTTGGGAAAGCGTCAGGGTCAAGCAAGTCATAGAGGAATCAGCTCATGGTGTTTGTTTGCGCCACATTGCCGACATTGTTGTACTTTTTGTTTAAATTGTACACTTTTATATTTGCTGTTATGCTTACTTGTAGTTTTGTGCAGCTTCCTCTTTTCAGGAGTTACATCTGTTGTAAAACTTTGCCTATTTACAGGCCGTTTATCAATAAACATATACTATTCAGTACTTGTCAGTGTGCTTTGTTTTTATGCTTTTACTGTTCTGTTTGTGAAAAACGCCCAATGTTTTTGATGAACTTGCATACATAAACTTGCAGGCCTTGGCCAATAATTGCTAAAACTTTGATATTAATTGAATAATGTCACGGACGATGAACAAGATAATCTTGTTGTATAGGATGTCTTGTCTGTCTGTCTTTTGCAGGCTTGTTACCCTTGGGGCAAGTTTTTATGAATATGGTGGATTCCTCGGTTCCCCAAACAGTATTGTTCTCCAGCAGTTGAGGTTGTGTCTCTATCCCAGTAGAGTTATATGCAGTGTTTAGCATGTCCTTGGCTGTTCGCCAGTGCGCTTTTAATCCTCCGCAGAGTACGAGTATGTGCTTATTCCCCAGCGAGTCGAGATTAGGGCGTATCCCCACAGAGTAGGTGCCAAGCTTTCCCCAGCAGTGGCCTGTTACTTTTCCCTCTCATTCAGATTGATTGTAGGAACTCAGCTTTCAGCAGTGCAGACTGAGACCTCCGGCAGTTAGGTCTTTGTTCCCCAAGATAGTTGCGTCTTGGAAGGCCATTCAGGGCATTGTTGTTCTCTATCAGGTAAATTAGGATGTTTAGCCTGGATGTTTTAAGTACTCGGTGAGTTATCTGTTCCTCTGAAAGTTGTATTCCGGAGAGTCAGCCCGAGCATTTCCCTCAGCAAGTAGTGATCTGCATCCTAAATCGAGTGTGGATTTCCTACTCTTTTTTTATGAACTTTATCCCCGGTAGGTGAGCCTTTCGAGGCCTTTTCGTTTCGGTGTAAGTCTAATTGTTATTGGCATGGGTGAGCTTTCCCCTGCAGGGCTGTTTGTTGTTCCTGACAGGATGGTTTCTGTTTCTCTAGCATTTAATTTGTTGTTTCAGTACCGATGCATCTGCATGCGTGCATAGCATCTACCCAAATGCGTAGCATTTCCATCTCGTATGGAGCATTATGCCATTTTCAAACATTTGCATGTGAAACATAGACTAGGTTGTTATCTCTTTGTTTCAGGTGTATCATTGGAGGTTCGATCTTTTCATTTGGTATCCAGACCATGTGATTTCTCTTGGCCCACGTGGTATTCAGACCCTAGCTCATATTTTTCCCCATCAGCATCTTCGAATATGAGTGGATCATGATAAGTATGGTGATGATCTTCTTTCCCCATTGAGTATCCAGACTCCGGCCCATACCCAGTTGATGAGGTTTTCCTTTTTCTGTCGAGTATCTAGACTCCGGTAAAGAGGGTTGTGGTATCCAGACCACGGTGATTGATATTATTATGCTTTTTCCGTCGAGTATCCAGACTCCGGTGAAAACAGTGTGGTGTTCAGACTTTGATGGGTATAATTGTGATATTTTCCTTTCGTCCATTGAGTATCCAGACTCCCGCAATTTTCCAATGTGTGATGTACCTCTTAGCCCTATATGGTATCCAGACCATGGCAGTTCATGATGTGATCCATTTTGTTCGTTGAGTATCCAGACTCCGGTAATTTGAAACGGTATTCTTAAAACTCTGGCAGTATCCAGACCCTAATGAGTGTTTCTTCGTCCGTTGAGTATCTAGGCTCCGGTCAATTTTCGTTGAGCGTTCAGGTTCTGGCTTCTTAATTGAGTATCTAGACTCCGATGAATTTTCAATTTGTGATTTATTGCTTTCTCCGTTGAGTATCCAGACTCCGGTAAAGTTAGTTGGGTATCCAGACCCTGAGGAATCTTGTTTGTACCTATATTCGTTGAGTATCCAGACTCCGGTGAAGGCAGTTTTGGTATCCAGACCATATTAGTTTATCTGATGCTCCGTAATATCCAAATCACAATAATTGTTGTTATATCTTATTTCCGTGTGGTATCCAGACCTTGGCGCTTATTGTTTTTCTCAGCACATGTGGTATCCAGACCACAGCTCATATTGTGTCCCAACAACGTCGTTTGACTTGAATTTGTTGGATATCCAGATCCTGATGAATATATTTATTTTGCATAGAGCATCCAGGCTCAGATTGCATTGAGCATCCAGGCTCAAGTTATTGAGTATCCAGACTCAGATTTGTGTTTTTGAGTATCCAAACTCAGGTTATTTGCATAGAGCATCTAGGCTCAGATTGCATTGAGCATCCAGGCTCAGGTTATTGAGTATCCAAACTCAGATTTGTGTTTTTGAGTATCCAGACTCAGGTTTATTTCATAGAGCATCTAGGCTCCGAATTGCATTGAGCATCCAGGCTCTAGTTATTGAGCATCCAGGCTCAGGTTATTGAGTATCCAGACTCAAATTTATTAACCGAGTATCCAGACTCAGGTTATTTGCATAGAGCATCCAGGCTCAGATTGCATTGAGCATCCAGGCTCAGGTTATTGACTATCCAGACTCAGATTTATGTTTTTGAGTATCCAGACTCAGGTTTATTGCATTGAGCATCCAGGCTCTAGTTATTGAGCATCCAGGCTCAGGTTATTGAGCATCTAGACTCAGATTTATTAACCGAGTATCCAGACTCAGGTTATTTTCATAGAGCATCCAGGCTCAGATTGCATTGAGCATCCAGGCTCAGGTTATTGAGTATCCAGACTCAGATTTGTGTTTTTGAGTATCCAGGCTCAGGTTTATTATATAGAGCATCCAGGCTCCGAATTGCATTGAGCATCCAGGCTCAGGTTATTGAGTATCCAGACTCAGATTTATTAACCGAGTATCCAGACTCAGATTTATTACCGAGCAGTCAGGCTCCGTTTATTGAGCATCCAGGCTCCAATTTGTGTTTTTGAGCATTTAGACTCTAGTTTTTGAGTATCCAGACTCAGTTTCCTTTTGAGCATTCAGGCTCCGATTACCTCGAGCATTCAGGCTTCGATTTCTGTGGAGTACCCAAACTCCAGTAACTTGGATTGTTACTTTTCGCCAGTATGGTATCCAGACTATGGTGCCGCTTTTGACGTTTGTATTCTTTTCCCCAACAGGGTGGCTTTGAAATCAGTACTGTTGTATTCAGATTTTCTGCGGTTGGCAAATTTCCGTGTTCTTTGGTATTCAACCGTCTTTTACCTTGATTGCGTGAAAGCCGTTCACTTTTCACTCATTCAGGTCCAAGTCGTTTGAATAGGGGCAGCTGTTGCACCCCAAAATTTGCTCATCCTTTTCTTAACTTGGTTTATGTTTCATTTCATTTCATTTTGTTCTAGCATTTGCATTGCATAACATATTTCATTTTACAGGGGATCAAGAGGTTGTGCATAGCAAGAGAGTTCTTCTCAGAGCATTGAGCCTAAGCAAGGGTTGTTACTCAAGTTTGGATGGTCAGCAAGTCATCAGGAAGTGGGCATTGCTCTTGAGAAAGGATAGATGGATGTGTGTGGGTCAGCACCTAACTTGGAAGCCAACTAAAGAGCATCAGGAGATTGTGACTGCATGATTATGGGTATGAGATGTTGAGAGAGCTCATTGAGTGCCTTGAGGGCCACTTGGAGCTTATTCAAGTTGTTGTGTGAAGTGGAACAAGCCCCGGTCAAAAGTGTGGTATCTAGGGTTTTCATCTGGTCAACCCTAAGTCAATTGTGCAATTGAAGGAGGTTGAAACTCAATTTGAAGTCTTTATGGTCATGGGATATTGTGTTAAGATATATGGAATATTATTTCAAGCTCAATTCATCAAGGATCAAGTGTGTGAGAAGTTACTAAATTAGGGTTCTCAGGGTAAAATCTCCTATTTAGTGCCTGAATTCAAGACCACCTATCTCAAGATACATGTTTCATCTCAACTTTTGGCCAACATGGAACTTGTAGAGCATGTTCTTAGCTTTCTTTTGAGTACTAGAAGTCCTTGATTGGATTTATAGAACTCAATTTATGATCCAGACAAGTTACAAGTCATCAGAGGGATGTGATTTTGGTCAACAAAAGTCAACCAAATTCCAATCCATTTTTGACCTAGAAGGATGTTTCTCCTCAACTTTTTGCCAACATAAAAGTTGTAGGTATTGGTCTTAGCTTTCCAAAATGTACTAGAAGTCTTTCATCTAATTTGTAAAACTCAAGTTATGAGGGTTACAAGTTAGGGGTATTTTGGGAAAGTAAGATTACAGGTCATAAAATTATAGGTCCATTTCACATACTTGCACACTTCAAATGGAAATCTTTTCAACATGAAACTTGCTCCAAATGGGGCAATTTACATTACCAAATCATCTTTTGTCATGGTGGGAGCTTGGATTGAAGATTTGGGTTTTGAATTTCTCATAAAGAAGGCCTAAAATGAGAAATTGAGATTTAATTGATTTTAAACTTTCTCAAGGAAAATTTATACTTTTTTTGAGTGCAAATGATGATTCAAAGACATTGCCATTTTCACATTGGAAATTTGGGGTCTCTAAATTGGCCATTTTCATGGTTTCTTCCTCTTCAAGTAACAAGTTGGAAATCAACCATAAGATCAAAAGCAAGTCTTAAATCTTAGCCCTTTGATCAGCTCAAGTGATTTGCAGTTGATTTGAATCAAAATCCAAGCTGGTGCAGTGGAAAATACACGTTTGGCAACTTGAAAAAGTGTGGAAAAATGAATTTGTGAATTGGGCTTTA
The DNA here is from genome assembly GCA_963859935.3 of Lathyrus sativus. Taxonomy (NCBI): domain Eukaryota; kingdom Viridiplantae; phylum Streptophyta; class Magnoliopsida; order Fabales; family Fabaceae; genus Lathyrus; species Lathyrus sativus. The sequence continues at coordinate 342,903,784 of OZ012737.1, read as the reverse complement.
GGACTTGACTTGGAGCTCCATTTTCATCAAAACCCAACATATATAACACAAGGAAACTTCCTAGACCTAGAGAGCTAGTTTTGGTGGTGGTTTTTGCTGAAATAGAAAGTGGAAAAAGAGAGCACAAGTGAGAAATCATTTTTGGATCTACACCCAATTTCAAGCCAAATTGAGTTGATTAAGAGCTTCCTTAAGGCGTTTAGAAGGATTCTGGGTGGTTTGTTCAGAGTTTCAGCTCAAGACAAGACCCAGTGGAGGTGCTCCACTAGGTAAATTTGAAATCACTATATCTCTCATTTTAAGCCTTGATTCTGCACCATTTTTGCATTCTTGAGACATAGAAATAATGTAGATTGATAATGGATAAAACGAACTGGCATTTGGTGTGTTTTTAGTGTGACGCATTTTTCTTGTTGTTGGAATTTTGACTTATTCTTGAGCTTTCAGAGCAAATGAGATGTGGATTTGAACTCCTTGTGAGTTGTAGAACATTTCTGGGTAGGTTTGTTTGAGTTTCGTGAACTTTGATGTTTTGAGTCATGAGCTTGTTGTTTGCGATTTGCTTTCATCTTGAGGTTTTAGACCAAACCAATGATAGATTTAGATTCCCCTTGATTCGTAGATGAGTTTCCATATAAACTTCATTGGATTTGGTGGAGTATAGTGTTTGGTGTGTTTCTGTTCACTATTCACGATGGCCGGAAACTTGGGGAAGATGACCGGAGCTGTTTCCGGCCACCACCTGCGTATTACCCTTTCCATAGGTTGAAGATGATGCCTGGACCGTCTGATTTGTTTGACTTGCATTTGTGTCCATTTGATTAAGAAACATGTGAACTCACTTTGACCGTGTAGCACCTAATCCATTTTGAAATCTCATTAATTTGATGGCACGATGTGATCCACTTGATCATCTTACCTTTTGATCAACGTCCCCAAGCTGTTGGACCATGGTGCACGCCTGTTGACCTCACATACCTGATTTCATTATTTGTATTTTCTGAATTCTGACGGGCCTGGGCCCAGTGCTTTTGACACCCCCTTTTTGGCCCATTTATTTTCTGAACTGCATTTATTTCTATTTGCACCGTGTGTCCTTTTATTTTTATTTTTTATTTTGTTTTATTTCTGTTTTGCTTTTAATCATTTAAAAATAGCTCCAAATATTATAAAATTCCACAAAAATACTTTTAAGACACTTTAATGTGTTAAATATTTTTTGATATTTTTTATTTTCATTTTTGATTTATTTTTGAATTAAAATGGAATTAAATGCTTGAAGTTGTTTTTAAATTGATTTTATTTGCTCCTTTTGTGTTCTTGCTTTTTTTGTGGACCAATCTTTTTCTCCAATGATTGAGACCTTTTTCTCATGTGAATGATGAATTGGAGAGTCTTATAGGATGATTTTGGCCCTGGTTTATTGCATTTTTGTTTGACTTTTGATGCTTGCCTTTTGACCCTCGATTTTCCCATTTCAAAGTGGTACATCTTGAATTCAATTTTCTTTTGATGGTGCTTTGAGGGGATATGGACCTTGTGCCTTTGGTTTCGGTTTGACAACTTGTGCATTTTATTTGGGATTTTTTTATCCTTTTTCCTAATTTTGAGATGACTTGAAAGTCAAGTCATCTCTAAGGGAGGTTCCCACACAAATCTTGACCTAGTTTGACTTGGATATGACACTTTTGGATCCTTTGAGCTTGCAATGCCTTGTAATTCATGTTGCCAACATGTTAAGGATGTTTTTGGTTCAATTTTAGGTCATGACACTTCTTTTTACTTGTTCATTTGTGTTCATCTTTTGAATCTTTTGATTGTGGTTTCTATGTGGAGCTTTCTTGCCTTTCCTTTGTGCATATGCTTGCTTTTTCTTGTGGTATGTTTGCTTTTGCATTTGTGCACTCTCTTCTCATCCTCCATTCTGTCCCATGACTTTGGAATGATTATTTAAGGTTGCTTGGTCCCTCCTTAGGAGGAACTTGAAGCTTACCTAAAGTAATGAATCCATGAGGACTTTTTCTCATTGTTTTTGTTACTTGTTTTTGATGCATCTTTCTCCCTTCTCTCTTTGCATTTTCATATGCATGCTTGGTTGAGATGAGCTTGTGGTGGCTACTGCCCCACACATGTTTTCCTCCCACTTTCATTCTATGTGCTCTTACTTGTGCATTTGTGTTTGCATCCTTCATTTGCATTGTTTCCGATATTGTTTCTCCTTCTTCTTCTGTCTTCCTTCCCTTAGGATTTCTAACAAGAGAGGTTATGATAGACATTAGGGTTCTAACCATGCATGATAACATTAGGTAGAGGTTTCCCTTTTGTAATCCCAACTTTAGGTGCACTTTGCATGACAACTTTTAGGGTTTGGTCTAGTCCCCCTCTAGTTTGTCCCTTTCTCTTCTCATCTTCAAACAACTTCAATCCACTTAATAAAGATAATGAATGTTGTGCCATGAGCCTTGTACTTGGGAAATGGTGATTGAGTGGTTACCTCTCAATTTCCTAGAGTGTTTAGTATACGTCCTTAGGACGATATGCGACGCATTCGATCCTAAGTTTTAGACTTTGTTACAACATACATTATGAACACTCAAATTCAAAACACTTCTTCTTAAAAAACACAAAAACACTTCAAATCTTTTTCACCCTTTGGGGTTCTTAATCAGGAAAACTTTTTTCATAGACAAGAGTGTTGTTAACTTTCAGTCCTATCGCAAACGGTAACGCCTAAGTCTCTAATGGTCGAGCTGCATACACCAACTGCTAGAACTGTTTGTTAACCATACTCGGGTAAAACTTTTGAACAGCCTGTGTTCTCGTTAGCCCGAACTACGTTTTCTATGATCTTTCATACCAGATGAAAGTACGTAGGAATAAGATGCGATGTCTTAGCGAGCAACCTTCCCCCTTTTTTTAGCCGTAGTTGGTCGAACTACGTTGACTCTGACATTCCCATTGCACAAGGGAGTACGTAGGCACAGAGCGGCGATGCTTTGCTGAGTCAGTCCTTTTTTCTTTTTCTTTTATCCATAAGCCATTAGCGTAGATATTTTACACACCCTTTTAGATAGACAACACATGCGTGGATCCCGTCGAGTACGACGGACGTGAGGGGTGCTCATACCTTCCCCTTGCGTAACCGACTCCCGAACCTAGGACTTGGTTGCGATGACCTCGTCTTTTCCCGTTTTCGTCAGGTTTTTTCCGATCGTTTCCTTTCCCTTCTTTAGGATAAATAACGATAGGTGGCGACTCTGTTAGTCATTACCGGCCTCTTTTTTTTTGCAGTAGCGACAAAGGGCCATTGGGCTTAGGTTGATAAGCCCACACGCCCAGACCATTGTTGCACCTCCTACTTTTATGCTTAGTTTTTAATTAGTTTTAATTAGTCCTTAATTTTAGATTTTTGTTCTCAATAATTTTTCTAGATGTTTAATTAGATATTGGATTAGAAATTAATCTTGTTGTAATTTTAGTTATTTGATAATTAGATTAGTTATTATTTTTGAAATTAGATTTTAGCTAGAGATTATTAAGATTTTAATTAGATTTTAATTTTGAATTGAATTTTGATTTAGATTAATCTAGAATTAGGATTAACTTTTGATTAAAAATTAATTTCGAATTAATTAGACCTTGCTTTTGATTTTTGAGTGAATTTTAATCTTATCTTTTATTGATTTTTGTTTTAGGAATTAACCTTGATAATCTTGATTAATTCTAATTATGACTAAACTTTAATTTTAATTTCGATGCTGGTTTTTGATATTTGTTTAGATATTTGCTTTGTCACTGATTCTTGATGTCGTTTCTGATTTCTTTCCTTGATGATACCCGATGCACGCCTCGAGCTTAGTACTCTGACATGAATTTCTTCTAAACCTTTTCTTAATTAATCAACAAAAGTAGTGGGTTCTTAGAGTCTAACATTCCTTGGATCCTTGAACGAACACTCTTGAGGCGCACGCCTTGGGTTGTGTTCGTCCCGTCTTTCATTTTTAAAGATACTTAATCCTTTGATCCTTCTAAGACACTTAATTCTTTTCAAAACTTTTATTCACTTCCAAAAAAACCCTAACATGATTAAAACATTTAACATAATTAAACCACTCCTTAAATATGACTAAGCAAACTTTTTTTCTCAATTAAAAATGGAGATATTGAATTTTTGAGGTGTAGCACTTCTTGGGTTCTTGAATGAACGCTCTTGAGGCGCACACCTTGGGTTGTGATCATTTCGATCTTTCATTTCTAAAATACTGTCGTAACCCGAAATTTGACCTCCCTTTTTCCTTTTGCATAAGCATGTGCATTCGCATCGTTGGCATACATATTCACACTTTTTCTCTGTGTTTTTTTGCAGGAATATTCAAGTTTTTCAAGCCCGATTAATCCCATCCTCTCAAAGGTATCACATCATCAAAACGAGCACAAAATAAAGGTTTCTACGCCTACTCATCAAAGAAAAAGGTCGAAAATCGGAACTGCGGCCACAACACCATTTTGCAAGCAAAATATGCAAATTTTGCCTGTGGTAATCGGTTACCACTTTAGGATAACTGGTTACCCTGTGCAAAAATGTAGTTTTTGCTGCATTTTGTGTAACGTCACTTTAACTCTACCATTTTGAGGGTCTACTTGGCTCTAGCATTGTATGGAACATGTTAGACATCTTTAGACACTTCAAGACCTTTCTAAACACTTCAAGGCATTTGCTCCAATACATCAATTTGGATTAAGACCACCATGTTTCTTCATTCCCAAGCATGTGAGCCCTTAGATTCAAGTTTTCATTGGGATGATTACCGAGTTAACTACCTAACTAATTGAGTTAACCTCTAACTCAATGAGTTGAGGCTATCTAACTCCAAGGCTAGTTCCAAGGCTACATCCAAAGCTCATTCCGAACCTAGCAACTCCGAAGCAAAACTCTATATAAGCAAATCACCATCATTTCACAAGGGGGTTCAATCATTTTTCTCAATTTCTACATCCTTCACTCTCAATTCTCTCATATTTTCTCTGAATTTTCTACAACATTTTCACCTTCATCTTCATCCTCTCCTAAAAACCCTCACAAAAGCTCAATTTCCACTATTAGAGTGTTGCACCCCAAAATTTGACCAACATTTATTTACCCATCAAGTGTTTGAAGGTTGGTACCTTCATCAGAAAGCTTAAGAGACCCTCAGAGGAATTGGTTGAAACCAAGGTTGCGTGCCTCATAACTTGAGAGTTGTGGGAGCTCCTCAGATGATTCTGAGACTATGAGGATAGACTTGAAGCTTTGAGAAAGCTTATGAGATGTCTTGAAAGCCATCATGAAGCCCAGAGAGGTCATTATACAAGATTTCAGAAGATTCAACCATGAATGGTAGAATTAGGGTTTGACTGGGTCAACCCTAGGTCAACTGATGATTTGGAGAAGGTTGGGACCTAATCCAAGGGCCATGTGATCATGGAATGATGTATTGAAGTGTTATAAGGATGATTCCTAGACCAACTCATCATGATTGAGGAGTTTGAGAAGTTTCAAGCTAGGGTTTCTAAGGATTGACAGTGTAAAATCCCCTAGTTTGATCCCTATCTTCCAGGCAGTTTTAGCTCAAGATGTGATTGTCATCTCATCTTCCCCACAACATGAATATTGTATATCTTGTTCTTAGATTTAATTTGAGTGGTAGAAGTACTTGATAGGATTTGCAGAGCTCAAGTTATGGTTTTGACAAATTACAGGTCATCTAAGGTATGTGAATCTGGGTCCTTGAAAGTCACCCAACTTGCAGACAACTTTTTCCCTAGTAGGATGATTCCTATGGTCTCTTGGTCAACATGAATGTTGAAGAGAATCTTCTTAGCTTTCTAGATAGTACTATAAGTCCTTGATAGGATTTGTAGAACTCAACTTATGGCTTTGACAAGCCAAGGGCATCTTGGTCATTTGGAAGTTATAGGTCATTTCAAGCATAAGGCCATATCTCCTACTTCCAAACTTCAAATGGAAAAATATTCAACATCAAAGTTGCTTAGAATTATGTTTTAAGGCTATTAGGGTTGTCATGAGATGTTGGAAAGGCTCATAGCAAAAAGTGATAAAAATGGCCTAAAAATGAGGCATAAGTTAATTCAAGTGAAATGGAAAATCATAAAATCCAAGTTATAAACCCTAACCATGTCATATGATAGGTCATTTTGACTCCAAATGACATTTTAAGAACAATGGTTCAGCCACAATTTTGATTTGAGGCTTGCATCTTAGGGTTGCTTTGTAAAAGTCTTGCTTGCATAATGGGGTACCAAACCAAAACAAGGAAAAAGTCCATAAACAAGGTGTTTGTGCATTGTATCTTATCACATATCTCATGTAAGGAGATATTCAAGGCAGAATGGTAAGGTTGCAAGGGTTTTGTCATGATATATCATGTGGTGAGAATTGAATTGCAAAATACCATATCATAGAAAATTCAAGTGCTTACTAGATGGTTCTAGGAGGTTCTAGACCTTTCTAAACCTCTCTATATATTGAGTACAACTTCCATTGGTGAAAGGTTGGTGATAGTTGGTAATAATTGGTAAGGGTTAGTGCAAAAAAAGAGAGAATTGATCAAATTTCTTCCATTTGCAATTCAAGATCAAACCTCTATTCTTCTTCATTTCCATTTGTTTCTTCTACACAAATCCATTCCATTCATCATAATGAACAAATGCATACTGGTTTGAGGAGCCATTGATGAAGGTTTGAAGGTGTGGTGGTGAAATTGCAAAGAAGCAAATCTGATTCGAATTCAGTGGTACCAGCTTGCTACATCATTTCTTTTGCAAACAGAACTCAAAGAAGCATACAAGGACCATTGCTGGAGAGTTGCAAGAGTTGAAGAGAAGAATAACTGCCTCTGCCATTACCAAGAACCAGGTTGGCAAAACCTTCTCTACACCCTTATTTATGTACTTTTAGATTAGGTGGTTAGTGTAGATTCGTTAGTGACCATTAGGTGATTAATCCTGGGAAATTAGAGGGCATTCTGTGAAGATTGAAAGTTGGACATGGTTTCTTTAATGATCAAGAACTCACTGGATAGTGAGCATTATTTCGTGTGCTATAGCTTAGGATGATCATTGATGCAAGGTGGTTATATTAGTGTAAAGAAACCTAAGAAATATTGAAGTCGAAACTTGATGATATGTTGAGGTTGGTTTGGTTATCCATTCGGTTTGGAGGATAGAATTTGTTTCAATGCAATCTAAGGCCACAACTGTATTCTACGTGAAAAATGGGTTAAATCTGGGCTTTGAACGAGTGAAATTGGTGGAGGGACGAAGGAGAACGATGAGCTGGAAGATGTGCATGAAGCTTGTGTTTAAATGGTGATGCTGAAACCCTAATATTCCAAGGTTGAAGACGGTCCTGCTACCGTCAGATCATGTGTGACCGGTTGACTGGGAAGGGAATCCAACGCCCCAGATTCAAAGCAAAATTGGGAGGGAAGCTGGCGTTGAAACGCCGCATTTCACTTAACCCAAATTCTGGGCTTAAGTAATTTTTTTGCTTTCCAAACCCCCATGCAGGCCCAATTCCAGAAATGCACTGTAATTTGATGTTATTCACACCGCGACTTTATCTTTTTTTCTTTTCATTTTAATTAGTTTTTCTGAGTTTTAATGGGCCAGGCGCGCCTTGCTAACGCCACCCCCCAGTATGGGCCCAAATGAGATGATAACTGGACATTATTACTGCTTGCACCCACCTCATCATTTCTCATATTAATTTTCCTCCATTTTTTTTATAACTTTAAAAATTCATAATAAATAGAAAAAATAATATTTTCTAATGGGATTTTTTTTCCACTTTCCATTTTCTGTCTAGAAAAATATAAAACCATAAAATAGCCATTTTATTTCATTTTTATATTTTTTTGCACAGTTTCTCGTTTAATTGCTTTTTGTGATTCTTTTAGTTGATATGTGAATTTGTAGATTTTAGTTAGGGTAGTTCCCTTAAGTTTTTTAGTTCAATATTTTTAGGGTAGTTAGATGAATGTTTTAGGTTCCCCCTGAATTAATGCCATATTTTTGTGGTGATGTTTAGGATAGTTTTAATTAGGTAGTTCTAGGTAGTGTAGAATTAGTTTAAAACTTCAACATAGGTCCATAACAATTGTAGATTTTTGGTTTTTAGGGCAATTTAGACTATGTGGAATATATGGGACTTAAGGGTAGGTAGGTAAGATCCCTTAGAAATTATATTAGGATTTAATATGATAGTATGCTATTTTTGGTTGATTTTTGTATTGAATGAGTGTTTGTGTTGCCTTTAGGGCATGTTTGTTTAGTTTGCTTTGCTTTGGAGTTTCCCTTTGGCTTGAGGAGCTTGGTATCTCATTGAGGAGCATTGTGGAGCATGGTTGAAGACTTGAAGATGCATGGAGGAGCTTGAGAGCTTGTTCTTTCTTCTTTTTGTTTTGTTTTTAGGGTTAGGATTAGGAAGAGCTTAGATGTAGATAATTTCTTTCTCAAACATGGATGGTATCATTCACCTCCATTCCTCCCTATGATTCAAAGTCCTTCCAGGGTATACACCTCTCTCCTTTGGAGGGATAAGTGCTATACCTAGGAGGAAGAACTTTTGAGGGAACCTTTCCCTTGATATTGAACCCTTATAGGTCACCTTGGGTGATCAAATAAGCAGTTCAATATCCCCCAGCTTATCCAGTAAGTGATTTTCTCTGGTTTTGATTGTCTTGAGAGATGCAGAGCCTGAGCATGAAGATGAAGACTTCATTGAAGATTATTGCAGAGGATGACTCCTTGAAGACTACCATTCTAGCTGAAGCTTGAAGAGCATGAAGATCAAGTTGATACTTGAAGATCCCTGAAGATGGTGAAGCCTGAAGGTGGAGCTGATCAAGAAGCTGAAGCTTAAGGGAGAAGATGAGTTGGAACTCATGTTGTAAGGTTGAAACCTGGAAAGCAATTGGTGATTGAAGTCTGAAGACTAAGATGCTGCTGGAGGAGCTGAGGCCTTCTTCTGTTTTTCTTTTCTGTATTGTGTGTTTTGTTTGACTTGTTTGTTGCATTAGATTAAGTTCATCTAGAATAGGTAGAATCTAGGAGCATGATTGCACTAGAGGTTGAGTTACTCCCTCTGCTTGTATTGTTACTGCGTGGCTTTGCTTGCGGGTATTCGGTAGAGCCCAGCTCCCTTGCCCATGTGGTTTGTTTGCCTGATGGCATTTCTTTTCATCTTATTTGTATGATTGCAGTTTACTGTTTATTGCTTGATAGCATGTTGTTTATATTTCAGTATGATTACTGTTATTTCATGACTGGCTTGAGGTTGAGATGAGCTTGTGGAGGCTGAAGCCCCACACACATTTCCTCCCTCACTTGCATTGCATGCATTTTACTGTTAAGCTGATGCTTTGTCTGTTTGGTGTATCATTGACATGATCCCTTAGGACTCTCATTTCCTTTGATAAGGATTTGATGATAGACTTTTAGGTTGAAACCTATGCATGACAACTTCTAGGAGTTCCCTGTTCAAACCTCAACCATAGGATGAATCCATGGCATGATAACAGTAGGACTTGATAGTCTCCCTCCTAGTTGGGCCTGTTCTCTTCTCATCTCAAAACAGTTTAAGATACAGTAATCATGAATGATTTCTTTCGTACGTTACGAGCCTTAAGCTATCTGAGAAAGGATTGTGGGAGAGTTTCTTTTCCACAGTCTGGATGTTTAGTATGGTACCCTTTGGGTGACATGCGACACATTCACTCTCAGGTCATAGTCTCTAGTGCGGTTGAAATCGCAAACACAATAAAAAACACTTCTTTCGTAAAAGACAGGAAATAAACCGTAGTTTCCCGAACTACGTGAGCTCTGATCTCTCATACCTGTTGAGAGTACGTAGGCATAAAATGGCAATGTCTTGGCGAGCAACCTTCCCCCATAACCCTTCGTAGGCCGAACTACGTTGACTCTGATTTCTCATTCTCTGATGAGAATACGTAGGCATAAAGTGCGACGCTTTGCCGAGTCATTTCTCTTTTCTTTTTCATCCAGCCTTGATAGGTAGATAGAATAAAACCAACCCGTCCAAGTAAACACAACAAGCGAGGATCCCGTCGAGTACGACGGACGTGAGGGGTGCTAATACCTTCCTCTTGCGTAACCGACTCCCGAACCCAGACAATGGTTGCGATGACCTTGTCTTACCCTTATTCGTCAGGTTTTTCCGATCGTTTCCTTTCCCACTCTGAGGGATAAATAACGAAAGGTGGAGACTCTTCTGTCATGCCGGCACCTTATTTTCGCGCAAGCGACAGCTGGCGACTCTGCTGGGGACTTCTAGGGTTCCCTATGCGAGTCTCGCCTTGGATTTTCTTCCTAGCTGTCTGGGACCGTCCCCAGTAGCTGGCGACTCTGCTGGGGATCGAACCCAGAGTCTCTGGTTCTCCGTTCCCCTATGAGAGTCAATCCTAGCGTTTGTATGTTTACTTGATGGGTTGCGTTTATTTATCGCATTTTACTTCTCGCACTTTATTTCCCGCATTTTATATTCAGTATAATATGATTATTTGTGCTGTTGTGGGATGGGAGTTCTGATGAGTGAGAAGCCAGACCCAGGCTTGAGTGCACTATAGAGTTGAAGTGGAAATTAGTGGGCGCGTGCTTGCTTTGCAGGCACTAGTGTCTCATGAAATCCACGCTCAGACGAGGTTCATCCGGTTGGCTTCACTTTCAACCCTTTGGGTTGAGACGGTTGCTGGTTTGGTGGATTGTCGACTCTGGGGACCGATCATTTGTGATTCAGCTAAGTGAGGCCGCTTCATGAGCTGGTGATGCCACACCTTCTGGGTATCGTATCACCCCTATTGAAAGTCTGTGACGCTGATGAACGCATAGGATGCCGTACCTTGAGTCAGTTTAGGTCCATACCTGTGAGTGGGATTGAGTTTATTGCAGGAAACCTTGACTTTCAGACCACTTGGTTTTCTTGACAGTGAATCAGTTATGCTGGTACCAGGGTTCCTCAGTTGCAGATTTGTCTGTTCTTGATAGAGCAGGTTTTGATCAGAGGATCTTATCATCAGGTGTATGTCTGTTCTTGATAGAGCAGGTTTTGATCAGAGGATCTTATCATCAGGTGTTTGTCTGTTCTTGATAGAGCAGGTTTTGATCGGAGGATCTTATCATCAGGTGTATGCCTGTTCTTGATAGAGCAGGTTTTGATCAGAGTATTGTCATCAGTTGTTTGTTCTTGATAGAGCAGTTTTGGGGTTTGAAGATCTCATCGGCAACTGTATATTTGTCCTTGATAGGGCAGATTTTTGATTTGGGGTCTGAAGACTTCATCAGCAGATATTTCTTGATCATACGTCCGAGGTCCTTATTATCAGACATTTGTTCTCGACAGAGCAGAACTATGATCCTATGTATATGGTCCTATCAGATGGTTGTTCTTGGCAGATCAGATCTGTGGTCTTACACCGGGGTTTTCTTCTCATCAGTGATTGTTGATACAAAATCTCCACAACAGCAGTTACCTGGATATATTATTGCATGACTGCATTTTGCATTAGTTCGCATATTCATTTTTGCATTCCATTAGCATGTGTCTGTGCTACAGGCGCACTTCGTACCCTGATTCTGGTGTCCCGAGCAATATGAGATATTTTCTTCCATGAATGGATCTAGTCTTATCACTGCATTGACACTATGTTGGCACGTTAACACCAGAATTAGGGGTGATCTCCTAAACGTACAGACACCCATGGCATTAGCATAATTCATCTTGCATGACAGAAGCCGGGGCTTGTCTTCTAACCCTTGTGTTTGCAGGTTTGACTCAGAATCGAGCAACTCAGACTAATGGAGCAGGTACAAGCTGAGTTGGGGAAAATCCAAAGCCAGTTGGGGCAGGTCATGAATGACGTACAGGCAGTGCGCCTGGACCAGCAAGTACTCAGAGAAGAGAATCAGCAGCTGCAGAATCAGTTGAGCTTTCTCATGGGAGTGGTGAGAAGTATGCTAAAAAAGGAGAGTGGTCAAGCACCCGAGGTGGAGACCAAAGTGCTTCCTCCATTGCCGTCAGTGCCACCTGTGCTGAAGCCAAGTGGACCTCATGGATCCTCTACACAGCATGAAGCTCAAGACCTGTCTCTTCAGCAGCCGCGCCAGGCATCTCAGAATAACCCTGAAGGTCATAATCAAAAGAAGAAGCTACTTGATAGAGCTGTGGACCCAATACCTATGAGTTATGCCCAGCTGTTGCCACAGTTGGTTCAGAACCATGTTCTCAAGCTTTGGACTTTGGATCCACCGGATGACGTGTCATCAGACGTTGATCTCAGAACACATTGTGATTTCCACTCAGGAGCACCGGGGCACCATGTTGAAACATGTAAGGCTTTCAAGAATAAGATTCAAGACCTTATTGACTCAAGGACAATTAGGTTTGTGTCGGGCGGTGTGAGAGCATCGGGAAAGTTTATCCCGTACCCTGAAGAAGAGGTGAATGATTCCACTCCTTTGCCTGAAGCTGAGAAAGATCTTGAATATGTCCCGCGACTTTTGGTGACTGAATCGCCTCGCTCGCAGTTTCTACCTAGATCAAGTTCAAGGACGCAAGCACCTAAACAAGGGACCGTTGCCATTCAGAAACGACAACCTCTTGCTCCTTGGCGGAAAGAATACCAGTACCAGAATCGAAAGAGGCCTCGCAACCACTTGGAACGAAGGAATGCTCCTTTCCAGCCAGTGCCTGTGCCGTATAGCCAGATTCTTCCACAGTTGATTCAGAATTCTTTGGTGGAACCGAAAGCTCTCAAACCCGTGCCAGAGCCTTACCCTCCAGGGTACAATCCCCATGCTCAGTGTGGTTACCATGGTGGATCTCCGGGGCACTCAACTGAAGATTGCAAGGCTTTTCAGGCGAAAGTGCAACAATTGATCGATAAAGGGTGCATTTCCTTTCCAAAAGGAGTTTTGGTTGTGCGTGACAACCTCTCAGCTGTCTGAGCTCGCAGATTCAGAGGGTTATTTCCAGAAGCCAGTGGTCCAGACAGGCAGACGTCCTCAGCATTGGCAGTCCTCAGACTTTTTATCATTTGCATTTGTAGTTTCTTTTCTACTTGCTGTTAAACATTGTATGTTTCGAATGGTAATGTTAATAAAGTGACTATGCATTTTTCTGAATTAATTATGTCGTTGTCACTCATTTACTGCATTGCACTGACACTTGCATTTTATTCACTCCACTTTATCACTATGATTAGCAATGAGTGGAGGGAGGATGACGAAACTGAATACTCATAACCGATGATCGTATTGCTTTCAGATAAAACCTTGCCGATGACGTACAAGGCATTGTTTCAAATCCCCTAAACACCGGAGAGATAAGGAAGAGAATCCCTTGTTAACCACTTCGAGCCAAGAAGTAGGAGTTTCTTTCAGACTCTTGAACCCTCACATCTTAACCCGGGGCAGGGTAGTTGTCAGTTAGCTTGATCGGGCGTTCAAGTCTTATAGAGGAGTGTTGTCCTTCGAGGACCAATCACATCAGATTCCTCCCCAGAGGTCGTACCTCGTCAACCACAATGGTTAAACCTCACCAATCAGGAGTGAGACAGTTACAAGCCTCTCGGATAAATCCAGACAGCCAGTGTCGCACGACTTGTTTCAAAAAAAAAAAAAAGAGAATAAGAAAGCCCGCTAAATAAAAAAGGAAAAGCTGGAAAGCAAATACTTAGGCAAAAATCAGGGCATCCCGCTGGACTTCAAAAGAAAAATTGAAAAGAACTCTGAAGAGTCAGTCCAGGCAAAAATTAGGGAATCAAAAGAATGAAAAAGAAAGGATATAAAAAAGAAAAAAATCCTCAAACAAGGACAAAGTCGTGCGGATACAGGCACCGAAAATGAAAAAGGAATAACTGTCACTCCGAAACACCTTGTGAGTTCTTTAACCAGTTGTTCCCAATGTTCAACATACCTCTCGAAGAGGCGAGCGCTCGACCCAAGTTAACTGAACTTTAGGATTGGAGATCATCACGTAGAAGGGGTGGGTATAAATCATAATTTGAGCCGAATATCCTTTGTTTCACGAACCGTGAACCCGACCACGATACAACCCTTAAAAGACCTAATTGAGGCAGGGTTTATTCTGAAAGCGCATTACGATAAGGTTGAGTAACCTGAATCCTACATGATTTGCTAATCATATCCTTATTGTATTTTTCACTGATTGAATCAGCACTACGTTTGAACCCTTTGGTTCATTCGTCACTCACTAGCATGACACGTAAATGAGTGATAGTACTTTTTTTTCAAAATCTGCATGAACACTGCATTAAAATTACCATTCGTGAATAGACAATTTTAATTGCAGGTCAGTAGTTGATACGAAGGAACTCCAACAGGGAGTAGTCAATCAGGACTGAATCGTCAGAAGTCTGGATCAGAATGGTATGCTGCGAAGCCCTGTGAATTTGGGGCATTGACTTCCTGTGAGTTTGGAATCAGTTTGTCTGGGGACAAGTCTCGGGGTATCAGTTGATTATGGGACAGTTTATGCAAGAAGCAGTTGATCGGAAGTGAACCTTCTCGAGACCCAATCAGGGGCAGTTATCCGGAATTCTTGCGATTTGAGGGCAGATCCCTCCAGTGTTCAATCAGAGCATGTTGAGTCGCTCATTGCTCGTTCAGGGGCAAGCTACTTCAGCGACATTGAAGCCAACCATGCTGAGAGTTGATTAGTGGGGGATGAATCCTCCCGTTGTACAGATGTTGGGGCAAGCCATCTGAAGATTGTCTTGTTACCAGCTGTTTTCTGTTCAGAATGAATTTTCCCCAAAAGTCGGATTGGGGCAAGTTGAATTGCACTGGGGCAAGTTGTTCAAATGAGTTTGTTCACCCTAGCAAGAGTTGAGTGTCGGGGAATCGTGTCATTACCCTGCCAAAACCTGAGCCTTCTGAAGAAGCCTTGCTATCATTGGATGGTTATCCTACAGCCCAACCTGTTACTTGGCTCCATGATTGGTAGTCTGTATTCCCTGTGTTGACGTTGTTGAACCAGGATTGTTTCTCAGCAGAAATGTACGGTTTGAGGTTGTTTCCCCTGTGCAGTTTGAGACTGCAGCAAATTGAGATGGCATTTACCCCTTATCAGAGTAGGGTCAAGATTAGCCTCGGTAGGGCGGGATTGATATCCCCGACAGAGTATGGCCATCCCAAGCATTGAACGTTGATTAGCCTGATGTGCTATTTCCTAAGTGGGTTAAGACTGAAGCTTTCCCTGACCGACAAATTTGGGTTTATTTCCCCAGCAGTGGGACTGATGCAATGTTGTATCCCCATAGAGTCCGAGTGTGACTCCCTTTCCCTCCGAGTCTAGGTCATTGACTCATTCCTCAAGCAGAGGTCGACGGTGATTCCCTCATTGAGTAATCTCTAGACGGGTAGATTTTGATGTCAGCCCGAGAAGAGTTATTTCTCAGCAGATTGCTTCGTACCCTATAAGGACTTAGGGTGTTCAAAAAAGACCGTTCAGGGTTGTCTTCCTCGATGAAGTGAGATTCAATTTCAGTGATCGATTGTTATCTGCCACAGACGCCAGAGGTGTTTCCTTGATAGGATCAGTACATCTCCAACAGAGTTGTACCATGAGTAGCTAAGGATTGATATCCCCAGCAGTGTTGATACACGAGTACTCCTCAGACTTGATTGGTCCATCAATTGTTACCCAGCAAGGGTCAGTCTCCGTGAGACGTGTGCAAGAGTTATCCTCAGCGTGTCAAGATTGATATCGTCAACAGAGTGTAGCCCTTTTCCCCAGCAAGAGGATAACACTTCCCCAGCAGCAGGCAGGTAGATTGATATCCCCAGCCGGGCATAGCCATGGTTGGCAGATGAAGTGTTCCCCCAAGCAGATCCTGAAGGACTGTCCAGCAAGCAGAAGTTTGTTTATCCCCGTAAGTTTGAGGACTTAATGACATGAGTGTCTTGTAGCCTGAAGGCTATGTTCCCCAGAAGGGTCGTTTCCCAGAGAGTCGTTCAGGGCATTTATCGCTTTCCCCATGCAGAATAACAGAGGGTGGTGTGTTGCTCAGCCTGATGTGCTGTGTTTCCCGGAGGAGCCCGTCGTCCCAAGGTTTAAGCACGGTTGAGATTGGCGCGGGTGGCAGTTTCCCTGAAGGGTAGATTTTTCCTCAGTAGAATGGTTACTCCCCCCGAGAGGATGGTTCCTCTTCCCAACATTTATTTTGCTGGGGCATATCCTTGCATGACTGCATAACAAAAATGTAGTATTTCCGTTTCGCATGGAGCATTACACTCATCCATGCATTTCCCAGCATGTGCATATTGAAGCACGAACCAGGTGGTTACCTTTTCCCCAGGCAGAGATGATTCTCTTCCCCAAGCAGACGCATCCTGAAGGAACGTCGCCTCCTCAGCTGAGTCACGCGCCGAAGCATGATTTTTCCCCCCAGCACCGGGTCACAAGTGCAGGTTTCATAGAAATGTCCGGGTGTCGAAGCTCGTGTTTTCCCCAGTAAAGTCGCCGAAGCTCGTATTCTCCCCCAGCACCGGGTTACAAGTGCAGGTTTCATAGGAAACTATTCGTACGCCGAAGTATGCAGCAACTGATAGTGCCAGACTGAAGTCTCCAGCGAAATTGGGATTCCCCACCAGAGGCGTATTCTCTCCCGAAGTCGGATGATTCCCTCTTCCCCAGTAGACTGTTGGAACAGCTGATGTTGTATTCCCCTGCAGAGTTGTACTCTCCCCCGAAGTCGGATGATGCCTTCTACCCCAGCGGAATTGAAATTCCTCATCAGAGTTGTACTCTCCAGTGAAGTAGAATGATTTCTCTCTCCCCGGCTGAATTCACAAAACCCCCAAGAGAGCCGAATCCTTGGAAGCAATTGGGACCATGAGTGGTTTTCCCTAGCAGAGCGTTGAGCAGCTGATGCTGTATTTCCCCCAGAGTCGTACTCTCTCCAGCGGAGCAGAATGATTTCCCCTTCCTCAGCCGAGTTTGCAGATACCCAAGAGAGCCGAATCCTTGGAAATTGATCAGACCCTGAGTGGTTTTCCCCAGTGGAGTGTTGAGCAACTGAAGTTGTTTCCCCACAGAGTTGTCATCCCCAGAAGAGTAGCTGAGACGGCTACGCAGTTTATTCTCGCGACGGATATCGTTTCTTCTCAACAGGTCCAGGTTCTCGTAGAGCTTCGTTCCTCTGCAGTAATCAGCTGAAGTTGTTTCTCCTGCAGCAGTCAAATGAAGATCATTTCCCCAGACGGAGTCCAATTGATATTGGCGTGGCCATGTTCTCCTCAGCAGGATGATTCCTCTATCTGAGTAGTTCTTTCTCCTTGACAGGAGGATTTCCCCCCTCGGCATTTATTTTGCTGACGGGATCACATCATTGTGCATGATTGCATAACATTTATCATAAACGCATAGCATTTCCACAGTGTGGAGCATGACGCCGAAGCATACGCATAATAAACATGATCTAGGTTGTTACCGTTCTTGTTTTGCAGGTGTTCCGCCGAAGGATCAGTTGCTCAAAACGATTCCTGACATTCTCCCCAACGAAGTCGCTGGCTCAAGATGATTTTTGAGATTCCCAGCGAAGTCTCCAGTTCAGGATGACTCTTGAATTCCTCAACAGGGCCGTTTGCGTAAGATGATTCTTAGGCTCCCCAGTGCAGTCCCCGGTGAAGGTTGTTCAGGATGATTCCTAAAGCCGCAAGAGAGCCGAATCCTTGGAAGCTGCCCAAGCCACGATTGGTTTGTCCCCGGCAAGAGTTGTCCAGGATGATTCCTGGAATTCCCGACAGAATGTTTGCTCAGAATGGTTAGCAGTTCAAGATGACTCTTGAAGGTCCCCGACGAAGTTATTTGCTCCAGATGATTCTTGAAGTCCTCAGCAGAGTTGATTCCTCCAGAATGAGTTCTGGACCCCCGGAGCGGAGTTACTTGATAGTTCTCCAGATTCCCCAGCGGCGAAGCGTCATCTCCAGCAGGTTTCCGACGGCGAAGTTGAAATCTCCCTTGAAGACTCCATGATTGAAGTCTGATCAACCTGATGTTTGAAGTCCGGCTGGTGCCCGACAGTGTTTTTGAATGCCTGAGGGCATGATCGACTATGTAGTACCGGTTACCGTCTGACCAATTCCCCAATGAAGTTTCTTCACCTTGACGGCGAGGTCAGACGATGTTGTTTTGATGGCGAGGTCAGATTATGTTTGTTTCCGGCAGCGATGTTGGATGTTTGCTTTGACGGCGAGGTCAGATTATGTCTGTTTTGGCGGCGATGTCAGAAGATTATGTTCGACGGCGATGTCAGACTCTTTAAATCCCCAGCAGAGATTATGTTGAGTACTCGACGGCGATGTCGGGTGTTTCCCAGATTATGCTAGTTTTCCAGCGGCGATGTTGGATGTTTGTTCGACGGCGATGTCGAATGTCCCTCAGAGTTATGTTTGTTTATGACGGCGATGTCAGATTCTCTATTTCTCCAGCGGCGATGTTGGGTATTTTGATTGTCCGACGACGATGTCAGATTTAGTGCTCCAGCGGCGATGTTGGGTGTTTTGACAGAGATTCTTCAGTTTTCCAGCGGCGATGTTGGGTATGTCAAGTTGATCTAGTCCTCCAGCGGCGATGTTAGGTGATTCAGATCCTTTAGTGCTCCAGCGGCGATGTTGGGTGTTTTGGTTTTCTGGCGGCAATGTCAGGTGATTTAGTTTTCCAGCGGCGATGTTGAGAGTTTCTCAGAGTTTTGTTGGATAATTCAGTTTTCCAGCGGCGATGTTGGGTGTTTGTTTGTTTCCAGCGGCGATGTTGGGTATGTTTGTTTCTGGCGGCGATGTCAGGTGATTTAGTCTTCCAGCGGCGATGTTAGGTGTTTTGCTTATGACGGCGATGTTAGATTTAGTTCTCCAGCGGCGATGTTGGATATTTTGGTTGATCGACGACGATGTCAGATTTAGTTCTCCAGCGGCGATGTTGGATATTTTGGTTCTCGACGGTGATGTCAGATTTAGTTCTCCAGCGGTATGTCAGGTGATCTGGTTTTCCAGCGGCGATGTTGGGCGTTTCTCAGATTATTTTAGTTCTCCAGCGACGATGTTGGATGTTTGTTTCCCCGAGTTATGGTTGTTCTTGGCAGCGATGTCAGGTGATTTGGTGTTCCATCGGCGATGTTGGGTGCTTCTCAGAATTTTGTTTGCTTCTGACGGTGATGTCAAGTGGTTTAGCCTTCCAGCGGCGATGTTGGGTGTTTTGGTGGTCTGATGAAAATGTCAGACGAATTTAACGTGGATAACTGACGGCGATGTCAGATCAGTATTTCTCCAGATAGTTGCCGTGCAGCTATTATTCCAGCACTCGTGCAGTTGGCAAATTTTCGGGTTTACCGGTATTCAACCGTCTCGCACCTTGATTGGCTGAGAGTCGTTCGCTCCTCACCCAGTCAGGGTCAAGCCGTTTGAATAGGGGCAGCTGTTGCACCCCAAAATTTGACCAACATTTATTTACCCATCAAGTGTTTGAAGGTTGGTACCTTCATCAGAAAGCTTAAGAGACCCTCAGAGGAATTGGTTGAAACCAAGGTTGCGTGCCTCATAACTTGAGAGTTGTGGGAGCTCCTCAGATGATTCTGAGACTATGAGGATAGACTTGAAGCTTTGAGAAAGCTTATGAGATGTCTTGAAAGCCATGAAGCCCAGAGAGGTCATTATACAAGATTTCCGAAGATTCAACCATGAATGGTAGAATTAGGGTTTGACTGGGTCAACCCTAGGTCAACTGATGATTTGGAGAAGGTTGGGACCTAATCCAAGGGCCATGTGATCATGTAATGATGTATTGAAGTGTTATAAGGATGATTCCTAGACCAACTCATCATGATTGAGGAGTTTGAGAAGTTTCAAGCTAGGGTTTCTAAGGATTGACAGTGTAAAATCCCCTAGTTTGATCCCTATCTTCCAGGCAGTTTTAGCTCAAGATGTGATTGTCATCTCATCTTCCCCACAACATGAATGTTGTAGAGCTTGTTCTTAGATTTAATTTGAGTGGTAGAAGTCCTTGATAGGATTTGCAGAGCTCAAGTTATGGTTTTGACAAATTACAGGTCGTCTGAGGTATGTGAATCTGGGTCCTTGAAAGTCACCCAACTTGCAGACAACTTTTTCCCTAGTAGGATGATTCCTATGGTCTCTTTGTCAACATGAATGTTGAAGAGAATCTTCTTAGCTTTCTATAGAGTACTATAAGTCCTTGATAGGATTTGTAGAACTCAACTTATGGCTTTGACAAGCCAAGGGCATCTTGGTCATTTGGAAGTTATAGGTCATTTCAAGCATAAGGCCATATCTCCTACTTCCAAACTTCAAATGGAAAAATATTCAACATCAAAGTTGCTTAGAATGATGTTTTAAGGCTCATAGCAAAAAGTGATAAAAATGGCCTAAAAATGAGGCATAAGTTAATTCAAGTGAAATGGAAAATCATAAAATCCAAGTTATAAACCCTAACCATGTCATATGATAGGTCATTTTGACTCCAAATGACATTTTAAGAACAATGGTTAAGCCACAATTTTGATTTGAGGCTTTCATCTTAGGGTTGCTTTGTAAAAGTCTTGCTTGCATAATGGGGTACCAAACCAAAACAAGGAAAAAGTCCATAAACAAGGTGTTTGTGCATTGTATCTTATCACATATCTCATGTAAGGAGATATTCAAGGCAGAATGGTAAGGTTGCAAGGGTTTTGTCATGATATATCATGTGGTGAAAATTGAAATGCAAAATACCATATCATAGAAAATTCAAGTGCTTACTAGATGGTTCTAGGAGGTTCTAGACCTTTCTAAACCTCTCTCTATATTGAGTACAACTTCCATTGGTGAAAGGTTGGTGATAGTTGGTGATAATTGGTGAGGGTTAGTGCAAAAAAAGAGAGAATTGATCAAATTTCTTCCATTTGCAATTCAAGATCAAACCTCTATTCTTCTTCATTTCCATTTGTTTCTTCTACACAAATCCATTCCATTCATCATAATGAACAAATGCATACTGTTTTGAGGAGCCATTGATGAAGGTTTGAAGGTGTGGTGGTGAAATTGCAAAGAAGCAAATCTGATTCGAATTCAGTGGTACCAGCTTGCTACATCATTTCTTTTGCAAACAGAACTCAAAGAAGCATACAAGGACCATTGCTGGAGAGTTGCAAGAGCTGAAGAGAAGAATAACCACCTCTGTCATTGCCAAGAACCAGGTTGGCAAAACCTTCTCTACACCCTTATTTATGTACTTTTAGATTAGGTGGTTAGTGTAGATTTGTTAGTGACCATTAGGTGATTAATCCTGGGAAATTAGAGGGCATTCTGTGAAGATTGAAAGTTGGACATGGTTTCTTTAATGATCAAGAACTCACTGGATAGTGAGTATTATTTCGCGTGCTATAGCTTAGGATGATCAGTGATGCAAGGTGGTTATATTAGTGTAAAGAAACCTAAGAAATATTGAAGTCGAAACTTGATGATATGTTGAGGTTGGTTTGGTTATCCATTCGGTTTGGAGGATAGAATTTGTTTCAATGCAATCTAAGGCCACAGCTGTATTCTACGTGAAAAATGGGTTAAATCTGGGCTTTGAACGAGTGAAATTGGTGGAGGGACGAGGGAGAACGATGAGCTGGAAGATGTGCATGAAGCTTGTGTTTAAATGGTGATGCTGAAACCCTAATATTCCAAGGTTGAAGACGGTCCTGCTACCGTCAGATCATGTGTGACCGGTTGACTGGGAAGGGAATCCAACTCCCCAGATTCAAAGCAAAATTGGGAGGGAAGCTGGCGTTGAAACGTCGCGTTTCACTTAACCCAAATTCTGGGCTTAAGTAATTTTTTTGCTTTCCAAACCCCCATGCAGGCCCAATTCCAGAAATGCACTGTAATTTGATGCTATTCACACCGCGACTTTATCTTTTTTCTTTTCATTTTAATTAGTTTTTCTGAGTTTTAATGGGCCAGGCGCGCCTTGCTAACGCCACCCCCCAGTATGGGCCCAAATGAGATGATAACTGGACATTATTACTGCTTGCACCCACCTCATCATTTCTCATATTAATTTTCCTCCATTTTTTTTATAACTTTAAAAATTCATAATAAATAGAAAAAATAATATTTTCTAATGGGATTTTTTTCCCACTTTCCATTTTCTATCTAGAAAAATATAAAACCATAAAACATCCATTTTATTTCATTTTTATATTTTTTTGCACAGTTTCTCGTTTAATTGCTTTTTGTGATTCTTTTAGTTGATATGTGAATTTGTAGATTTTTGTTAGGGTAGTTCCCTTAAGTTTTTTAGTTCAATCTTTTTAGGGTAGTTAGATGAATGTTTTAGGTTCCCACTGAATTAATGCCATATTTTTGTGGTGATGTTTAGGATAGTTTTAATTAGGTAGTTCTAGGTAGTGTAGAATTAGTTTAAAACTTCAACATAGGTCCATAACAATTGTAGATTTTGGGTTTTTAGGGCAATTTAGACTATGTGGAATATATGAGACTTAAGGGTAGGTAGGTAAGATCCCTTAGAAATTATATTAGGATTTAATATGATAGTATGCTATTTTTGGTTGATTTTTGTATTGAATGAGTGTTTGTGTTGCCTTTAGGGCATGTTTGTTTAGTTTGCTTTGCTTTGGAGTTTCCCTTTGGCTTGAGGAGCTTGGTATCTCATTGAGAAGCATTGTGGAGCATGGTTGAAGACTTAAAGATGCATGGAGGAGCTTGAGAGCTTGTTCTTTCTTCTTTTTGTTTTGTTTTTAGGGTTAGGATTAGAAAGAGCTTAGATGTAGATAATTTCTTTCTCAAACATGGATGGTATCATTCACCTCCATTCCTCCCTATGATTCAAAGTCCTTCCAGGGTATACACCTCTCTCCTTTGGAGGGATAAGTGTTATACCTAGGAGGTAGAACTTTTGAGGGAACCTTTCCCTTGATATTGAACCCTTATAGGTCACCTTGGGTGATCAAATAAGCAGTTCAATATCCCCCAGCTTATCCAGTAAGTGATTTTCTCTGGTTTTGATTGTCTTGAGAGATGCAGAGCCTGAGCATGAAGATGAAGACTTCATTGAAGATTATTGCAGAGGATGAATCCTTGAAGACTGCCATTCTAGCTGAAGCTTGAAGAGCATGAAGATCAAGTTGATACTTGAAGATCCCTAAAGATGGTGAAGCCTGAAGGTGGAGCTGATCAAGAAGCTGAAGCTTAAGGGAGAAGATGAGTTGGAACTCATGTTGTAAGGTTGAAACCTGGAAAGCAATTGGTGATTGAAGTCTGAAAACTGAGTTGCTGCTGGAGGAGTTGAGGCCTTCTTCTATTTTTTTTTCTGTATTGTGTGTTTTGTTTGACTTGTCTGTTGCATTAGATTAAGTTCATCTAGAATAGGTAGAATCTAGGAGCATGATTGCACTAGAGGTTGAGTTGCTCCCTCTGCTTGTATTGTTACTGCGTGGCTTTGCTTGCGGGTATTCGGTAGAGCCCAGCTCCCTTGCCCATGTGGTTTGTTTGCCTGATGGCATTTCTTTTCATCTTATCTGTATGATTGCAGTTTACTGTTTATTGCTTGATAGCATGTTGTTTATATTTCAGTATGATTACTGTTATTTCATGACTGGCTTGAGGTTGAGATGAGCTTGTGGAGGCTGAAGCCCCACACACATTTCCTCCCTCACTTGCATTGCATGCATTTTACTGTTAAGCTGATGCTTTGTCTGTTTGGTGTATCATTGACATGATCCCTTAGGACTCTCATTTCCTTTGATAAGGATTTGATGATAGACTTTTAGGTTGAAACCTATGCATGACAACTTCTAGGAGTTCCCTGTTCAAACCTCAACCATAGGATGAATCCATGGCATGATAACAGTAGGACTTGATAGTCTCCCTCCTAGTTGGGCCTGTTCTCTTCTCATCTCAAAACAGTTTAAGATACAGTAATCATGAATGATTTCTTTCGTACGTTACGAGCCTTAAGCTATCTGAGAAAGGATTGTGGGAGAGTTTCTTTTCCACAGTCTGGATGTTTAGTATGGTACCCTTTGGGTGACATGCGACGCATTCACTCTCAGGTCATAGTCTCTAGTGCGGTTGAAATCGCAAACACAATAAAAAACACTTCTTTTGTAAAAGACAGGAAATAAACCGTAGTTTCCCGAACTACGTGAGCTCTGATCTCTCATACCTGTTGAGAGTACGTAGGCACAAGATGGCGATGTCTTGGCGAGCAACCTTCCCCCATAACCCTTTGTAGGCCGAACTACGTTGACTCTGATTTCTCATTCTCTGATGAGAATACGTAGGCATAAAGTGTGACGCTTTGCTGAGTCATTTCTCTTTTCTTTTTCAGCCAGCCTTGATAGGTAGATAGAATAAAACCAACCCGTCCAAGTAAACACAACAAGCGAGGATCCCGTCGAGTACGACGGACGTGAGGGGTGCTAATACCTTCCCCTTGCGTAACCGACTCCCGAACCCAGACAATGGTTGCGATGACCTTGTCTTACCCTTATTCGTCAGGTTTTTCCGATCGTTTCCTTTCCCGCTCTGAGGGATAAATAACGAAAGGTGGAGACTCTTCTGTCATGCCGGCACCTTATTTTCGCGCAAGCGACATAGAGTGTAACAATCTTCACATTGAAATTGTTATTCTCTTAAGCAAAACTTCATTCCACCATATTCCTACTTGGATTTTTAGATTTATAGTAGATTCTTCTCCAATTCAAACAATCATCTCAATCTTCCTCGGTCCAAATCGGTATTTAGAGCATTTATCGCATTTTTATCGGTTTCACTATGATTTGATCTCAAGGTTGGATTTCTCTGTGTTCTTTTGCTTATTTCTCATCACATATCAATAGCAATACTTACCAAGGAAATCCTCCACCTTGTAGGTTGGTAATTCGCACTTGATTTACTATTTTGATCACTTTCACGCATTTACGATGTAGTTCAATCGTTTTTTCGATGCCGATTAATCATGTGATTGTTTGATCTTTGAACTTCATGTTTAATGCTTTCAATTGATGTTTAATTGACGCTTAAGTGATTTTGAGCTTCATTTTTCGTGATCAAATGTTAATCATGGCATGTGAATGATTGGATAAGTGTTTTGGTTGCTGAAGTGCTTTTTCAAAAGTTGTTTCTGCCACTGTTACAGTGGTAACCGGTTACCTATATGTGGTAATCGGTTACCCTGCACAATTTTCACACTATTTTGCCATTTTTAAGCAGGTAACCGATTACCTGCAGGTGGTAATCGGTTACCACAGTGACAAAATGCCATATTTGCCTATTTTCAAGCTTGTTTACTATTCTTTCCTCATGTAACTTTCATGACTTGATATGCTTGGTATTTGTGGATGTTGTATGAGCTGTTCAACTTTTGTTTAAGACATACATGCAAAATTTCAATGTGCGATTTTTCGATTTTCGATTTTTTATTATTCGTATCTTTTGACATCATTGTATGATCATGATCATTCTTTGATCACATGCTACATGATTTCCGATGCATACTAATTGCATTTGGTACTATATTACACTTCTATTCATGTTTGTATTACGTTTGTTCCTCATTGGAATGAACTTAATTTTGTATAATCAATAATTTATCCTTTGCTTCAACAATTTTTCATCCCGTTAGAAAATTGTTAGCATCTTCCCCTTTTGATTGATTAATTGAAGCTTCAATTTGATTAGTCGATCCTTCCTTTTTATTTCTCTTTTAGATCTTCTAGAGCTTTGTCCTCTCTTTTCCCTCGTGGAGTTGATGATTCACAACGCATTGGAGCACTGTATAAACTCGGCGCTGTTGCGTTGTTCGTTCGTTTCTCGCATCGCACTTTGGTGTTAGATAAGGAATAAGAGTGGAGGATTCCTACACTCATTCTGACTATTTTGGGTAAGGGTCGAATGACCATGTGCCTGAAATAGTCGCCTCTATCTTCTTACTCTAGTATCTCTACTTACTCCAGTCGAGTCGATCCTTGATCACTTGCACCCCTATCTCCTCTTTGGAAGTGACTCTCTCCTTTCAATTAACACACTTTTCTCTTGAGGCCAATCCATTCTTGGTTCCCCAGATATTTGTAATCACTTCTTTCCTTGGCTATTCAACCGTTATTTGGATAAAGCCAATTCTCTTCTTCCCCAGCGAAATCAGTCTTTCTTCTTCGGTTTACACAGTCATCCTGTTAAAAGCTAATCCCCATTAGAGTTCACAACCTTCTCTTGGTTCTCTCTCCCTTTTTGTTTGGTTAATCACTGCATGTCAGTTAAAAACTAGTCATCTTTTCCTTAGTTAATCACAGTCTGTCGGTTGATACTGAATTTTCTTTGGGTTAATCGCCTTCTTCTGGCTAGTCACCTGATCTTTGGTTGATCATGGTACACCCGTTAAAACCAACTTTTCTTTAGGTTAATCCCCTTCTCTTGGTTAATCACCCGCCTTTTGGTTAATCATAGTTCGTCTGTTTAAACCAATCACTCTTTTTCTCAGTTAATCATAGTCTGTCTGTTAATACTGAATTTTCTTTGGGTTAATCGTCTTCTTCTAGCTAATCACCCGATCTTTGGTTGATTATGGTCCGCCCGTTAAAACCAGCTTTTCTTTGGGTCAATCACCTTCTCTTGGTTAAACACCCGCCTTTTGGTCATTCACAGTCTGCCTGTTTGAACCAATCACCCTTTTTCTCAATTAACCATAGTCTGTCTGTTAATATACTGAGTTTCTTTTGAGTTAATCATCTTCTTTCGGTTAATCACTCATTCTTTTCGGTTAAATCACAATACGCCTGTTAAGCTCCGAGCCCCTTGAAGTTGGCAACCTTTCTTTGATTCAAATACTGTCAACTTTGGGTTAGTAACCTCTGTTCAGTTCGAATACCCTTTCCTTTGGTCAAGTGTTGTTTGTTCCGCCAATATACCGTAGTTTGGGTCACAACCTTTGCTTGGTTCCATACTCGTCTCTTGGTTGATCACCGTTTATCGGTTAAAACCAGTTCCTTTCTCCTTTTGGTTAACCACTGTTTATCAGTTAATATACCAATTTCCCCTCAAAGTTAAACACCTCCTTTTGGTTCAATACTCTCTTTTTCCTGGTTCATCGCAGCCTGTCTGTTGACACCAACCTTTTTGCTCTTCCCACAAAGTTTTACTCTTATCTTTTTTCGGTTAATCACTACTTACCAGTTAATGCACCAAGTTCCCCGTGGACCTTACCTTTATTCTTGTCCTTTACTCCTTTTTTCCCTGGCCACATCGCAATTCTTTCGTCTTCTCCCTAATGGAGTCATCTCTTTTCCTCTGCATTCCCCGACAAAGTTTTTACCTTGCTTCTCCTTTCCTCAGTAGAGTTTTCCTTTGCCTTTTTCTTGGATATGACACCAATCCTTTTGCATTCCCCAGTTGGGTCTTTCCTTCTCTTTTGGCTCTTGGCCTTGACGCCGTCTCTTTCCTTTTTTATTTTCCTTGGTTCCCCGAACTACGTAGGCTCTGATTTCCTCATTGCGTTATGAGGGTACGTAGGCACAAGATTGCGAAATATTGGCGAGCCACCTTCCTCCATCTTCTTCCATTCTTCTGTCTCTCTGGTCCGTCCAGATCCTCATCTTCTCCTTGGTTTCTTGAACTACGGAGCTCTGACTTCCTCATTGCACTATGAGGATACGTAGGCACGAGGGCCCTAATCCTCCGCGAGCACTTTTTTATTTCTTTTCTTTCTCTTTCTTTTTCTCTCTTTTCTTTCCTTTTTATCTAGAAGCCTTTAGATAGATAACCCATCCAAGCCTAGAAGTAAGTGAAATGGTTCTCGTCGAGTACGACGGATGCTTAAGGTGCTAGTACCTTCCTTTCGCATAACCGACCCACTTTCCCGTTTCTCATCCCTTGGGCTTTATCGATATTTTCCATGTCCTTTGAGACTAAATAAAGTTCGGTGACGACTCTGTTGTATCTTTGAGTGTGCGATTGACTCAGGTATAATCCCACTAGCCTCAGCTGGCGACTCTGCTGGGGACTTCTTGCGCTTGCAAGTTGGGGTCTCGCCTAGTTTTGCTTGCTTTTCTTTCTTGCTTGGGTGTTTACCTTTATTGCTTTACTTGCTTTATTTTTATGTTATTTACTGCTTTAAATATTCATATGCTGCTTATTCTGGATATCTGCTATATTTTGATGTTGTTGGGATGGATAGATATTATTGGAGAGATAAGTCCTATCATCGGGCTTGAGCATACATATAGGCTAGAACGTGGATAGTCGTGACAACTGCATTTTGCATGTTGGGTTATCACGAGAGCCACATCCCAGATCGTGATTCTCTTGAGAATACTTCCGTCCTGTGAGAATTCGCTACGGCGGGGGGTTTTCATTCGAGTCCTATGGTTTGGGTGACCTTTCTAGGGACCACCTTGTTTTGTCTAGATCACACCTGTGAGAGGGATATGTGTTTTTGCAAGAAACCAAGACTCTTCATGCCTTTTGTTCTCTCACACATGTCATATTTTTGCACCGACACAGAATTACACAAATATTCAGTTTGTGCAGATTTGGATGTTCAGATTATGCAAATTTGATTGATCTGATTTGTACTTGGCTCTGTGATTTGTGTGTTGCATGTCATTTCATCATAATCATTAATATTTTGCATGTGCATTTTCCAGGTTATTTGAGAGCTAATTCTTTATTGGCATAGCCATAGACGATGAGTACTAGTTGCAGAGGTATATTCAGTTACAAGTTTGTGGAGCCTAAATTGAAGACTTTGAGGGGTTTGGCATCTTGTCTGGTTGAAGATAACAGGGATGTTTTCAGAGATGACTATGGTAATATTTTGGCCATTCTCAACACTGAAGTCAACATTACTGCCGTTCATACACTTGTTCAGTTCTATGACCCGCCACTGAGGTGTTTCATATTTCAGGATTATCTGCTAGCACCTAAATTTGAAGAGTACTCTCATATCTTGGGAGTTGAGATCAAGAGCCAGGTTCCATTCTTCTACACCAGCAGTTGTCCGAAGTTTCCTCTTATTGTTGAAGCTTTTGGCCTTAGTAAGAAGGATGTGGAAGACAATATCAAGACTAAAGGAAAGGGTGTTCGAGGATTTTCTTCTAAGTTTCTAGTAGATAAGGTCATTTCTTTTGCTGAAGTTGGAAGCTAGAAGGCTTTCAACGCCGTTTTTGCTTTACTTATATATAGGATCATCTTGTTCCTAAACATGGAGGATTTCATTGATCAGGCTGCCATCAGTATCTTTTTATCCAGAAATCCTGTTCCTACACTTCATGCTGATACCTATTATTCTATTCATTCTCGGAATGAGAAGAAGAAAGGAACTATTGTGTGTTGTGCTCCTTTGCTGTATCGATGGTTCATGTCTCATATTTCGTAGAAGGGTCCTTTTGTGGAGAATAGTGAGAATCTCAAGTGGTCTCAGAGGATCATGTCTCTTATTGCCAATGACATCTCTTGGTATTCTCGAGCCTACGAGGTATCAAGATCATTCTTTATTGTGGTAAATTCTCTAATGTACCTCTCTTGGGTACAAAGGGTGGAATTAACTACAATCTAAGGCTTGCCTTCCGTCAGTTGGGATATCCGATACTTGAGAAACCAGATTCTGAGGTAGTGGAAGAATTCATCTTTCATGAAGGGGTTGATTACTTGGGTTTGTTGAAGAGATTCAGTGCTGCATGGGTACACATTCACCGCGAGGGTAGAGATGAGTGGGGTAAGAAGAATTGTATTGCAAAA
The DNA here is from genome assembly GCA_963859935.3 of Lathyrus sativus. Classification (NCBI taxonomy): domain Eukaryota; kingdom Viridiplantae; phylum Streptophyta; class Magnoliopsida; order Fabales; family Fabaceae; genus Lathyrus; species Lathyrus sativus. The sequence continues at coordinate 342,873,946 of OZ012737.1, read as the reverse complement.
GAAGCCTACACACAACGGGTCAAGGAACAAGTTCAAGTGACTTTTCTACCATTTCCTTCCGAGTCTTCCGTGCATGTGAAGCTTCTTGAACATACCATTGTTCCTCCTTCCAAAATCGATCAACTTAAGCAGGTTATTGAGAAGTTGAAGAAGGAGAGTGTGGATCTTCTTCTCGACCTTGACAAAGTCACATCCGAGAAGGAGATCTTACAAATGGATCTTCGTCAGAAGAGAGAGCTCATGAGCAAAGAGGTGGAATTCGAGCAGAACAAACGTCGTAAAGTAGATGATGCTTTGAAGAGTACTTATGATGAACTTGCCTCCAAAAAGAGACAACTTGCTGATACTCAGTATCAAGCCCATAAGGATGAGTTAAGCTACAAGAAGTAACTTGTAGTTCTTCGAGTAAAATTATCAGAGTACAAGACAAAGCTACAGAGTGAGCAGGGTCGTTCTGACCAGTTAATGAAAGACCTTTCTCAATGTTAAGCTAAGCTTGACAAAGTCTTTAGTGATGTCCAAGAGCTGCAGGATAAGATACATCAGGGCCGAGAGGAGATAAGCCAGTCTCACTTAGAGACTACTCATTGGCAGCATTAGAGTCGCCATTTGCAAGTCCTCTTGGATCATAAAAAGGAATTTCTACAGGATCTTCTTCAGGGATCTAATCATTCTTTATTATTGTCGCTACCGCAAAAATAAGGTGCCGACAAAACAGAAGAGTCACCACCTTTCGTTATTTATCCCTCAGAACGGGAAAGGAAACGATCGGAAAAACCTGACGAAAAGGTATAAGACAAGGTCATCGCAACCATGTCTGGGTTCGAGAGTCAGTTACGCAAGGGGAAGGTATTAGCACCCCACACGTCCATCGTACTCGATGGGATCCACGCTTGTTGTGTTTATCTGACGGGTTGATTACATCTATCTACGCTAAAGGTCTGGTCTGAAAAGAAAAGAAAATGACTCGGCAGAACACAACAGTTCTATGCCTAAGTACTCCCGTCTGGAACGAGAAATTAGAGTCCACGTAGTTCTCCTAACTACGGGTTACGGGGGAAGGTTGCTCGCCGAGATATCGCATCTCGTGCCTACGTACTTTCACACGGCATGAAAGATCAGAGCAAACGTAGTTCAGGAAACTACGGGGGGAAGGTTGCTCGCCGAGATATCGCATCTCGTGCCTACGTACTTTCACACGGCATGAAAGATCATAGCAAACGTAGTTCGGGAAACGACGGAACAGACGGTTCCAGCAGTTGGTGTATGCAGCTCGCTCGATGGAGACTTAGGAATTTACCGTTTGCGGTAGAACCGAGAGTTAACAGAACTCTCCTTCTGAAAATGGTTTCCAGGGATTAAAGGTCCAAGAGGACAAAAAGAAGTTTGATCTTTGTTTTCTGTTTTTACGGAAGAAGTGTTTTTTAGTGGTCTGTAGTTTGTACAGCACTAGAGACTATGACTTAGGAGCGAATGTGTCGCATATCGTCCAAAGGACATATACTAAACACTCTAGATGATTGAGAGGAGACCGCTCAATTATCACTTCCCAAGTAGCTTAAGGCTCGTAACGCACTTGTACTAACTTGCCTTTATTATGTTTTTTTATTGTTATTCAGAGATAAGAAGAGAACGAACTCTATGGGGAAACTGTACAGTCCTAATGTTGTCATGCAAAATTAATCCTATGGTTGAGGTTAGGAGGGAGCTACCTAATGTTATCATGCATGGTTAGAACCCTAACGTCTGTCATAACTTCTCTTGAACAAGAGAAGTCAGAGTTCCTAAGGGAACATGGCAATGGTATACAGAAACAGACAAAGAAAATACTGTAAAAAAACTGTAAGTAAAATGCATGCAATGCAACAATACAAGCAGAAGGAGACAAACTCAACTTCTTAGCAATCAAGCAAAAAGAAAACAGTCAAAGCAGACAAGCAGAGGGAGACATACTCAACCTCTATATGAAAGTACGTCAATTAGAAAAAGAAAAACAACATACAAGCAAGGGGAGGACCACCTCAACCCTTAAGGCAAACAAGCAGAGGGAGACCCACTCAACCTCTTAATGCAGTCATGCTCCTATACTTAGACTATCCTAAACATGCACTATCCTAATGCAACACACCACTCAAACATGAATGAGGAAAAGGATTTATGACAGATAATGGATTCAATCCAGAAGTAATCAAACAAGGCTTCTATCCTAAGGAAAGAAATTGGGTTTTAGGAGGCAAGGGTAAGGTCCACAGGAACTTATCCCAGGAACTCAACCAACTAAAGGAGATTTGGGGGAATCCTAAAGGTTTGGCTCCTTCAAGAGATGTGCGACATTCCCACCACAGGAGGGACTGTGCTATCTCAAGAAAGTTCCTAAAAGAAAGGAAAGAGAGAATATTAGGAGAATGGAGCTGAGAAGCAAGGTAAGTTCCACGGGAACTTACCACAGACACTCAACCAACTCCACTTCCTTAAAGAGAGCTTTCATAGACTCAACCCCTTTTATGATAATGCAATGTATTCCTCCACGGGAGGAAACATGCTTACAAGGGGGATTCCAATCAAGCAAGGAAAATTGGAAGGGAAACTAACCCTAGGGAAAGATCATTCACCTACTTGAATTTCTAAAGAACCTCAAATGTTACCTTCTAATGATCACCTATACTAAGGGTTTAAGGGTTCTAAAAGAGGTATCTATACTAAGGATCATCTAATGGTCATTTACAAGACTAATCCATGCACCTAAACTAGTTAGGATTACCTAAACTGAGGCCAATTTGTAAAATAGGAAACTAATGGAAAATCACTCCTAAAAATTCTAAGGAAAATACTACATCATCCTACATGTGTTAACTAGCTATGGTGTAAAAATCAGGGGATAAACCTAAATCAAAAGGCTCAAACTAAATCCAAAACCTCAAGGGTACACTAAAGGGATCCAACAATGAATACTCCTAAACATCTATCCCAAAATCCTATTTAGAAGGACCTAAAAATCTCAACAAAAATCACATAACATCATTAACATGTCTACAACCAGCACACAAAATTTCAATATCAAACTCAAAGGCATGAATGAGAAATAAAATCAACAAGCTCAGCATACAATTATCCCATTTATTAAAACATACTAAAATAGAAAATATGCTATTAATTGAAAATGCATGAAAATATAAATTAAAAAATGTGAGAAAATCTAAACATATCAAAGTGTTCACATGATTTATTTCAGGAATTATTGACAACATTTACTATTTTTACATGAATTAAAACTAACAAGTAATAAAACAAAAAATAAAAGAAAAAAGAAATTAAAATGGAACAAGGGGAAGGTGCACTAGCAATGGAGCTATGTGTTATTCTACACTGGGCCTTGATTGGGGGGCGCGAACAGCGCTTTGGGATTGGGCCCAGCTGAATATTAATTCAGCTTTTTATTCACTAACGAAGCAGGCCAGAGGGTGTATTGAGCAATGTTCTAATGTGTTAATTGCATTGGGCCTTGGAAAGTTGGATGGGGATAGCATTGAATTAGGCCCAGAGTTTCCTTTAGTGAAATTTTGCGTTTCACTTAATGAAGGAAGAGGCCATGGGAAGTGGACACGCGGACACACTATTGGTCATGAGATTAACATACCAAGTCTAACTAAGCGAGCGATCTAACGGTCATGAAGCAAACTGGGATTTAAACACTAGAACGGAGGGAATATTCCCGCGGTAGTTGCAGGGGCGGCCGGAGAAGATCCGGTCATCTTCTCCAGCGAGAATGCACAGTGAAGGAAACCAAAACTCAACGAAATTCCAATTTCTTTACATCGTTTTACTCGTCTCGTTCCCTAGGTTTCAATTATCCAATCCTTTTTCATTTTAATCCATTATATAGAAAGATAACCGAACAACAACTTGGAATGCCATGCCAACAATTCTCACGATTCACTATGAAATTGATATAGAATCCATCTATAGTTCAATACTAACTTAACTGCATGCTCAAACTGACTTAATTATGCTTAAGTAAAGAGGAAATTTGAGAAACAAGAACCTGATCGGAAGCTTCGAATTTGATGTTCTTGAGGGTGAATTCTTCCTCCAAAAGGTGCAGATTCCTTCAATGGATGATGCTTGATCACTCTCAATACTCAATTGCTCCTGAAATCGCTCCAAACCCCAAATTCGAATTTCAATTCTTCAAGCTCTTTTTCAAATGACTCTAACTGATTCTCAACCGAAAATGGCACTAGAAGCTTTTGAAAATGATCCGAAATCAATTTATATTCTATTTGAAACCTTTGGAGGCCCAATCATGGCCCAACTTATGATTTCTAACTTTCAATTTTCTTCCAAAATCTCACTTATGGCAGCCACGAATTTGCCTGTTCCTTGCCTTCAATTCACTCCCAATCACTTGTTTGAGATGCCATGAGTGTAAATGGATTGTCATTTTGCTTTGATTTCAATCTACGAGCAAGATTCCTTGAGCCTCAACTCAAAATTCCAACAATGCCAAAGTGTTTAAAATATCATTTCCAATCAAAATGAGCACCAATTTGGCATGAAAACATTCAATTACCAATTATTTTGAATTTTTTTATTTTAATTCATTAAAATGGCCTTTTTGAGAAATTCCTTCAACCAATGCTTGCTCTAACCCATATCAATGGTTTCTTGGGTCATGGTTGGACTAAAAATATCATTTTGAGCAACTTTGGTGTTGAACAAAACTCCATTTGAAGCTTGCAAGATAGTGAAATTGACCTATGATTCAAAATAACCTGTAATTCCAAATACCCAAAATACCCCTGACTTGTAAACCTCATAACTTGAGTTCTACAAATCAGATGGAAGACTTTCTAGTACAATTTAGAAAGATAAGATCAAGATCTACAACTTTCATGTTGGCCAAAAGGTGAGGAGAAACATCCTTCTAGGTCAAAAGTTCCTTGGAAGTTGGTTGACTTTTGCAGACAAATTTCACATTCATCTGATGACCTGTAACTTGTCTGGATCATAACTTGAGTTCCATAAATCCAATGGAGGACTTTTAGTACTTAAATTAAAACTAAGAACATGCTCTACAAGTTCCATTTTGGACAAAAGTTGGGATGGAACTTTTATCTTGAGATAAGTGGTCTTGAAGTCAGGTACTAAATAGGGGATTTTACCCTGAGAACCCTAGTTTAGCAGCTCCTCACACTTTGAACTTTTCTTGGATTTATCTTGGAATATCACCTCATGTATCTTAACGCAACTTTCCACGGTCATAAAGACTTATAAATAGGTTTTGATCCTCTTCAATTGCACAGTTGACTTAGGGTTACTCAGGCGAAAACCCTAATTGCAACACCCTCAACTGTGGCTCTTCACTCTTGGCATAATGACTTGACTGAGCTCCACCATGACCCTCAAGGCACTCTATGAGCTCTATCCACACACTCTATCCATAATCAAGGCCTCACAACCCACTGATGGTCTTCAATTGGCCCCCAAGTTAGGAGATGAACCACATACAAGCATCTGAACTTCTCAAAGGCACAACCCACTTTCTGATGACTTTGGTGACCTTTCAAGCTTGAATAAGACCTCTAGATAGGCTCCTCTTGATATAAACCACACTTGATCCCCTACTAAATGAATAATGCTATGCTATGAAAATGCTAGATCAATGATATGCTAATGCAATGAAACATAAACCAAGTAAGAAAAAGTTAGGCAAATTTTGGGGTGTAACAGCTGCCCCTATTCAAGCGGCTTGAACCTGACTGGATGAAAAGCGAACAACTTTCAGGAAATCAAGGTAAAAGACGGTTGAATACCAAAGAACCCAGAAATTTGCCAACCAAAGAAATAAACTGCACAAACTGCTTGGGGAACAACATATCCAGACAATTGAATCTGGTTGTCACGGCAACAACTGATTAATCATCTGATACAGAACCTGATTTCAACATCAACCACCTGTGTGATGCCACAGTCGTTGAATCAACAATCGATCTTCAAATATACGCTACAATGAGCGGGCATCAAGCCACAAGACCATGTCAAAATATTATCCTTAACCTTCCATTTCCGAAGAAACGAGCAGGCACTACGTAAAAGTGTGAACTGTCAATATCGCTGACCTTCCATTTCTGCAGAAACGGGCATACGCTAAATAAAAGCGAGAACTGTCAATATCTCTGACCTTCCATTTCCACAGAAACGGGAATACGCTAAATAAAGCGAGAACCGTCAATATCTTTGACCTTCCATTTCTGCAGAAACAGACATACACTAAATAAAAGCGAGAACTGTCAATATCTCTGACCTTCCATTTCCGCAGAAACGGGCATACGCTAAATAATGCGAGAACCGTCAATATCTCTGACCTTCCATTTCCGTAGAAACGGGCATATGCTAAATAAAAGCGAGAACTGTCAATATCTTTGACCTTCCATTTCCGCAGAAACGGGCATACGCTAAATAAAGCGAGAACCGTCAATATCTCTAACCTTCCATTTCTGCATAAACGGGCATATGCTAAATAAAAGCGAGAACTGTCAATATCTCTGACCTTCCATTTCCGTAGAAACGAGCATACGCTAAATAAAAGCGAGAATTGGGCATCCGAAGACTTGAATAAGCAACTCTGCGGGGAATTTCTGACATCCGCTGCCAGACGTCCATCTTGAACAAAAATGGGTAACAACTTCGAAGGTATACTCATGAAGCCTTTTAATGTTGTCGTAACAGCAATTCGAGGAAAACTCTACTAGGGAAATTCTAACGTCAACTGCCAGACACTTACCTTGACCACTGGTAATGACTTCAACGGTCTAATCCATGAAATCTTTCCTTTTACAACGCTGACGCAACAACGATATGAGGAAAACTCTGCTGGGGAAGAAGAGAAACTTAACCAAGTAACTCTGATAAAAGCACACATGATAGGACAAACGTCATCATCACATGTCTTATGTCGAAAATTCGAATATCTGAAGACCATCTTGAACAAGAATTCCAAATAGCTGCAGGGAATAACACCTGAAAACAAAGAGGTAACCAACCTGGCTTATGTTTCAAAATGCATATGTTTGAAAATGGCGTAATGCTCCACACGGCATGGAAATGCTACACGTTTGAGGTAGATGCTATGCACGATGCAAATGCAAAGGAGCGCTCCGACAAAACAAATGCTGGAGGAACGAAGCCAAACTTCCGCTGGGGGAAGAAACAATCTTGCTGGGGAATAGCTTAACAAAACCGGAGTTACGAACTCTACTGAGGATGATCAACCTATTGGAGGAAGGCAACCTGCTGGAGAATAGAAAGAACCATCCTGCACGGGGATGAACCTTTCAGAACCACCGATGACCTGGCTGTACTCGGTGAGGACTTCACTGGAGACTAAATGTACACACGACCAACTGCTGGGAATGCACATCACTGCCTGACCGCTTACTAATTCGCATCCAACTCTTCTGGGGATAAAATGCGACTTCCATCCGTTGGGGAGTAATAAGATCACCTAGAGTTTGTTCCTACGTTAAGGGACTCCGGCTGGGGAAACACGATCCCGTGGCTGTTTGCTGCGAAGGTAACGACCCTGCAAAATATGAACGAAACAAGACAACTCTACATAAAAGGAACTATCTTGGTCAGTATCCGCGACGATTATTCAGTCAATTCAAAGTTTTAACAATTATTGGCTGAGGCCTGCAAGTTTATGCACGTGCAAGTTTATCAAAAACATCGGCGTTTTCCACAAATAAAACAGTAAAAGTTAAAATAAGAAACAAACATCAAGTACTGAATAGTATGCGTTTATTGATAACGGGCCTGTAATCAGGAAAAGTTTTTACAATGGATGCAACTCCTGAAAAGAGGAAGTTACAAGATAAATACAAATATGTACAGAGGTACAAAGAAATTTGTATACATGTCGGCAACGTGGTACAGACAAACACCATGAGCTGATCCTCATATGACTCGCCTGACTCCGACGCTTTCCCGATACTCCGTCCTCGGAAGATATTGACTTGGATAATCGACCCTTAGGTGCTCCCAAACCACTAAGCAATGAAGTATCAAACTCGAACCGCAGTCATTTTCTTTTTCAATCCCTAACTTTTGCCTGAATCGCCCTTTGCGGGTTTTCAATTCACCAGGATACCCTTTTTTTGCCGAAGCCACCTTTTCAAGTTTTCGACTTCGCGGGTGTGCATCTTTTCAATTTTTATCCCTAATTTTTGCCCGAACCTTTTCATTTTTCTTTTTGGTTCGCCGGGATGCCCCATTTTTGCATGGACTTTCTTTTTTCTGTCCAGCGGGTCTCTTTAAGCAAAGTATTTTTTAACTGCTCCCGAGTTCACAGGGGATGTAAAATCTTCTCCATCCATGATAGACAACAGTAAGGCCCATCCGGAGAAGACCTTTCGAACGACATATGGACCTTCATAGTTGGGAGTCCATTTTCCCCTGTGATCTGATTGTGGTGGGAGAATCTTCTTCAGCACAAGATCGCTCGTCTGAAAGCTTCGAGGGCGCACCTTCTTGTCAAAAGCTTTCTTCATCTGGCTTTGGTATAACCGACCATATGCGATAGATGCAAGTCTCTTCTCATTCATCAAACTGAGATGATTCAGCCTATTCCTTACCCACTCCGCCTCATCTAGTTGGACATCAAGCAAAACTCTCAAAGAAGGAATCTCAACTTCCAATGGTAGGACAGCTTCCATACCATACACCAGTGAGAAAGGTGTTGCCCCGGTCGATGTGCGTACCGTCGTACGATAACCGTGCAATGCGAAAGGCAACATCTCGTACCAGTCTTTGTATGTCACAACCATCTTCTGAACTATCTTCTTGATGTTCTTATTGGCCGCTTCGACATCGCCATTCATCTTGGGTCGATAGGGAGATGAGTTGTGATGCTCAATCTTGAAACTCTGGCATAATTCCTTCATCATCTTGTTATTCAAATTCGAACCATTGTTAGTAATGATCCTTTTGGGGATTCCGTAATAATAGATGATGTCCTTTTTGATAAACCGGGATACCACTTGCTTGGTAACATTAGCGTAAGATGCTGCTTCGACCCATTTGGTGAAGTAATCGATAGCTACCAAGATGAACCGGTGTCCGTTGGATGCGGTGGGCTCAATTTTGCCAATCATATCTACGCCCCACATGGAAAAAGGCCACGGGGACGCCATAACATTCAAAGGGCTCGGCGGCACCTGAATCTTGTCGGCATAAATCTGGCATTTATGGCATTTCTTCGTAAACTTGAAACAATCTCTTTCCATTGTCAGCCAATAATACCCTGCCCGTAATAACTTTCGAGACATAGCATGTCCGCCGGCATGCGTGCCAAAGGTACCCTCGTGGACCTCCTCCATAAGCAGATTAGCTTCTTTCTCATCCACACATCGTAATAGCACCAAATCATGGTTTCTCCTATATAGAACACCATCTGGATTCAAGTAGAAGTTGCCAGCCAATCTCCTAAGAGTCTTCTTATTGTGGCTGGATGCCCCAGTCGGATACTCTTGGTTCTTTAGGAAATTTTGGATATCAAAATACCATGGCTTGCCATCGGAAGCTTCCTCAATGGCGAATATGAAAGCGGGCCTATCAAGGCGAGAGATAACTATTCTGGGAGCATCATTCCAGAAGTTGACTTTGTACATCGAAGACAATGTCGCAAGAGCGTCAGCCATCTGATTTTCTGCCCGCGGCACATGGTGAAATTCTACTATGTCAAAGAAAGGCAACAACCTCCTCGCATAATTCATATACAGTATCAGATTAGGCTGACGAGTCTCCCATTCTCCCTTGATCTAGTTCACGACTAGCGCGGAGTCTCCATACACATCAAGGTTTTTAATCCTCAAATCAATAGCCTCCTCGAGACCCATGATACACGCCTCATATTCAGCCTCATTGTTGGTAACTGGAAATGTCAATCTGGCAGTGAACGGGATGTGCATCCCATAGGGAGTCGTGATGATTGCCCCAATTCCACTTCCATATGAATTAACAGCACCGTCAAAAATTAATTGCCATTGGGAACTCTGCTCAGGACCTTCACCATGCAACGACTCTTCGCAATCTTTCATCTTTAAGTACATGATATCCTCGTCAGGAAAATCAAACTTCATTGGCTGGTAATCATCGATTGGTTGCTCAGTCAGGTACTCTGACAGTACGCTACCTTTAATAGCCTTTTGCGAAACATACTGTATATCGTACTCCGTCAGTACCATCTTCCATCGGGCAATCCTTCCTGATAGTGCCTGCTTTTCAAAGACATATTTGATCGGATCCATCTTCGAAATCAGCATGGTTGTATGATTCAGCATGTATTGTCTCAGACGTTTGGCAGCCCAAGCAAGTGCACAACACGTCTTTTCGAGCATCGAGTAACGAGATTCATAATCTGTGAACTTTTTACTTAAGTAATAGATCGCATGCTCTTTTCGTCCAGTCTCGTCATGTTGACCGAGAACACAACCCATACTGTTCTCAAGAACCGTCAAGTACATGATCAGTGGTCTTCCGGCTACTGGCGGCATCAATACCGGAGGTTCCTGCAAGTATTCTTTTATTCTTTCAAACGCCTTTTGACAATCTTCGTTCCAGATAATCGCCTGATCTTTTTTCAACAATTTAAACATTGGCTCATACGTGGCTGTAAGGTGAGATATGAACCGGGAAATGTAGTTCAACCTCCCCAAAAATCCATGTACCTCTTTCTCCGTTTTTGGCGCTGGCATTTCTTGTATCGCTTTTATTTTTGCAGGATCAACCTCAATTCCTTCTCGCTAACAATGAACCCCAACAGCTTTCCAGATCTCACCCCGAAGGTGCACTTATTAGGATTCAGTCTCAACCTGAATTTCCTAAGCCTCTCAAACAATTTCAGAAGATTCACCAGATGCTCTTCCTCCGTCTGGGATTTAGCAATCATATCGTCAACATAGACCTCAATCTCTTTATGCATCATGTCATGAAAGAGCGTTGTCATAGCACGTTGATATGTTGCCCCAGCGTTCTTCAAACCAAAGGGCATCACTTTGTAGCAGAACGTTTCCCACGGGGTAATAAACGTTGTTTTCTCCATATCCTCCGGCGCCATTTTAATCTGATTGTAGCCCGAAAAGCCGTCCATGAAGGAAAACACAGAGAATTGAGCAGTATTGTCGACCAATACGTCAATATGAGGAAGCGGGAAGTCATCCTTAGGGCTCGCCTTGTTCAGATCCCGATAGTCAACGCACATTTGCACCTTACCATCTTTCTCTGGTACAGGTACTATATTGGCGACCCAAGGAGGGTAAGTCGTAACAGCTAGAAAACCAGCGTCCCACTATTTCTGTACTTCCTCTTTAATCTTTACGGCCATATCTGGTTTCGTTCTTCTGAGCTTTTTCTTGACCGGCGGACATTCCTCACGCAATGGCAAGCGGTGGACCACAATATCAGTGTCTAGCCCAGGCATATCATCATAAGACCAAGCAAAGATGTCACTATACTCTCGCAGCATCTTGACAAGTCTCTGCTTGATATCGCTTTGCAGCGCAGCCCCTACCCAGACATTCCTGACAACTTCTTCCGAACCCAAATTAACGACCTCAATATCTTCCTGATGCGGCAGAATGATCCTCTCTTCTTGTCTCAAAAGTCGAGTCATCTCTTCTGGTAAGTCGTCGTCTTCAACAATCTCTTCCTCGGCTTGAAATATCGGATGCTCAAAGTTGAAGCGAGTCATAGGGAGTTCTTGATCGGTGTCATCTGAAATATAGATCCTGCAAGAGAAAGGGTTAAATGCTTCAAATGATGTGCAAACGAAGCATACAACCACATTGCCATTTTATTGTAAAAATAAAAAGCAGAAAAACAGGGATCACAAAATTTACATGAGAAAAACGCCTTTATTTGATGATTAAAGCAAAGCATACACATAAACAAGTAGGCCCTGAAATAAAATCACTATGCCCCGGGTAGAACATAGGATTGTACAATAATCGAAAAACAAGGCATTACTGTTTCGTCGTCACTTGGATAAAGTCCTGAATAGACCAGTTGCATAGGCTTTGTCCTGGCTCACTGGGCTTGATCCATGAATCCATGTCACAGTCGCTATCTTCATCTCCACTATCAAACACAACATTAATCGTTTCAAAACTGACTCCTCCTGGAGTAAACACAATCGGCCCTTTGAACTTTGGCGCGCTCTATGATGAAGATGACGATGACGGGTGATACCCTAAGCCAAATGTGTCCTGTTTAACAGGAATCTCCAGAACTTGACCCCATCCTTTAGTCTCCCCGGCCTGAACTACCGCTTGGGCTTCTCTGTACGACGACATAGCCACCTCTGGCCCACTGCTTATTACAGGAGATGTGTCTCTGATCTGCACCCCTTCAAAGGCTTGGCACAATGTCTCATGGATCTCTCCATCCACTTCGACATATTTGAATGACGACAGGTGACTTACCAGGATATCTTCCTCCCCACACACGGTGACAATGCTACCACCGACCATATATTTAAGCTTTTGGTGCAACGTAGACGTTACAGCCCCTGCAGAGTGAATCCAAGGTCGTCCAAGCAAACAGCTATAAGCTGGTTGTATATCTATAATATAAAACACGATGTCAAATACCTCTGGACCAACCTGGATTGGAAAAGTCAATTCTCCAAACACGGACCTTCTAGTCCCGTCAAAAGCTCTCACCACCAAGTCGCTTGGCGTGCATATTACACCTCGGGTATCTAGCTTCAACAGTGCCTTCTTGGGCAAAACGTTCAAGGACGAACTAGTGTCAACAAGGACATGAGACATAACAGTGCCCCTACACTCAACTGAAATATGCAACGCACTGTTGTGGTTGCAGCCACTGGGTGTTAAATCAAAATCTGTAAAGCCAAGGCCATGCCCCGCGTTCACGTGCGCAATCACTCCTTTGAGCTGATTCACAGATATCTCCTGGGGTACATAAGCAGCATTAAGAGCTTTCAGCAAAGCGTTCCGATGGGCCTCGGAACAAAGCAACAATGCCAAGATCGAGATTTTGGAAGGCGTCTGCTGCAGATGATCGAGATTTTGGAAGGCGTCTACCGAATTAATCTCATAAACTCTTCCAAATCTTTAGTCAAAGCCTCTTTTTCCTTCTATTGAGAAGGTCCTTCTTCATTGACTTTACCTTTCCCTTTGGCAATTCTCTCAGCTTCTACTTCTGGTGACGCAAAAATTCTGCCGCTGCGGGTTATTCCCCCTGCCCCTGCAAGGTTATCAACTGACCCTACCGGCAGGCTCTCCAGGTTAATCTTTTCCCCATTGCAGTAAACTTCCGCCCCATAGTTCCAAGGGATGGCTTTAGTGCTCTCATATGGAATGGGTCTAGCTTTGGTTATTGTGATAGTCGGCCTCTTGGGAGGCACTGATATCGTGACAGTTTTAAACGAGATTGTAACCATTGTAACTTCTCCCTGCCTTTCAGCTATTGCCTCAACAGGCTTCTCTTCAGCAGTACGGTCGAATTGCAGCGTTCCTTCATTAGTCAGCCCTTGAATACCTCTTCTTAAGCTATCACAACCCTCAGGCCGGGCCAAACAGTCAACACAATCTGTATCACAACCAGGGAACACTCCCCCTTTTAGTAACCTGTTCTTTACACAACCCAGGGGCGTCTTCAATTTATCCACATTCATGACCAAATTCAGACTGGTATCTCCCAAGATTGCACCCACCTGCGCAGATCCGTGAGACGACATCATATTTTTCTCAATATTGGGTGCCTCATTACCAAATTTTATAGCCTTGCTATCTATCAAATCCTGCACCTTGTGCTTGAATGCTTGACAATTCTCTATGTTGTGACCGGGTGCCCCGGAGTGGAATTCACAATGTGCATTAGCGTCGTAACCAAAAGGTGGCGTGCCCTTCGGTGGAGCTAGCGTCCTTTTCTCAACAAGCTGCAATTGCAATAGAGTTTGAAGAATATAAGCATACAGTAGTGGAGGCACATCAAATACTCTTTTCACAACCCTATCACGGCCTTGGAACCTTTGTGAAGCAGAATTCTGTTGTCCCTATTGCTGTTGTTGCTGTTGCTATTGAGGTACAAGAATCGTCACACTGGCGACCTGCAGCCTGTGCCAATTCTGACTTCTATCCCTTCTCCGATCACTACATACCGAATTAGTGTCTCCTTGCTTCTTATTTCCAAAGGCCCTTTTACCACCTCCAGCTGAGGTTGATTCTCCCGCTTGAATTTTACCGATCTTGACGCCGTTCTCTATACGTTCCCCTAAGAGTATCAACTCAGAAAAGTTACTCGTCGTACAATTGATAAGCCTGTCATAATACAACCCAGAGAAAGTGACCACAAACATATCCACCAACTCATGCTCTACCATGGGTGGGTGCACCCTAGCTGCAAGCTCACGCCACCTATAGGCGTACTCTTTAAAACTCTCACCATTCTTCTGAGAAAGATTTTGGAGTTGGACCCTGTTCGGCGCAAGGTCGCTGTTGTATTGGTAATGCTTTACAAAGGCTTCCCCCAACTCCTTCCAGCTACCAATCTGAGTAGGCTCTAACCCCATATACCATTCCAATGACGGTCCAGACAAGCTATCTTGGAAAAAATGCATCAGCATATTTTCGTCATCAGAATAGGCAGACATTCTCCGATAGTAAGACCGTACATGAACTCTTGGGCAAGTATCCCCCTTATACTTGTCGAAAGTAGGCGCTTTGAACTTGAGTGGCACCCTCAAGCCAGGAACCAACCCCATATTGGCCACATCCAACCCCGTGGAATTCTGATTGGCAAGATTCCTCATTTGTTCCTCCAACATCTTGAACCTGCGGTCATTGTCAGTGGGCATCTCAAGATCCCTACCCAGCGGAGGGAAAGCATCTTCTTGACGATCCTAGCCCCAGTGAGAATCCCCATTATCATACCCAACATAAGCAACATTAGGACCAAAACCAGTCTGATTGAACATGGGACCGTACCCCATATTACCAAAACCCTGATTGCCAGCACCTGGCCCGAAACCAGCGTTGTAGGCGCCCATTCCAACACCATTGTTGCTTGCGTTGCCAAAACCTGCGTTACCAAAGCCCTGATTGCCATAGCCCTGATTGGAACCACCAAAACCAGCATTGCCAACACCAATGCCCATACCAGTGTTGCCAGCACCAACACCAAACCCAGCATTCCCAGCTCCAACATTAAAACCAGCATTTCCAGCCCCAACATTCCTGTTGGTTTCCACATGCCCGTTACCATTACCGATCACATTCCCGTTCCCAGCTCTATTACCATTCTCAGTGGTATTGAGGACAACCACCGGTACAACATCACCCTCTAGGAGAGTCTCGCCATGAGGAGGATCAGTAGCAACCCCGCCATGTAGCACACCTTGACTGTCGACCCTGGCAATCAGAGGTTGCACCAGAGTCTGAAGCTGCTCTTGGCCCTTGGCCACAGTTTCCATCACTTGCATGAACTGCGCCATCCTGTCGTGCATCTCCTGCATCTCAGTTTGCATTTGATCCATAGCTTTCTTGCAGTTACTTCTCGTAGAGTAGCGATGAATTCGCTGATCAGAAATCCTGAAACTTGTATCAACAGACGGTTAGGAAACAACTCAAGGTACCTGTCATGCAAATGATTAATGCAAATGCAAACACGTATCCATGCATTAGGAGGAAGTCCCCCTCGATTCTAGCTTCAAGACAAATAAAGTTACCGTCAAATCATGGAAAGAAACCCTCATATATATATGAAAAGCCCGCGTGGGTAGCGTACAACAAAATATGAATACAAACAAAGCAACAAGCATGACCCAACCAACAAGCCTGGTGGTGATCAACATACTAATGCATACAAGGTACAAAGAAATACAAAGAAATCAAGTGCGGCTATGGGCACAGAAATCTTCTAGTAACTTTTTCGTAGCGGGATGGTCAGGTTGAGTGAGCAAGCTCTGGATCAACAAATCCCTTTGCCTGATGGCATCTGGGAGGTTCTCAGCAATGCTCCCACAAACACCTTCTTCAGAACGATTTTCCACCATACTCCTCTTAGCATCAGCCCGGAGTTGACAATCCATTAGGTTATCTTTGGTCTGAATCAACTTATACTGGACGTCTCGTCGAAGGGAAGCCTCAGCCTCTGTCTTCTTATCTTTGGCCTCCATCTGAGCTTCCAACTAGGCTATTTGTTGCTTCATCTTTTCTTCCTTCTCTTTATGGCTAGCCAAAGTGTTATTCCATAACCTCTCGTACTGGGTCAACTTCCTGTATGCCTTATCCAGATCCTGCTTCTTGGTGGCCAACACCCCATGCACTGCCTTTAGATCCAACCCAAGACGCTCTCTAGAATCAGTCTCTTTGGTCAAATTAGCACCCAGGTGGTTGATCAACTCTGTCTGCTTCTTGTAGGTGTGTACGGCTTCGTTCTTTTCTCTTCGGAGTTGAGCGATCTCATTTTCCAGTTCTTCGTTGGCTTTGACTAGCTCTTCGTTCTTAGCTTGAAGCTGCTCATACTTCTGGATTTCGATTATGGTAGGCTCTGGAGGGCAGTCCTGCTTGACAGGAGGAAAAGGCATCAACACTTTCTTTGCTCTGCTAAGAATCCAGTCCACATAAGATGGATAAGCCTGATTGTTGCTCTTCCCCAATGAGGTCTTTCCCTTTCAGTGAACGTTGTTCCAGGCATGTTCAAATCTAACCAGATCATCCCCTTCTAATGCACCAGTGAGGCACAGAGATTCTTGTACCTCTTCGTCCTTAGGAGGGCCCCTCAAGGCATACCCGAACTGTCTGATAGCGATAGATGGATTGTAGTTGATACAACCCTTCCTACCCACAAGAGGGACATTAGGAAAGTTCCCACAACTGTAAATAATTTCACTCTCCAGGCGATCTCTATCAAACCAATCAATGCCTTTGGTAGACAAGCTCATCAGTCGCTCAGACCACTCCTTCATCTCCGCAGTCTTTATAAAAGGACCATCCTTAGGTAGATGAGTGACAAACCATCTGTAAAACGGTGAAGCACAACAGGACACACCCTTGCCTCTTCTATTCTCGTTCTTGTAGTGCACCGAATGATACACGTCTCCGAGCAAGGTAGGGATGAGATTCTTTGAGACAAAAATACGAAGAGCGTACACATCCACAAAATCTAGAATATTGGGGAATAACATGATACCATATATGCACAATTCCAAAATAACTTTGAATGCCACCCAACACTCCTTCTTGGCAAAGTGTCGGGCTTTCTCAGCTAGAAAAGGTAACAGGAATCCCCAGGCTCCATTTCTCCTGACTGTTTTTCCTTTCAATTCAGAAACCTCAATATGCAGAACCGTAGCAACACTAGCCAGATCTGGCTCCTGATCAATAGGCCAAAAGGTTACCTGAGCAAGAATGGGTATCTCCAATATAACAGAAAACTCTTCCAAAGTGGGGGCCAGCACATAGCTTGGAAATGTGAAGCAACGCAACAGGGGATCATAAAACTGAAGCAAAGTCTGGAGTCCGTTCAATTCATACACAGATGGCTTGCACACAATGCTGAGCAGCTTTCCATAGGTTCCTCTGAAATCTCTCATCACTTCTTTACCAGGTAAGGAAATCAAACCCCTTAGAGCAGTAATATCTGGAGTAGGAAATTTGTAGGCCAAAGTTCTTCTCACATTGGGCTCCATGATGGACACAGAAAGGACAAGATTGCTAGAATCGAGAGGGAACTGCACACCTGCAACACAGCTACGTGCTAGATGCAATGCAATATAAAAATGTAAATGCAGATGCGAAATGCAGCAGGGGATCAAGAGTGTTGTGCTGTGCGGTGAAGTGGCAGGTCATAATTTCGCTTCAGTAAGAAAATACCACACTTTGATAATAAAGGCCTACTGAAACCCACAATACTAATTCATTGTCAAGAAAACCAGGTTGTCTGAAGGTTACGGTTTCCTGTAATAACCTGACCCCGCTCACTGGTATGGACCTAATCACTGACAAAGGTACGGCATCCTATGCGTTCATCAGCATCACAAACTTTCAAGAAACGATGATACGATACCCAGAAGGTGTGGCATCATCATCTCTTGAATTGGCCTCACTCAGCTGAGTCACAAATGATCGGTCCCCAGAGTCGACAACCCTAAGATCTGAAATCCTTTCAACGGCCCACTGGGCTGGAAATGGAAATCATCTCAAAGAATCTCGTATGAGCGCAGATTTCGTGGGAACTAGTGCATGCCTAACATACAGGTTCACCACAAATCTGCTTCTAAAGCTATGTACATACTCAAGCCTGGGTCTGGCTTATCACTCATCACAGTCCCTCCCACAACAGCACAACAGTAATAATATCATACTGAAAATAAAACGCGGAAGGTAAAAAAGCGACAAATATATACAACCCAACAGGTAAACACGCAAGCGCTAGGATTGACTCGCACAAGGAACCGTTGGAGTCCCCAGCAGAGTCTCCAGCTGTCGCTACCGCGAAAATAAGGTGCCGGCAAAACAGAAGAGTCGCCACCTTTCGTTATTTATCCCTCAGAACGGGAAAGGAAACGATCGGAAAAACCTGACGAAAAGGTATAAGACAAGGTCATTGCAACCATGTCTGGGTTCGAGAGTCGGTTACGCAAGGGGAAGGTATTAGCACCCCTCACATCCATCGTACTCGATGGGATCCACGCTTGTTGTGTTTATCTGACGGGTTGATTACATCTATCTACGCTAAAGGTCTGGTCTGAAAAGAAAAGAAACTGACTCGGCAGAACACATCAGTTCTATGCCTAAGTATTCCCGTCTGGAACGAGAAATTAGAGTCCACGTAGTTCGCCTAACTACGGGTTACGGGGGAAGGTTGCTCGCCGAGATATCGCATCTCGTTCCTACGTACTTTCACACGGCATGAAAGATCAGAGCAAACGTAGTTCAGGAAACTACATGGGGGGAAGGTTGATCGCCGAGATATCGCATCTCGTGCCTACGTACTTTCACACGGCATGAAAGATCAGAGCAAACGTAGTTCGAGAAACAATGGAACACAGGTTTGTTCAACTGTCTTTTATCCTAGTAGGGTAAACAGACGGTTCCAACAGTTGGTGTATGCAGCTCGCTCGACGGAGACTTAGGCGTTTACCGTTTGCGGTAGAACCGAGAGTTAACAGAACTCTCCTTCTGAAAATGGTTTCCAGGGATTAAAGGTCCAAGAGGACAAAAAGAAGTTTGATCTTTGTTTTTTGTTTTTACGGAAGAAGTGTTTTTTTAGTGGTATGTAGTTTGTACAGCACTAGAGACTATGACTTAGGAGCGAATGCATCGCATATCGTCCAAAGGACATATACTAAAAACTCTAGATGATTGAGAGGAGACCGCTTAATTATCACTTCCCAAGTAGCTTAAGGCTCGTAACGCACTTGTACTAACTTGCCTTTATTATGTTTTTTTACTGTTATTCAGAGATAAGAAGAGAACGAACTCTATGGGGAAACTGTACAGTCCTAATGTTGTCATAAAAAATTAATCCTATGGTTGAGGTTAGGAGGGAGCTACCTAATGTTATCATGCATGGTTAGAACCCTAACATCTGTCATAACTTCTCTTGAACAAGAGAAGTCAGAGTTCCTAAGGGAACATGGCAATGGTATACAGAAACAGACAAAGCAAATACTATAAAAAAAACTGTAAGTAAAATGCATGCAATGCAACAATACAAGCAGAAGGAGACAAACTCAACTTCTTAGCAATCAAGCAAAAAGAAAACAGTCAAAACAGACAAGCAGAGGGAGACAGACTCAACCTCTATATGCAAGTACATCAATTAGAAAAAGAAAAACAACATACAAGCAAGGGGAGGACCACCTCAACCCTTAAGGCAAACAAGCAGAGGGAGACCCACTCAACCTCTTAATGCAGTCATGCTCCTATACTTAGACTATCCTAAACATGCACTATCCTAATGCAACACACCACTCAAACATGAATGAGGAAAAGGATTTATGACAGATAATGGATTCAATCCACAAGTAATCAAACAAGGCTTCTATCCTAAGGAAAGAAATTGGGTGTTGGGAGGCAAGGGTAAGGTCCATAGGAACTTATCCCAGGCACTCAACCAACTAAAGGAGATTTGGGGGAATCTTAAAGGTTTGGCTCCTTTAAGAGATGTGCGACATTCCCACCACAGGAGGGACTGTACTATCTCAAGAAAGTTCCTAAAAGAAAGGAAAGAGAGAATATTAGGAGAATGAAGCTGAGAAGCAAGGTAAGTTCCACAGGAACTTACCACAGGCACTCAACCAACTCCACTTCCTTAGAGAGAGCTTTCATAGACTCAACCCCTTTTATGATAATGCAATGTATTCATCCACAGGAGGAAACATGCTCACAAGGGGGATTCCAATCAAGCAAGGAAAATTGGAAGGGAAGCTAACCCTAGGGAAAGATCATTCACCTACTTTAATTTCTAAAGAACCTCAAATGTTACCTTCTAATGATCACCTATACTAAAGGTTCAAGGGTTCTAAAAGAGGTATCTATACTAAGGATCATCTAATGGTCATTTACAAAACTAATCCATGCACCTAAACTAGTTAGGATTACCTAAACTGAGGCCAATTTGTAAAATAGGGAACTAATGGAAAATCACTCCTAAAAATTCTAAGGAAAATACTACATCATCCTGCATGTGTTAACTAGCTATGGTGTAAAAATCAGGGGATAAACCTAAAGCAAAAGGCTCAAACTAAATCCAAAACCTCAAGGGTACACTAAAGGGATCCAACAATGAATACTCCTAAACATCTATCCCAAAATCCTATTTAGAAGGCTCTAAAAATCTCAACAAAAATCACACAACATCATTAACATGTCTACAACCAGCACACAAAATTTCAATATCAAACTCAAAGGCATGAATGAGAGATAAAATCAACAAGCTCAGCATACAATTATCCCATTTATTAAAACATACTAAAATAGAAAATATGCCATTAATTGAAAATGCATGAAAATATAAATTAAAAAATGTGAGAAAATCTAAACATATCAAAGTGTTCACATGATTTATTTCAGGAATTATTGACAACATTTACTATTTTTACATGAATTAAAACTAACAAGTAATAAAACAAAAAAGAAAAGAAAAAAGAAATTAAAATGGAACAGGGGGGAGGTGCACTAGCAATGGAGCTATGTGTTATTCTACACTGGGCCTTGAGTGGGGGGCGCGAACAGCGCTTTGGGATTGGGCCCAGCTGAATATTAATTCAGCTTTTTATTCACTAACGAAGCAGGCCAGGGGGGTGTATTGAGCAATGTTCTAATGTGTTAATTGCATTGGTCCTTGGAAAGTGGGGTGGGGATAGCATTGAATTAGGCCCAGAGTTTCCTTTAGTGAAACTCTGCGTTTAACTTAATGAAGGAAGAGGCCATGGGAAGTGGACACGCGGACGCGCTATTGGCCATGAGATTAACATACCAAGTCTAAGTAAGCGAGCGATCTAACGGTCATTAAGCGAACTGGGATTTAAACACTAGAACGGAGGGAATATGCCCGCGGTGGTTGCAGGGGCGGCCGGAGAAGATCCAGTCATCTTCTTCGGCGAGAATGCACAGTGACGGAAACCAAAACTCAACGAAATTCCAATTTCTTTACATCGTTTTACTCGTCTCGTTCCCTAGGTTTCAATTATCCAATCCTTTTTCATTTTTATCCATTATATAGAGAGATAACCGAACAACAACTTGGAATGCCATGCCAACAATTCTCACGATTCACTACGAAATTGATATAGAATCCATCTATAGTTCAATACTAACTTAACCGCATGCTCAAACTAACTTAATTATGCTTAAATAAAGAGGAAATTTGAGAAACAAGAACCTGATCAGAAGCTTCAAATTTGATGTTCTTGAGGGTGAATTCTTCCTCCAAAAGGTTCAGATTCCTTCAATGGATGATGCTTGATCACTCTCAATACTCAATTGCTCCTGAAATCGCTCCAAACCCCAAATTCGAATTTCAATTCTTCAAGCTCTTTTTCAAATGACTCTAACTGATTCTCAACCGAAAATGGCACTAGAAGCTTCTGAAAATGATCCAAAATCAATTTATATTCTGTTTGAAACCTTTGGAGGCCCAATCATGGCCCAACTTATGATTTCCAACTTTCATTTTTCTTCCAAAATCTCACTTATGGCAGACACGAATTTTCCTGTTCCTTGCCTTCCATTCACTCCCAATCACTTGCCTGAGATGCCTTGAGTGTAAGTGGATTGTCATTTTGCTTTGATTTCAATCTATGAGCAAGTTTGAGATGTAACTTCTTTGTGAAACAATACACCAAATTGCCATGAAATGAGCCTCAACTCAAAATTCCAACAATGCCGAAGTGTTTAGAATATCATTTCCAATCAAAATGAGCACCAATTTGACATGAAAACATTCAATTACCAATTATTTTGAATTTTTCTATTTTAATTGATTAAAATGGCCTTTTTGAGAAATTCCTTCAACCAATGCTTGCTCTAACCCATGTCAATGGTTGCTTGGGTCATGGTTGGACTAAAAATATCATTTTGAGCAACTTTGGTGTTGAACAAAACTCCATTTGAAGCTTGCAAGATAGTGAAATTGACCTATGATTCAAAATGACCTGTAATTCCAAATACCCAAAATACCCCTGACTTGTAAACCTCATAACTTGAGTTCTACAAATCAGATGGAAGACTTCTAGTACAATTTGGAAATATAAGATCAAGACCTACAACTTTCATGTTGGCCAAAAGTTGAGGAGAAACATCCTTCTAGGTCAAAAGTTCCTTGGAAGTTGGTTGACTTTTGCAGACCAATTTCACATTCATCTGATGACCTGTAACTTGTCTGGATCATAACTTGAGTTCCATAAATTCAATGGAGGACTTATAGTACTCAAATTAAAGCTAAGAACATTCTCTACAAGTTCCATGTCTGCCAAAAGTTGGTATGTGTTGCACCCTAAAATTTGCCCAACCTTATTCAATTGGTTTATGTTTCATCACCATTAGCATTTGCATGTAGAGTCATGTACATAGACTAACCATCTGCATAGCATAAGCATAGCAAGTCATTCAACAGGAGACCAATCATTATTCTCATCTCTAGAGGCCTATCAAGAGGTTATTATCCTAATTCCATCCTATTCAAGTCATCAGGAAAGAATTTGAAAGCAAAGAGTTTAGCAGATCAAGCCTTGAGTCCATCTCCTAGCTGAGGGTATCTGAGGATCAACAAGAGGGTTATGAGCTGTGAAATGAAAGCATGGAGAGCATCTAGACATTTTGAGAGACTTATAAAGTCATTTGGAGAAGAAAGCAAGTCATTGAGGAAAGCACAAGAGCTATAGTGGAAGACAGTCAACTAGGGTTTCATCTGGGTCAACCCTAGGTCAACCCTAGGTCAGTTGACTGACTTAAGAGGGCATTCAAGGCTATTGGAGAGATGTGGGGATCAATATTGAACATATGAAGAAGGATATGGAGATATGACAAGGAGAATTCAAGAGAAATCAAGGAGAAGAGGAGTTACTAAATTAGGGTTTCTCTGTAAAATCCCCTAGTTTAGGTCAAATTTCCAAGCAAGATAAGTCAAAATGCTAGCTTCAAATGGCTTCTTGGCCAACATGAAACTTGTAGAGGATCTCAAGACCTTTAATTTGAGTGGTGGAAGACCTCAAGGAGATTTATAGAACTCAAGTTATGGTCCTTGCAAGTTACAGGTCATTTGGGGTGTCTGAACTTTTGTCTGTGAAAGTGACTTGCCTTCCAAGCTAGTTTTGCCCCTCAAGGAGATTTCAAATGAATTCTTGGTCAACATAAGAATTGTTCCTCATTGTCTTAGCTTTCTAGAATGGTATAGTATGCCTTCATATGATGTGGAGAACTCAACTTATGGTCTTGACAAGCAAAGGGTATTTTGGGCATTTGTGAATTACAGGTCATTTTAACCTATACCCAAAACTCATACAAGGAGGCCTCAAATGGAAAAACTTACAACATCAAACTTGCTCCAAATGGGATTTTAAGTCTAGAAAGAAGGTCACAAGTTATTGGAGAAGCTCATAGCATGGAGTTGCATGATAGGTCAAAATATGAACTAAAAAGGCTTATAAAGTGAATAATTTCAAGTTGGAAAATGGTTTGGGAGATTTACAAGTCCAAATGGAGACTTCCAATATATGATTTTGAATGGAAAAACAATTCTAAGAACAATGGTTCACACACTTTTTTGAGTTTAGAAGGAAAAAATGAAGTTATCCATGGTTGCTTATCATTTAAGAAACATAATCAAAAATGAGCCAAAGTTTGAAAACAAGGGAATGTGCAAGATGGATCTAGAATGTTCATTTGGGGTCTATATATTCATGAAAGGAGAATTTGGCAAGGGTTGGCCTCATTTGCACCAAGAATTCCACAAAATTTCTCATACTTTTTCATTGGAGTTTCATTACAATTCTCTCAAAACCTTCATCAACTTTCATCAAAATCAACTCAATCTGACTCCATGATCATCATAGATCAGAATTGAAGCAAGGATCAAGTGGTTATCATCCATTTTCGAGTGCTTCTTGCAAGGATATCAAAGTTGCCAAGTCAAGTGGATAGCATAATTCTGGCCAAATCTCATTCAAAGCTTGCATACAGAATCAAGTTCATCAAGGATTGATCAAGATCCAAGTCTCAAAAGCCTCAAATCATCAATCTCCATAGCTGTTTGCAAGATTTTGCACAAGGTAAGTTTTCATTCACACAGCTCGATTCAGTTAGTTAGGCATGGTTTTGTTAGTGTAGAATTGATCTAGGTGGTTAGGAGATTAAGTTAGATGAATTTGGAGAGGTTTGGTGATGGTTAGTGACAGGTGCCATAAGCTGTTGAGATCAATATCTCTTAGATTAGTGTGTTATAATTGTGGCTTGATAGCATGTGTTGATCTCCATTAGGTGTAGTTTAATTTAGGCTAAGTTTGGGGAAGATTGGTGATGATGCATATCAGTGCATTTCAATGGAGGCCGAGTGTGGATCCAATCGAATTTGTTGATGTGGCGAATTTCAAAGCGAATTGATGCCCTAAGCTTGTAGAGGGAGAGATTTGGAGCGGATTTCATGTTTATGGCATGTGGATTAGTGGCGTGTATGAGGAGAACAGAGAGGGAGAAAGTAGCTCGTGCATGAGCTCGCATGGAGTTGAAACCCTAGTTGCAGGTCGTTTTGGAGAAGAAACAATCATGGCCGTTCATGGTAGCTTGGACTTTTGACTTAGGTTAGGATCGGATGGCTGGTGTTTGATCTGAGCGTTTGGAGGGAAGTTGAACCCTGGCCAAAACGCACCGTTTCATTAATTGAAACGGGCGGGCCTGAGTTGATATGTGCTATTCCCACCCCAGAGTTAGGCCCAATTCCAGTTTCAACGTGGTTTTGTTTCTTTTCTCACCCCCCTGGCGTTTTATTTCTCATTATTTCTGAGCTTGTTCTGGGCCTTGGTAAAGACTGCTACGCGCACCCCCATTATGTGGCCCATCCTGGTTCTTAACTGGGGCGAGTTACTCTTCATACCCCCTCCCTCATTTAATTCATTTTATTTTTCTTAATTCCATTTTATTTTACCAATTTTCATTAATTCATAACTAATTCATAAAAAATGCTTTTTAATTCATTCTTTTTACCATGTTTTCATTAAAATGTCTAGAATATCATAGGAAAATAAAATTTCATTTTTAGTTTTATTTCATATTTTTTACATATTTTCTAAATAAATGTCATATTAAATAGTTACATTTCATGCATTATTTTTATGATTTTTGTTCTCTCACATGCTTTGATATTTTTTGATCATTCTTTTCATATTGTTTAGATGAGATATTAGGCTTGTAGAAATATTTTAGTTCCCATTCTTAGAGGTTAATTTTAGGTGATTAATAAGTGCTTGAATATCATGAACAAAACTAGGGTTTTTAGGTGACAACTTAGGAGTTTGATTTCATTTCCCTTAGGACTTAGGGTTTGAATAGATTAGTTATGGGACTATAGGGGCTATGGGTAGTTATTAGATCCCTTAGAGAACAGTTAGGATTCCCCTACTGCTATTATTACTGTCTGTATATCTGTTGTCTGGTGTGGTGTGCCCTCTGGGGATTGTTGCTTGTTTGATTGGGTATTGGGATTGCCTGGGGCCCTGGGGAAGCTGAAGATTTGTGAAGATGAAGCTATTGGAGATTCAAAGATTGAAGATCAACTGTCAGAGTTGAGGAGGAGTTTCTTGCTGGCAGATGCTGAGGAGATTAGGGTTTAGGAGCTAGGCAGAGCTCTAGATTAGAAATTTTGTTTCTCAAACATGGATTGCCTTGTCTGCATCCATTCTTCTCTGTGATTCAGAGTCTCTCTAAGACACTCACCCCCTTCCTTTGGAAGGCTTGGTGATAGTGTCTATGAGATAGAACTCTTGAGAGAAAATGTCTCTTTGTGTTAGGAGCAGTCTGTTCACCACCCTTGGTAGTCAACTGATTGCCTAACACCCAATTCACTCTTGTGACTAATCCCTCATCCTGGAGGTTTGAGCTTGAAGAAAAGCCATTGCAGATGGAAGACTGATGATCAAAGTCCTTGTCTGAAGGTCATGAAGATGGATATTGATGCTTGTTGAAGCCTGTAGCTGATTGGAGATTGCTTGAAGCCAGTTGTTGATTCAGAGCTGCTGATGCTGTTTCTTCTGCTGCTGTATTTCATTTCTGATGTATTGATTGGTTTTCTGAACTGTATTGTTTGCTGTTTACCCTGCTGGGTTGAAAGTGAAGCCTGTTCACTTTCGCCTATTGTTTTCTAGGTTCGAGATTGAGTGGGACTCCCTTGCCTCGCTTGTGCTGCTGCATCCATGCATTTTACTGTTTTACTGCTTTACTGTATATATCTGATATTGTTTCTGTTTCTGCCTATCCCTTAGGATCTCTGGTTCTCTCTGTGCAAGAGAGGAGCATGATAGACACTAGGTCTTAACCCATGCATGATAACACTAGGTTAGTTTGTTTCCCTTCGCAACCGTAGGTTAGAGTTCTGTCTCTTTCTTTCTCAAAACAAACAGAAAATACATAAAGATTTCAAACACAATAAAAGACACTTCTTCCGTAAAAGAATGTGAACTCATCAAAACGTCATTTTTGTCCTCTTGGACTGTTAATCAGAAAAACCTTTTTCAGAAGGAATAAAATCAATCAAGACAAGCTTGTGTCGTACGTGGTCGAACTACGTTTGCTCTGATCTTCCATGCTGTGTGGAAGTACGTAGGCATAGGATGCGATATCCTAGCGAGCAACCTTCCCCTCCTTTCCCGTAGGTAGGCGAACTACGTTGACTCTGATTTCTCGTTCCAGGCGAGAATACGTAGGCATAAAGTGCGATACTTTGCCGAGTCATTTTTATTCATTTTTATTTTCGTTTTATTTTCTTTTTCACCCTTGACCTGTAGCGTAGATAGAATAACAATCCATACCCGAAAACAAGCGTGGATCCCGTCGAGTACGACGGACGTGAGGGGTGCTAATACCTTCCCCTTGCGTAACCGACTCCCGAACCCAGGTTTTGGTTGCGATGACCATACCTTTCCCGTGTTGTGCGAGGTTTACTCTGAGCGTTTCCTTTCCCTCCCGTGGGATAAATAACGCGCGGTGGCGACTCTTCTGTTCAGCCGGCGCCGATTTTCGCAGTAGCGACAGCTGGCGACTCTGCTGGGGATCCAACGTCCCCTGGCTGCTAAGGACTGCGATGGTTCTTATGCATTTGGGATCCAACGTCCCTTGAGAGAGTCAATCCTAACGCTTGTTTTCCCGTCGAGGATTTTGTATGGAGTTATTGTATATTTCTAACCCTGTTTTTTTCAGCTTTATATATATTGTTTATTATTGCTGTATCTGGGGTGTGACGGGTGTTCTGATATTGAGAGATAAGCCGGACCTGGGCTTGAGTGCACCTAGAATTAGAGTAGAAATTAGTGGGCGCCCGCTTGCTTTGCTTGCTTTGGTGTCCCATGAAATCTACACTCAGACGAGGTTCCTCTGGTTGGCCTCCTGCCCCTTCCTTTGGTTGGCGTGGGTTGCTGGTTAGTTGGATTGTCGACTCTGGGGACCGATCATTTGGAAGTTGGCTGAGTGAGGCCTCTTCAGGAATTGATGATGCCACTCCTTCTGGGAATCGTATCATCAACCCTGAAAGTCTGTGACGCCGACGACCGCATAGGATGCCGTACCTTGTGCCAGTTATAGGGCCACCCACCTGTGAGGGGATTCAGGGTTATGCAGGTAACTAGACCTCCAGATTACCGGTTATTTCTTGATCAGAGATCCGGGTTATTTATGGGGAGTTATGAGGTCTGCCAGAGACCATGTGGAGATTTATTCTGCGGTCTGTCAGAGACCATGTGGAGATTTATTCTGAGGTCTGTCAGAGACCATTTGGAGATTTATTCTGAGGTCTGTCAGAGACCAGTTGGAGAGTCATGAGGTCTGTCAGAGACCAGTTATAGATGGGATTTGAGGTCTATCAGAGACCAGTGAGTTATGGTTTGAGGTCTGTCAGAGACCAGTGTTGGAGTTCTATTTTAGGTCTATCTGAGACCAGGGTTTGATGACTTCTGGATGGTCTATCTGAGACCTTTCTTGATTGGGTTTAGGCTATTCAGCTGCAGCTTTGGTCCCCGTTGAATGTTACTTGCATTGCATCCCTGCATATACATTATCATTTGCATTTCACTAACGTGTGTCTGTGCTGCAGGTGCATTTGCATTTCCCTAGTTCTAGTGCCCAGACTTCTGAGTGTTTGATCATGACTAGCCTACGGAGAACAGTTGCTTACAAATTGCCTACGCCTGATATTGTTCCTTTACTGGGATTGATCTCTCTTGCTGATGAGGGTGTTCGTAGGAGTTTCCGGATGAGTTATGGTAGATTACTGAGATTGGTGTGCAAACCTACAGAGGTAGAGTTAGATGGGCTGTATGCTTTGATGCAATTCTACGACCCTGCTTTGAGGTGTTTTACGTTCTCTGACTTTATTATGGGACCAACCCTGGAGGAATACGCTGAGTATGTTGAGCTGCCTGTGCAGAACCAGGTTCCGTTCATCCATTTTGATGCCAAACCCAAGCCGGAGGAATTGGCAAAAGCCTTGCATGTTGATGCTTCTGAACTTGTGACTACTGTTTCCCGTGGAGTTCCAGGCTTCTCATTTCAGTTCTTAGTTGGTAAAGCCCAAGAGTATGCTAAGAATGGGTGCTGGGTTGCTTTCAATGCTGTGTTGGCCTTGTGCATTTATGGCATAGTACTATTCCCCAATATACCGGATTTTGTGGACTTCGATGCTTTCTACTTGTTTGCCGCTGGTAATCCTGTACCTACCTTACTCGGAGATCTCTACCATTCACTGCATTACAAGAATGAGAAGGGAAGAGGGAAGAATGTTCATCTGTGTGTGCCCTTGTTGAGTATGTGGTTTGAGAGTCACCTTCCTAAGAGAGGATCTGCTGCAGAGACTACAGTTCCAGTTGGTTGGTCGGAGCGTCTGATGAGGCTATCGTCGGAAGATATGGAGTGGTTTGATAGAGACCTGTTGGGATCTGAGCTCATCTTTAGCTGTGCTGGGTACCCTAATGTACCGTTGATAGGAAGAAAAGGGTGTATCAATTACAACCCTTCTCTATTCATTCGCCAGTTCGGATATGCGCTGAAGAATCCACCTCAGGAGGAAGAAGTACAGGAATCTCTGTACTTCACCGGTGACGTGAAGGGGGAGTTATTAGCCAAGTTGCGACATGCTTGGACGCGTATTAACCGCAAAGGGAAGCCGTTGTTAGGAAAGAATGACTGTCAGGCCTATGCATCTTATAGAGTTTGGATTCAGGAGAGGGCTAGTCAGTTGAAGATGCCGTTTCCAGAGGCACCAATTCTTGATCCTATTCCGGTAGAGGAGCCGACCACTGTTTCTAGGGAAGTCTATGAACAAGTTGTGAGGGAGAAAGAAGCCTTAATGAAGATGAACGAAGGGTTAGAGCAAGAGTTAGCCCAGGCACGCAGCGAGAAGAACAAGGCCGTATATGCTTTCCAACAACAGATTGAGCTGGTAAACAGGTTAGGATCTGAGTTGACCGAGGAAAAGAAAAAGCGCGAACGTCTGGGGCAAGAGTTCAGAAGCTCCCATGACATGCTGGAAGCCAAAAAGAAAGCGCTCGACGCAGCACACCGAGAGATATCTTCTTGCAACAAGACTTGGAATGCTACACTCACCAACAACAAGAAGAGGGAAGATAAGCTGAAGCAGCAAATTTTCGACCTCGAAGAGAAGTTGAAGGCTAGCATCAAGAAGTGTGAGGAAGAAGTGATGAACCGGTATAGTGTCCAGCATGCACTGAACAAGGCAATCAAATCCAGAGATGAAGCAGTGTCCCAGAAGCGAAAGCTAGAAGATTGCTTCGGAGAAGCGGCATGGGAAGAAACTGCTGAAGACGTACGCCGTGTTCTTAAGAAGAGAAACCAGCTTGTTGAAGGGCTGCTCGATCGACCAAGCCATCCGGAGACCAAGAAGTTGATAGAGGAGTACCAGACTTTTGGGAGGATCTGATCATTCCATTATTTGTATGCTTTATTTGCATAGTGCTGACCATCACCAGGATTGTTGGTTGAGGTCATGCCATCTTTGTACTCTCAGTGATATTGTACCCTGGGCTTATTGATTCTCTCTGTTATATATGAGGCTTTCTATGATTCAGCTCCGGTATTCTTATTGTCAATACTGTCACTGCACCGGCACCATCGCACTAGAACTGGGGGAATGAACTTCCCTAATGCACAGACACATTGCATTGCATCCATATTCATATTGCATAACAGGTAATCTTTGAATGGTGTCTTATCTCTTGCTCTGTATCAGGTACTTAACAGGATTCCAGATCAACATCCGCACCGCTATTCTACACGATCCAACTGTCGGAAAGTCATGGACCAGATTCAGAACGAGATGCAGGATGTACGCGAGAAGCTCGCCCTCTTCATGCAGACCATGGAGGCTATAGCAAAAGGGCAAGAGAATTTGCAGGCCATGGTCCAGCCTCTATTGGCTCGCAACGCTGGTCATGGTAACGAAGATCATCAGTCTGTCCGGGTTGATACTGCTCATGGAGATGGCACTCCAACGCCGGTGGCTCCGCCTGTCGTCAATGTGAATGCTGCTAACGTCAACAACGCTACCACTGCTGTGAATGGTAACGTCGGGGTTGGAAATGAAACTGCTGTCCATAACGCTGGGCTGGGTGATGTCAATGTGGGAGATAATCTCGGAGGCAATGGCTTTGTCAACGCTGGGTTCGGATTCAACGATCAGGGATTCGACAATACTGGCAAGTATGGCTTTAATGCTCAAGGCTTTGGGCAAGATGGTTATGGCATGGTCAATCAGGGCTACGGAGGTTTTGGAAACGGAAACGGTGCTGGTTTTATGACTGGTGGTCCTGCTGGAGGTGTTCAAGGGTATGGCAACAGAGGCCGAGTTCCGGGGATGAATCAGGTCAGAGCTGGACGTAATAATGCGTATGATGGATACGGGGCTGGAAACGGTATGTGGCAAGAGGATCAGCAGGAAGACGCCTTCTCTGGAGGGGGTTTTGAAGGGCCGATGGATGATTCTCAAAAGATTAGAATGCTGGAAGAGCAAATGAAGGGAGTCCTAAACCAGAGTGCTGTGGGTCTGGACATGGCAACAATGGGCTTGGTACCTGGCTTGAGGGTGCCGATCAAGTTCAAAGCGCCTGCGTTCGATAAGTACAAAGGAGATACATGTCCGAAAGTGCATGTACGAGCTTATTACAGAAAGATGTCTGCATACTCCACTGACGAAAGAATGCTCATGCATTTCTTTCAGGATAGCCTATCGGGTCCTTCCTTAGAGTGGTACATGGGGTTGGAGCCCACTGATATCAAGACTTGGAAGCAATTAGCGGAGGTGTTCGTAGCCCATTACAAGTATAACAGTGACCTGGCACCCAATCGGGTCCAGTTGGCCAGGCTTTCGCAGAAGAAGGGGGAGAGTTTTAAAGAATACGCGCAAAGGTGGCGCGATATGGCTGCCAGGGTCCGTCCTCCTGTGGAAGATAAAGAAATGAACGACATGTTTGTTGGCACATTCACCGGGCTGTTTCATGATATGTTGTTTCATACGTCTCTGGCTAGTTTTTCAGATCTGATTTTGATGGGTGAAAAGATTGAGCGGAACATTAAGCAAGGAAAGTTCCAAGTTGACGAGTCAGCTGCATCTGGCAGTAATAGGAAAGCTTATGGTGGGCGCCGTCAGGGCGAAGCTAGTGCTGTATTTGGAGGCCGAGGCCGAGGCCGAGGCAGGGGAAGAAATCAATATCGTCAGCCGCAGCAAGTGTCGAGTGTCACCATCCCGTATCAACAACAACCAATCCAGCAACAACAACAGGTTCAGCAGCAACCAATGCCACAGCAGCAGCAGCCTCAGCAGGGGGCACAGCAAGCTCAGAGAAGATTCCAGGGTGGTAAGCCGAGAAGGGTGTTCGAGAAGCCTCCCTCTAACTATGCTGATTTATTGCAGACCTTGTTGGGATTGAATCTGGTGGAGAAAAGAACCTTGGCACCGATAACGGGAACTCCCCCGTTCGGCTATGATGCAAATAGGCGCTGTGAGTTTCATTCTGGGGCCCCGGGCCATGATATAGAAGGTTGTCATGCTTTTAAGCACGTTGTGCAGGATCTCTTGGACAACAAGTCTATCAACTTCGGAACGACCGGTGCGAATATAGTCCAGAAACCCATGCCTAATCATGGGGCGAACGCTGTGCTGACTGAGGAAGGTCTGAATCTGATTATGAATGTTGAGGATTTAAAGACGCCGCTGAGCGAAATAAAAAGCCGACTGTTGCAAGGAGGTGTTTACCCGGGTTGTAATGAGTACTGCTTAGATTGTTGGACCCTAACTGGGGGGTGTGAGGATTTGAAGAAAGGCATTCAGGCCTTAATTGATGATGGTATATTGCAGTTTGATAGAACAGCAACTGATGAGCCTGCAGGGGCAGTAGTGGATAATCGGAGTGATGTTGCCACAGTGACAATTCCTAGGAAGACGATCACTATTTCAGCACCAGTTCAGCGACCACCGATTACTATAACTAAAGCCGGGCCAATCCCGTATGAGAACACGAAAGCGGTCCCATGGTCATATGGGCTGGAGGTGTATTGTGACGGGATTAAGATCGATGTTAACAAGCAGTCAGCGGAGGTTGTGGATAATGTTGTGGGCTCAGGAGGCATGACAAGAAGCGGCAGGATCTTTATATCTCCTGAAGTAGAGGCCGAAAGGCTAGCGAAAGGAAAGGGGAAAGCGGTTGAGAATGTTCCGGTTCAAGCAAATGAAAGAGAAGCAGCATCTAAGGATGTCGAAGAATTCATGCGCTTAATTCGGAAGAGCGACTATAAAATCGTGGAGCATCTGCAGCAAACGCCATCCAAAATATCTATATTGTCATTGCTGTTGTGTTCAGAGGCTCACCGAAATGCTTTGCTGAAAGTCCTGGACACTTCTTTTGTACCCCAGGATGTCTCCGTGAACCAGCTAGAAGGAGTATTAGCACATGTAAATGCGGGCCACAGTCTGGGCTTTACTGATTTCGACTTGACTCCGAAAGGAAGGGATCATAATATGGCATTACATGTATCTGTTGAGTGCAGGGGATCAACAATGTCGCACGTATTGGTTGACACCGGGTCGTCTTTGAATGTGCTGCCTAAGAAGGCTATGATGAAGCTGGATGTTCGAGGGATTTTGTGTACACCAAGTGATTTGGTAGTCAGAGCGTTTGACGGCACGCGGAGAACAGTCTTCGGATCGATTACCTTGCCTCTGCAAGTGGGGCCGGAAGTGTTTGCAACGGAGTTTTATATCATGGATATACAGCCTGCGTACAGCTGCTTGCTGGGAAGACCTTGGATTCACGGGGCAGGGGCAGTTACGTCAACCCTGCATCAGAAGTTAAAGTATATGGTCGGAGACAGTGTAGTCACCGTGTGCGGAGAAGAAGACATCCTGGTCAGCCATCTTTCTTCGTTCAAATATGTGGAAGTCGACGGGGAGATCCACGAGACGCCATGCCAGGCATTCGAAGGTTTGCGCATTAAGGACAAGAGTCCCGGGCCAAGCAAAGTGCCAGAGATAGCCGTCTCTTCGTATAAAGAGGCTCAAGCGCTAGTGAAGGCAGGAGAAGCCACGGGCTGGGGCAAAGTATTGGACATTCCGGTGAAAATGGACCGGTTCGGACTGGGGTACCGACCGTCGTCATCAACTCCTTCTGTGGGGGCCCCTCATTTCAGAAAGTCAATCACCATCTCTGCCAGTGGAGTATGCCATGAATCTATCAATGCTGCTTCGGAGTCCGATGAAGGGGACAGCGACTGTGATATGGATGCCTGGATTCAGCCAAGCACGCCAGGACAAGGACTATGCAACTGGTCTATTCAGGAGCTTGTTCCTGTGACTTTTAAACAGTAATGCTTTGCTTTATTAATTGTTGAATAATCTGATGTCTTGCCCGGGGCATCAGGATTTGCTTAGGGCTGTGTTGTTATAAACATTGCTTTGTTAATCATTAAATAAATGGCGTTTTTTTCATGTGCAAATACTGTAATCCCTGTCTTTCTTGTTTTGTATTTTTCAATAAAATGGCAACGTGGTTATCCGCTTTATACGCATTTTGAAGCACTTAACCCTCTCTTTTGCAGGATAACATTTTCAGATGACATCCTTGAACCACCTATGACTCGTCCCGACTTCGAGCACCCGGTATTCCAGACCGAAGAAGAGGTTGTCGAAGATAGCGATGTTCCTGAAGAACTGTCTTGGTTGGTGAAGCAAGAGGAAAGAGCCATTCTGCCTCACGACGAGGTTATCGAAATTATCAATTTGGGGACGGAAGGGGTTGAGAAGAATATTCGTATCGGAGCCGCACTGCAGAGTGATATCAAGCGAAAACTGGTTGAAATGCTCCGAGAGTATAATGATGTATTCGCTTGGTCGTATCAAGATATGCCAGGGCTCGATACTGATATGGTTGTGCATCGTCTGCCACTGAAAGAAGACTGCCCGCCTGTCAAACAAAAACTTCGCAGAACTCGTCCAGATATGGCAATGAAGATCAAAGAGGAGGTTCAGAAACAGTGGGACGCTGGGTTCCTGGCTGTGACGAAGTATCCCTCATGGGTTGCTAACATCGTACCAGTGCCAAAGAAAGATGGCAAGGTTCGAATGTGCGTGGATTATAGAGATTTGAATAAAGCAAGCCCAAAAGACGATTTTCCACTTCCTCATATTGACGTGTTAGTTGATAATACCGCTCAATACTCCGTATTCTCCTTCATGGATGGCTTTTCAGGCTATAATCAAATTAAAATGGCGCCAGAGGATATGGAGAAGACTACTTTCATAACGCCTTGGGGAACATTTTGCTATAAAGTGATGCCCTTTGGTTTGAAAAATGCTGGGGCAACGTATCAGCGTGCGATGACAACTCTCTTTCATGATATGATGCATAAAGAGATCGAAGTTTATGTTGACGATATGATTGCCAAATCCCAGACGGAGGAAGAGCATCTGGTGAATCTGTTGAAGTTGTTTAAAAGGCTTAGGAAGTTCAGGCTGAGGCTGAACCCTAACAAATGCACCTTCGGGGTGAGATCGGGTAAGCTCCTGGGGTTTATCGTAAGCGAAAGAGGAATAGAGGTCGATCCTGCTAAAATAAAAGCGATTCAAGAAATGCCGACGCCTAAAACAGAGAAGGAGGTGCGCGGGTTTTTAGGGAGATTGAACTACATTGCTCGGTTCATATCTCACCTAACGGCCACGTGTGAACCATTATTCAAGCTGTTAAAGAAAGATCAAGCTGTAACGTGGAACGATAATTGTCAAAAGGCGTTCGATAAAATAAAGAAGTATCTGCAGGAGCCTCCTATTTTGATACCCCCAGTGGCAGGGAGACCCTTGATAATGTATTTGACGGTTCTTGAGGGGAGTATGGGTTGCGTTCTTGGTCAACACGACGAGACGGGGAGAAAAGAGCATGCAATCTATTATCTGAGTAAGAAATTTACAGACTGTGAATCTCGATACTCAATGCTGGAGAAAACTTGTTGCGCGCTAGCCTGGGCCGCCAAGCGTTTGAGGCAGTACATGCTGAATCATACAACCATGCTCATCTCGAAGATGGATCCAATCAAATATATATTTGAAAAGCAGGCGTTGTCAGGTAGAATTGCCAGGTGGCAGATGATCTTGACTGAGTACGATATTCAATACGTCTCGCAAAAGGCAATAAAGGGGAGTGTGTTGTCTGAATATCTGGCGGAGCAGCCTATTGAAGAGTATCAATCGATGAGATTTGACTTTCCTGACGAGGATATCATGTATCTCAAGATGAAGGATTGTGAAGAGCCGTTACCAGACGAAGGACCAGAGCCGGGGTCCAAATGGCAGATGATATTTGATGGAGCTGTGAATGCTTACGGTAGCGGAATCGGGGCAATTATCACTACGCCGCACGGGTCGCACATCCCGTTTACTGCTCGATTGACCTTTGCCGTTACCAACAATGAGGCCGAATACGAAGCTTGTATAATGGGGCTTGAAGAAGCCATTGATTTGCGAATCAAACATTTAGACGTATACGGAGACTCAGCTCTGGTGGTGAATCAGATCAAAGGGGAATGGGAGACACGGCAGCCCAATTTGATACATTATATGAATTATGCAAGGAGATTGTTGCCTTTCTTTGACAAAGTTGAATTGCATCACGTGCCACGGGCAGAAAATCAAATGGCCGACGCCCTTGCCACTTTGTCTTCCATGTACAAGGTCAATTTCTGGAACGAAGCTCCCCAAATCACTATCTCTCGGTTAGACAGGCCAGCTTATGTATTTGCTATTGATGAAGCGTCTGATGACAAACCGTGGTATTTTGATATCCTTAATTTCCTGAAGAATAAAGAGTATCCGGCTGAGGCATCCAGTCAAGATCAGAAGACTCTCAGGAGATTAGCGGGTAATTTCTACTTGAATCCAGATGGCGTCTTGTACAGAAGAAACCACGATTTGGTGTTGTTGCGTTGTGTAGATGAAAAAGAGGCAAAGCTTCTCATGGAGGAAATTCACGAAGGTGCATTCGGTACGCATGCTGATGGGCATGCTATGACGAGAAAACTGCTGAGGGCAGGTTACTTTTGGCTGACGATGGAAACTGATTGTTTCAAATTTGCAAGAAAGTGCCACAAGTGCCAAATATATGCTGACAAAATACATGTGCCTCCGAGTCCTCTAAATGTGATGTCATCTCCATGGCCATTCTCGATGTGGGGAATCGATATGATTGGAAAGATCGAGCCGACGGCTTCTAACGGGCATCGGTTCATCCTCGTAGCAATCGATTATTTCACCAAATGGGTGGAAGCAGCGTCTTATGCAAATGTAACGAAGCAAGTGGTGGCTAGATTCATCAAGAGAGATATCATTTGCCGATACGGAATTCCCGAGCGGATAATCACGGATAATGGTTCTAATCTGAACAACAAAATGATGAAGGAGCTCTGTCAGAATTTCAAGATCGAACATCACAACTCCTCCCCTTACCGACCCAAGATGAATGGCGCTGTCGAAGCGGCCAATAAAAATATCAAGAAAATCGTCCAGAAAATGGTGGTGACGTATAAAGATTGGCATGAAATGCTACCTTTCGCTTTGCACGGTTATCGTACGACGGTACGCACATCAACCGGGGCAACTCCGTTCTCGTTGGTATACGGAATGGAAGCGGTATTACCATTGGAAGTTGAGATCCCTTCTCTGAGGGTATTGCGAGACGTTCAGCTGGACGAGGCAGAATGGGTAACGAATAGATTGAACCAACTGAGCTTGATGGATGAGAAGAGGCTAGCTTCTCTGGCATACGGTCGTTTGTACCAAAGACGAATGAAGAAAGCGTACGACAAGAAGATACTTCCGCGAAGCTTTCAGACGGGCGACCTTGTGCTGAAAAGAATTCTCCCGCCGCAAGCAGATCACAGGGGCAAGTGGACCCCCAATTACGAAGGGCCATACGTTGTCAGTAAGGTCTTTTCAGGAGGAGCGTTATTGTTGTCCACCATGGACGGAGAAGACTTTGCATCACCTGTGAATTCGGACGCAGTTAAAAAATACTTTGCTTAAAATAGACCCGCTGGGCAAAAAAAGAGAGTCCAGGCAAAAATGGGGCATCCTGGCGAACCAAAAACAGAATGAAAGGTTCGGGCAAAAGTTAGGGATAAAATTGAAAAAATGTACACCCGCGAAGTTGAAAACCTACACTGGGCGGCTTCGGCAAAAAGGGGTATCCCGGTGAACTGAAAACCCGTAAAGGGCGGTTCACGCAAAAGTTAGGGATGAGAAAAGCAAATGACTGCGGTCCGAATTTGGTATTCAATGAGCATCAGTGCGGGAGAATATATTTGAGGAATTAGTTATCGGATACAACCTCTTCAGAAGACGGATACCGGGAAAGCATTAGAGTCGGACGAGTCATGGGAGGATCAGTTCGTGGTGTTCATCTGCATCCAGTTGCCGACATGTGTACAAAATTTAATTTGTCAATATTTATGCTTCTTGTGAATACTTGCATACTTGTATATTTGCTTTGTGTAGCTTCCTCTTTTCAGGAGTTACATCCCGTGTACAAAAACTCCGCCCATTCAGGGGCCCAATCAATGAAAATGTGTTATTCAGTACTTGATGCCTGTTCTTTACTGTTTTGCGCATGATAAAACGCCTAAGTTTATTGAAGCTAGCATGAGTATAACATTACTGGCCCTTGCCAACAATCGTTAAAGCTTTGAATTAACTGAGTGTAACGTCACTAACCTGAATTGATTTGATTGCATAGGCTTGTCGTGTCTTGTTTGTGTTGTTGCAGGTTTCATAACCGTACGAGGAAGGTGATCAAAAGATTGCAATAGTGAAAGGCTTGATCCTCACGCAGGTCATGCATGCTCTTCCTGAAGAAGGATAGAACTTCCCAGCTAGCCGTAGCTTATCCAAAGGACGTGCTCCAGAGAAGTTACTCGTCCTCAGCAGAGTTTGGCGATTCCGAGATCGTAAGGCTGTATTCAGACAGGTTCATCTCCCCCCGCAGGGTCATGCACTCTCCCCCAGTGGAGTCAGTTAATTTTCCCCGAGAATCCAGCCATCCCCAGCGGAGTTCTCTTTTCAGCAAGTGTTCTTTCCTTCCAGTGGAATCCGAAGATCAAGACCCTCCCCAGCAGGGTTGATGGGGGGTCCTGTCATTTATTTTGTCAGAGATACCGGTGATATCAGTTCACTCTCCAGCAGAGGCTCAATCATACCAGGCGCATCTGCTATTCCCCAGCAGGGGGTTACCTCCGCAAGGTATTTGGTTTGAGTTATACTCCCCAGCAGGGGGTTACTTCAACAAGACGTGTGGTTTGAGTTCCCAACTTCCCAGCAGGGGCGACTTCATCCTACCAGCATTTATTTTGCCGGAATAATTTTGTAGCATCAGGCTATCCCCGGCAAGTCGGCGTTACCCTTCCAGCATTTATTTTGCTGAAGCAGTTTCTGTATTCTAGCAGTTCAGGTGGAGAGAGCTCTTGCTCAAATAAATCACCAAACAGTCAAGATCTCGGCAGGAGATATTCAATAATAATGTCAGTTTCGGCGGTATTCCCCACAGAGTTGTCATGATAAAACTCTCTTTGTCTCCAGCAAAGTCATTTATGCAAATGCATCTTATCTTCCCCAGCCAGAGTGGCCAGGATAAGTGTCTTCTTATCCCCAAGCAGAGTTCGTTTGTCATCAACGAGTCGCATGAATCAGAATTTCGAAGCAGGTGTCCGATAGTGGGTTTTCAGACATCCCCAGTAGAGTCCGCCTCAAAGTCGCTGTCACGTCAGTGCTAAGAAGTTTGTGGGTGAGGATCATTGAGGAACTAAGTCCTGACGTGGACCATTTATTCCTAGAATGACGGGATTCCTTCAGAAGTGGGCGTCCTAACGTGGACAGGTTTGTTTTACCGGATTGGTAAGGTGTGTTAATCCTGACGTGGATAGATTCGGTCTTTTGAAATTTGGAGAAAGGGAGGTCATGACGTTGACAAAAGATTGGTTACTCTTCGTGTTGGTGTCCTGACGTGGATCATTTGTTTCCAGCAGATATCTGTATTCGTAATGGTGAAATGTGCGTCCTGACGTGGACAAGTTTGTAGTTCTTTGTGATGACAAGATACAAGAATCCTGACGTGGACAAATTTATCCTTCTTCGTGTTGTTGGCAAGGTGTAAGTCCTAACGCGGATATTTCCCCAGCAAGTCGAAGACGTGTGAGTCCTTACGTGGACAAGCCTTATTTCCTCAGTGAATCGAAGATGCCTGAGTCCTTACGTGGATAAATCAAGACGAGATCAGTGTCTTGACGCGGGCAGATCAAAGAGATTATTGATTCCTAACGTGGAAAGATGTAGTCCTTACGCGGACCTATCAACAGAAGTGATTCCTAACGTGGAAAGACGGAGATTCCTAACGCGGAAAAGATGGAGTCTATACGCGGACGTGTCAGAAGATAGTTTCCTTACGTGGGAATGACAGTATTCCTAACGTGGAAAGAAGAGAGTCCTTACGTGGACAGATTAAGATGATTCCTTACGTGGAAAAAGATGGTTTCCTTACGTGGAAAAAATGAGTCCTGACGCGGACAAATCAGAAAGAAGTTAGTATTCCTTACGTGGAAAGATCAGAGTCCTTACGTGGGCATATCAAGAGCATTCCTTACGTGGAAGAAAAGTGGTTTCCTTACGTGGAAAGGCGAGTTTATTCCTTACGTGGAAAGATCAAAGTCCTGACGCGGACATATCAAGATTGATTCCTGACGGGGAAAGAAATGGATTATTCCTGACGTGGAAAAGTCTAGTCCTGGCGCGGACAGATCATAACAAGATATTCCTAACGTGGAAGAAGAAGTTTATTCCTTACGCGGAGAAATTGGAGTCCTGACGTGGACAAGTTCAGAAATAGTTGTATTCCTTACGTGGAAAGGTTGGAGTCCTGACGCGGACATGTCAAATGGCATTGGAGTCCTTGCGTGGACAGATTGATATAGTTTCCTAACGTGGAAAGAAGATTGCTTCCTAACGTGGAAAGATAGAAGTGTTACTCCTAACGTGGAAGAGTGTTATTCCTAACGTGGACAATTCAGTTTACGGAAATGCAGGTGAATTATCCCCAGCGGAGTTGCCGAGATTTTTCTGGGTTGACAGCAAGTGGAGTCCTAACGTGGACAAGTTTTAGTTGAGATTTCTTCGTATCGACGACAGACAGAGTCCTAGCGTGGACAGGCAAGCAGTCTGGTATGACAAAATCCTCTTCAGAACGATGAAGCCAATCCCCAGCACGGTCGCGCGAGATCAGCGGGTTGCTCTAACAGTCAGATTCAGCTGACGAATGTCATTCATCAAGCAGGAGCGCAGTTTATTTCTGCGGTTGGCAAATTTCTGGTTTCACTAGTATTCAACCGTCTCGTACCGCGAATGTCTGAAGGCTCCGGGCTCTTCATCCAATCGGGTCCAAGTCGCTTAAATAGGGGCAGCTGTTGCACCCTAAAATTTGCCCAACCTTATTCAATTGGTTTATGTTTCATCACCATTAGCATTTGCATGTAGAGTCATGTACATAGACTAACCATCTGCATAGCATAAGCATAGCAAGTCATTCAACAGGAGACCAATCATTATTTTCATCTCTAGAGGCCTATCAAGAGGTTATTATCCTAATTCCATCCTATTCAAGTCATCAGGAAAGAATTTGAAAGCAAAGAGTTTAGCAGATCAAGCCTTGAGTCCATCTCCTAGCTGAGGGTATCTGAGGATCAACAAGAGGGTTATGAGCTGTGAAATGAAAGCATGGAGAGCATCTAGACATTTTGAGAGACTTATAAAGTCATTTGGAGAAGAAAGCAAGTCATTGAGGAAAGCACAAGAGCTATAGTGGAAGACAGTCAACTAGGGTTTCATCTGGGTCAACCCTAGGTCAACCCTAGGTCAGTTGACTGACTTAAGAGGGCATTCAAGGCTATTGGAGAGATGTGGGGATCAATATTGAACATATGAAGAAGGATATGGAGATATGACAAGGAGAATTCAAGAGAAATCAAGGAGAAGAGGAGTTACTAAATTAGGGTTTCTCTGTAAAATCCCCTAGTTTAGGTCAAATTTCCAAGCAAGATAAGTCAAAATGCTAGCTTCAAATGGCTTCTTGGCCAACATGAAACTTGTAGAGGATCTCAAGACCTTTAATTTGAGTGGTGGAAGACCTCAAGGAGATTTATAGAACTCAAGTTATGGTCCTTGCAAGTTACAGGTCATTTGGGGTGTCTGAACTTTTGTCTGTGAAAGTGACTTGCCTTCCAAGCTAGTTTTGCCCCTCAAGGACATTTCAAATGAATTCTTGGTCAACATAAGAATTGTTCCTCATTGTCTTAGCTTTCTAGAATGGTATAGTATGCCTTCATATGATGTGGAGAACTCAACTTATGGTCTTGACAAGCAAAGGGTATTTTGGGCATTTGTGAATTACAGGTCATTTTAACCTATACCCAAAACTCATACAAGGAGGCCTCAAATGGAAAAACTTACAACATCAAACTTGCTCCAAATGGGATTTTAAGTCTAGAAAGAAGGTCACAAGTTATTGGAGAAGCTCATAGCATGGAGTTGCATGATAGGTCAAAATATGAACTAAAAAGGCTTATAAAGTGAATAATTTCAAGTTGGAAAATGGTTTGGGAGATTTACAAGTCCAAATGGAGACTTCCAATATATGATTTTGAATGGAAAAACAATTCTAAGAACAATGGTTCACACACTTTTTTGAGTTTAGAA
Organism: Lathyrus sativus; assembly: GCA_963859935.3. NCBI lineage: Eukaryota > Viridiplantae > Streptophyta > Magnoliopsida > Fabales > Fabaceae > Lathyrus > Lathyrus sativus. Next base: position 342,830,923 of record OZ012737.1, on the reverse strand, counting down.
GGAAAAAATGAAGTTATCCATGGTTGCTTATCATTTAAGAAACATAATCAAAAATGAGCCAAAGTTTGAAAACAAGGGAATGTGCAAGATGGATCTAGAATGTTCATTTGGGGTCTATATATTCATGAAAGGAGAATTTGGCAAGGGTTGGCCTCATTTGCACCAAGAATTCCACAAAATTTCTCATACTTTTTCATTGGAGTTTCATTACAATTCTCTCAAAACCTTCATCAACTTTCATCAAAATCAACTCAATCTGACTCCATGATCATCATAGATCAGAATTGAAGCAAGGATCAAGTGGTTATCATCCATTTTCGAGTGCTTCTTGCAAGGATATCAAAGTTGCCAAGTCAAGTGGATAGCATAATTCTGGCCAAATCTCATTCAAAGCTTGCATACAGAATCAAGTTCATCAAGGATTGATCAAGATCCAAGTCTCAAAAGCCTCAAATCATCAATCTCCATAGCTGTTTGCAAGATTTTGCACAAGGTAAGTTTTCATTCACACAGCTCGATTCAGTTAGTTAGGCATGGTTTTGTTAGTGTAGAATTGATCTAGGTGGTTAGGAGATTAAGTTAGATGAATTTGGAGAGGTTTGGTGATGGTTAGTGACAGGTGCCATAAGCTGTTGAGATCAATATCTCTTAGATTAGTGTGTTATAATTGTGGCTTGATAGCATGTGTTGATCTCCATTAGGTGTAGTTTAATTTAGGCTAAGTTTGGGGAAGATTGGTGATGATGCATATCAGTGCATTTCAATGGAGGCCGAGTGTGGATCCAATCGAATTTGTTGATGTGGCGAATTTCAAAGCGAATTGATGCCCTAAGCTTGTAGAGGGAGAGATTTGGAGCGGATTTCATGTTTATGGCATGTGGATTAGTGGCGTGTATGAGGAGAACAGAGAGGGAGAAAGTAGCTCGTGCATGAGCTCGCATGGAGTTGAAACCCTAGTTGCAGGTCGTTTTGGAGAAGAAACAATCATGGCCGTTCATGGTAGCTTGGACTTTTGACTTAGGTTAGGATCGGATGGCTGGTGTTTGATCTGAGCGTTTGGAGGGAAGTTGAACCCTGGCCAAAACGCACCGTTTCATTAATTGAAACGGGCGGGCCTGAGTTGATATGTGCTATTCCCACCCCAGAGTTAGGCCCAATTCCAGTTTCAACGTGGTTTTGTTTCTTTTCTCACCCCCCTGGCGTTTTATTTCTCATTATTTCTGAGCTTGTTCTGGGCCTTGGTAAAGACTGCTACGCGCACCCCCATTATGTGGCCCATCCTGGTTCTTAACTGGGGCGAGTTACTCTTCATACCCCCTCCCTCATTTAATTCATTTTATTTTTCTTAATTCCATTTTATTTTACCAATTTTCATTAATTCATAACTAATTCATAAAAAATGCTTTTTAATTCATTCTTTTTACCATGTTTTCATTAAAATGTCTAGAATATCATAGGAAAATAAAATTTCATTTTTAGTTTTATTTCATATTTTTTACATATTTTCTAAATAAATGTCATATTAAATAGTTACATTTCATGCATTATTTTTATGATTTTTGTTCTCTCACATGCTTTGATATTTTTTGATCATTCTTTTCATATTGTTTAGATGAGATATTAGGCTTGTAGAAATATTTTAGTTCCCATTCTTAGAGGTTAATTTTAGGTGATTAATAAGTGCTTGAATATCATGAACAAAACTAGGGTTTTTAGGTGACAACTTAGGAGTTTGATTTCATTTCCCTTAGGACTTAGGGTTTGAATAGATTAGTTATGGGACTATAGGGGCTATGGGTAGTTATTAGATCCCTTAGAGAACAGTTAGGATTCCCCTACTGCTATTATTACTGTCTGTATATCTGTTGTCTGGTGTGGTGTGCCCTCTGGGGATTGTTGCTTGTTTGATTGGGTATTGGGATTGCCTGGGGCCCTGGGGAAGCTGAAGATTTGTGAAGATGAAGCTATTGGAGATTCAAAGATTGAAGATCAACTGTCAGAGTTGAGGAGGAGTTTCTTGCTGGCAGATGCTGAGGAGATTAGGGTTTAGGAGCTAGGCAGAGCTCTAGATTAGAAATTTTGTTTCTCAAACATGGATTGCCTTGTCTGCATCCATTCTTCTCTGTGATTCAGAGTCTCTCTAAGACACTCACCCCCTTCCTTTGGAAGGCTTGGTGATAGTGTCTATGAGATAGAACTCTTGAGAGAAAATGTCTCTTTGTGTTAGGAGCAGTCTGTTCACCACCCTTGGTAGTCAACTGATTGCCTAACACCCAATTCACTCTTGTGACTAATCCCTCATCCTGGAGGTTTGAGCTTGAAGAAAAGCCATTGCAGATGGAAGACTGATGATCAAAGTCCTTGTCTGAAGGTCATGAAGATGGATATTGATGCTTGTTGAAGCCTGTAGCTGATTGGAGATTGCTTGAAGCCAGTTGTTGATTCAGAGCTGCTGATGCTGTTTCTTCTGCTGCTGTATTTCATTTCTGATGTATTGATTGGTTTTCTGAACTGTATTGTTTGCTGTTTACCCTGCTGGGTTGAAAGTGAAGCCTGTTCACTTTCGCCTATTGTTTTCTAGGTTCGAGATTGAGTGGGACTCCCTTGCCTCGCTTGTGCTGCTGCATCCATGCATTTTACTGTTTTACTGCTTTACTGTATATATCTGATATTGTTTCTGTTTCTGCCTATCCCTTAGGATCTCTGGTTCTCTCTGTGCAAGAGAGGAGCATGATAGACACTAGGTCTTAACCCATGCATGATAACACTAGGTTAGTTTGTTTCCCTTCGCAACCGTAGGTTAGAGTTCTGTCTCTTTCTTTCTCAAAACAAACAGAAAATACATAAAGATTTCAAACACAATAAAAGACACTTCTTCCGTAAAAGAATGTGAACTCATCAAAACGTCATTTTTGTCCTCTTGGACTGTTAATCAGAAAAACCTTTTTCAGAAGGAATAAAATCAATCAAGACAAGCTTGTGTCGTACGTGGTCGAACTACGTTTGCTCTGATCTTCCATGCTGTGTGGAAGTACGTAGGCATAGGATGCGATATCCTAGCGAGCAACCTTCCCCTCCTTTCCCGTAGGTAGGCGAACTACGTTGACTCTGATTTCTCGTTCCAGGCGAGAATACGTAGGCATAAAGTGCGATACTTTGCCGAGTCATTTTTATTCATTTTTATTTTCGTTTTATTTTCTTTTTCACCCTTGACCTGTAGCGTAGATAGAATAACAATCCATACCCGAAAACAAGCGTGGATCCCGTCGAGTACGACGGACGTGAGGGGTGCTAATACCTTCCCCTTGCGTAACCGACTCCCGAACCCAGGTTTTGGTTGCGATGACCATACCTTTCCCGTGTTGTGCGAGGTTTACTCTGAGCGTTTCCTTTCCCTCCCGTGGGATAAATAACGCGCGGTGGCGACTCTTCTGTTCAGCCGGCGCCGATTTTCGCAGTAGCGACAGTATGAAACTTGTATCTTGAGATACGTGGTCTTGAAGTCAGGTACTAAATAGGGGATTTTACCCTGAGAACCCTAGTTTAGCAGCTCCTCACACTTTGAACTTTTCTTGGATTGATCTTGGAATATCGCCTCATGTATCTCAAAACAACTTTCCATGATCACAAAGACTTAGAAATAGGTTTTGATCCTCTTCAATTGCACAGTTGACTTAGGGTTACTCAAGCAAAAACCCTAATTGCAACACCCTCAATTGTGGCTCTTCACTCTTGGCATAATGACTTGACTGAGCTCCACCATGACCCTCAAGGCACTCTATGAGCTCTATACATACACTCTATCCATAATCAAGGCCTCACAACCCACTGATGGTCTTCAATTGGCCCCCAAGTTAGGAGATGAACCACATACAAGCATCTGAACTTCTCAAAGGCACAACCCAATTTCTGATGACTTTAGTGACCTTTCAAGCTTGAATAAGACCTCTAGATAGGCGCCTCTTGATATAAACCACACTTGATCCCCTGCTAAATGAACAATGATATGCTATGCAAATGCTAGATCAATGATATGCTAATGCAATAAAATATAAACCAAGTAAGAAAAAGTTAGGCAAATTTTGGGGTGCAACAATTATGCAACCTCATGAAGGATGCAAAGTATTGGAGTGAGATGCACGATCGTTTAGCCAGATTTGCTGAGCATGCATTAGAGGACTTACCAGGGTTGTTAAAGGATGCATATGCTGATGTGCTGCACCACTAGATTCCTTGGACTGTTTTTCACGTCTTGTCTATTTGTAGGGTTGTATTTGATAGGATTCATGCGGATCTTGTTGTAGCCCAAAAGGCAGATATTTGAGTTGTATTAGAGCTTATACTTTTTTATTTCATTGATTTGAATGAAGTTTTTCTCTTATCGATGTATCTATGTACCTTTACTTATATGCTTTATGATCATTGCTAAACAAAGATAATGGTCACAAATTCCTGGAATTTAAAAACTTTATTTTTGCATACATACTCATATGCATGTCCTTCATCCGGAAACCACGTGCTTACACTGTCCGTCTCCGGCTTGTAGCAAGATGATGATTCGACATCGCTATTTCACTTGCTTGAACAAGACCAGGATCATGGCTGATGAACAAGAGAACACTTCCTACAAGGAGACTTTGGTTCAGTTTCAAGGTCGGATGGATCATTTCCAGACCAACATGGATGTTATTATGGAGTTCCTTCGCGCTCAGAAGGACGCTGCTGCTGCTACTTCTGTTGTTGCAACTGTTACTGATGCTACTGTCGTCACTCCTGTGGTGATCCCTACTCCTGTCATTGCTTCTTCTCCAACAATTATCGAAGCGCCAATTGAGACTGTTGTTCATCCTTCTGCCAATCTACCTTATGTTCAGCCTGGTTTGAATAGAATGCCTGCTGCTTTCCCATGGGGAATGCCTCCAAATTTCACTCCTCAAATTTCTAATGGTAGGGCTTTTGTTCAATATCAACCTTTTGTTGCGCCTATGCCCAATGGTAATTTTGCTGCTTATCCATGGGGCATGCCTATTCCGATCCCACCTCCTATGGTGAATCATGATGATCATGAGATTCCTCAGGTGCATGTTCTCCAAACTCTTGTGCCTACTGATGTTGAGATTCTTGAAGAAGATAAGTATGTGTATATGGGCCCTCCTATTCATGTTCCCATTTTGTCTCAGGCTGACCAAACTATGGTTTAGAATGTTCATACTATGCCCTACCCTGGGGAATCTTCTGGTGTTGCGGTACTTCCTACCAGTTATCTGTATGGTTTTTAGATAGATCAGAATGCTGGTCAGATGGTAAATTCTGGGTTGGCGTATCTGTCTCAGTTTGCTTCTCCACAGATACCTGCTCCAGCCGCATCACAACTTCCAAATCCTCAGGCTCTTGTTAGACATGTTGATCATAACCAACCTGCAAATTATAAATTGTTAGATGAGAGAATTCGTGCAATCGAAGGATATTATGCTTTTGGCATGGAAGCCAAAGACTTGTGTTTGGTTCCTAATGTCGTGCTGCCACAGAAATTCAAGATTCCTGAGCTGCCAAAGTATAAGGGTTTGAGTTGCCCTCGCAGTCATGTGACCATGTACTATAGGAAGATGGTGTCATATATTGACAATGATGAACTGCTGGTGCATTGTTTTCAAGATAGCTTGTCTGGAGCTTCTCTAGATTGGTATATGGGTTTAGAACGTAGCAAGATTCGCTCATGGAGAGACCTATCATAAGCATTCTTAAAACAATACAAATATAATCTTGATTTGGCTCCTACCAAATTACAGTTGCAGAATCAGTCTCAGCGTTCAACTGAAACATTCAAAGAATATGCACAAAGATGGCGAGAGATGGCTTCTCAGGTGCAACATGCTCTTTCTAAAAATGAATTGGTTGACATTTTCATGGGCACTTTGCAAGGGTTGTATTATGATAAAATGGTGGGCAGTACTTCGACAAATTTTGCTGATATTGTTACTATTGGTGAAAGGATTAAGAACGGGTTGAAAATTGGTAGGATTGCTAGTTCCGCAGTTCAACAACCAACCAAGAAACCTCAGAGTAGTCATTCAAACAAAAAGGAAGGTGAAGCGAATGCTGTGATGGCGAAGGCCTCTCCTCAGTATCAGGTTCCCATGGCTCCCATTCCGTATTATCCTTATCCTTAGGTTGCTGCCGCTCAGTATCAACAACTGCCATATTAGTATGATCCATAACAACAAGTTCAGAATTCTCAAAATCAGAATCAACCTCAACATCAACAGTCTCAACCGAACAAACAGAATAACAACAATCAGAACAACCGTAAGCGGGTGAATTTTGACATGATTCCTGTGCCTTTTACAGAGTTGTTTCCTTATTTAATTCATCAAAGGGCAATAGTCCCTAGAGAGGTTTCACCTGAAGATCCTCCTTGTGGTCCAAACCATAATCCGAATGCATCCTGTGCTTACCATGCTGGGTACATAGGACATGCTATCGAAGATTGTATTGTTCTCAAGGCCAAAGTTCAAGAGCTTATTGATCAGAAAATCCTGACACTTTCTGAGGAGCGTCCTAATATACAAACTAATCCCTTGCCTACCTATGGTAGACCTGAGGTTAATATGATTGAGGACAAGCAAGGGACTGATTTGATTAGATATGTCGACAAAGTGAAAACTCTGATGACTTTTCTGATCAAGAAGTTGAAAGACCAAGAGTTATTGAAAGGTCTTCATGGGAAATTCCAGATCTGTGACGATACTCCTAATCAATGTCGAAAGTTGAAAGGTTGTGTTCAGATCTTGATGAACCAAGAAGTAGTTCAGTTTTCCAGAGCCAAGTCTGTGGAAGAGGTAGCTATTATCGATCCATTCACGATCGTATATAGGAAGGTTCCTGTGGAAGCTCCTAAAAAGAAAATTCAGCCTATCACTGTCTGTGTTCCTAAGCCATTCCCGTATCAAAATTCGAAAGAGGTTCCTTAGAAGTATGGTCCAACCGTGTTCTCTGGGGGTCGAGAAATCCAGTTCTCAGAATCTGAAATCGTGAATGTAACCGCCACTAGAGGGATGGCTCGCAGCAGGCAAGTGTTTGCTCTGAAGGTCGTACCTAAGCTATTACAAATTCCAACTGTTTTTCCTTCTAATGAGAAATCTACTTCAACAACCCTTGTTGTACGATAAAGGGCATCAATTGCAGCATCAGTTCTAGTCACTCCGTCTGCAGATGTCACCAAAAGCAAAGAAGTCATGGATGATCAAGAGTTCCTCAAGTTGATCAAGAAGAGCGACTTTAAGATTGTGGATCAGCTAGGGCAAACTATATCAAGGATTTCCATTTTATCTTTGCTCATGAGCTCACCAGCGCACAAATAAGCTTTGTTGAAAGTTTTAAACATCGCTCACGTGATGCACGACATTCCAGTAGAAAAATTTGATAATGTCGTTGTGAACATAACTACTAGTCGGTACTTGGGTTTCATTGAGTCAGAGTTGCCTCATAAAGGTACTGCCCATAATAGAGCCTTGCATATCTCAGTGACATGTATGAACTCTTTGTTATCTCATGTTCTTGTGGATACCGGTTCTTCTCTTAATGTGATTCCTAAGGGTACATTGAGTCAACTATTGGTAGAAGGGAGCGAGATGAGACCAAGCGCTTTAATCGTTAGAGCATTTGATAGTTCTCGAAGGCAAGTCATTGGCGAAGTGGATTTACCCATTAAAGTCGGACCGTAATTGTTTACCATTACTTTCCAAGTGATGGATATCAATCCTACATACAGTTGTTTATTTGGTAGACCCTGGATTCATTCCACAGGGGTAGTTACATCCACGTTACATTAGAAGCTAAAATTCATGTTTGAAGATCAGATGGTCATCGTCTATGGTGAAGAAGATTTTCTAGTAAGCGAGTTATCATCCTTCCAATATGTCGAGACAGATGAAGGCATAGCTGAAATGCCATTGAAATGTCTCGAATTTGAAGATGTCAGCTCCGCTTCTGTCAATTCTGGTAGACTAACAAAAATGGCCATGTCATCTATCAAGAGTGCTAAAGAGACCATTGAGAAAGGAGCCTTGCGTGGTTGGGGGCAAATCCTGGATGTGGTTGAAAAGCCTGATCGCTTTGGACTAGGTTATCATCCTGATCAGCAAGTTAGTTCGCGTAGTCATCAGAAATGCAACTTGATCAAGTTCACAAGCGCTGGATTCCAAGAGAGGGATATTGTGTCAGCCATTGACAATGCAGGTCCTAGCAGCCGAAGTACAAGCTTTGTACACAAATGTCTGCCAGGTTTCATGCTCAACAACTAGACACCTACCGTGATTCCTGTGGTTTTTCCCACAAACATGTAATGCATTTTGTTTTCTTGTTCCTTCGTCCTCGCTCGAGACGAGTGGATAGCTTGTAAGGACCTCACGTTTTTCCCACAAACATTATGTGATCAATAAATAAAAGTTTTTTTTGCATTCAAATCATGCTCTTATTTCCTTCTTTATTTTACTTTTTCACAAATAAATAAATGGCAAAGTTTCTTTTGTTTTTTCACTTTTCAAATAGCTCCATTCTAAACATAATTCATAAACATGCAGAATAAATAATTGCATTGATAACAACTTGGCAAACATCCGTTGTAATTTTGGGATTCCGACTAACCAAGCCGAAGAAGATGGTGAGGAAGATTGTGAATTACCAGCTGAACTAGCAAGGCTCCTTGAGCACGAGCAGAAGGAGATTCAGTGACATAAAGAGCCAATGGAAGTTATCAATCTTGGTACTAATGAAGTTAAGAGAGAAGTCAAGATTGGGGCATCCCTCCCTAAGCGTGTACACTCTGAGTTGGTCAAGCCATTGAAAGAGTATGTTGATATTTTCGCCCGGTCTTATTAAGATATGCCTGGGTTGGATACCAACATCGTTGAACATCACTTGCCACTTAAGCCTGATTGTCCTCCTGTAAAGCAGAAACTCAGAAGGACCAGACCTAACATGGCACTTAAAATCAGAGAAGAGGCAAATAAGCAGTTTGATGATGGGTTCCTAGCCACTTTTGAGTATCCTGAATGGATTTCCAACATTGTCCCGGTTCCGAAGAAAGATGGGAAGGTTTAAATGTGTGTGGACTATCGAGATCTCAATAAGGCGAGCCCGAAAGATGATTTTCCTCTGCCTCATATTGATGTTTTGGTAGACAACACAACGCAGCTCTCTGTCTTTTCATTTATGGACGGTTTCTCAGGATATAATCAAATCAAGATGTCCCCAGCCGATATGGAGAAGACTACGTTCATCACGCCTTGGGATACATATTTCTACAAAGTTATGCCATTTGGTTTGAAAAACGCAGGGGCAACATACCAACGTGCCATGACAACCCTCTTTCACGACACGATCCATAAAGAGATTGAGGTTTATATGGACGATATGATTTCCAAATATAGAACTGAAGATGATCATCTGGACCATCTGAAGAAGCTGTTTGACAAACTCCGAAAGTTCAGACTACGGTTGAATATGGCAAAGTGCACCTTTGGAAGTTCGATCTAGCAAACTGTTGGGTTTTATTGTAAGTCAGAGAGGCATCGAAGTTGATCCTGACAAGGTTCGGGCAATTCAGAACATGCCGCCTCCCAAAACAGAAAAAGAAGTATGTGGCTTTCTGAACCGACTTAATTATATTTCCAGGTTCATTTCTCATCTGATGACTACCTGCGAACCAATATTCAATAATTGCCCGATATCAAATGCTGTTGATTGAGTATGATATCCAACATGTTACCCAGAAAGCAATTAAAGGGAGTGTCTTGTCTGACTACCTTGCTCATCAGCCTCTAGAAATTTATCAATAATTGAAGTTTGACTTTCCCAATGAGGATGTTCTGTTCATCAGAGATTATGAGACTCTAGACCCTAATATAGTACAAGAACCAGGGGCACGATGGACACTCGTGTTCGACGGTGCTGCTAATGCTAAAGGTCATGAAATTGGTACTATCCTCATCTCTCCGACAGGTTTTCATCTTCCTTTCACTGCCAGATTATGCCTTGAATGCACCAATAATATGGTTGAGTACGAAGCATGTATCTACGGTATTGAAGCAACAATTGACATGAGAATCAAGATTCTTGAGGTCTACGGAAATTTTGCCTTGGTGATTGGCCAAGTCAGAGGGAACTTTGTGACTCGGGATTCCAAGCTGGTTCCGTACCAGAAACACATCGCGAAATTGATTTCCTACTTTGATGAAATCTCTTTTCATCATATTCTTAGGGAAGAAAATCAACTAGTAGATGCTCTTGCCACCCTGACATCCATGTTCAAAGTCAAGTAGAGGAACAAAGCTCCTTCTATCCGCATTGATCATTTGAATGACCACTACCGACGAAGTTCCGACGAGCCCCACGGTGGCTCCGGTGAGCGGCCGTGGTGGAGGAGGTTGGTCCGATCGGACCAAGGGCTTGTTGGAGAAGATGAAGTGTATTTTTTTTTTAGTGTTTTATCTTTTAGTGTTTAATGAAAACATGACCAACTGATATTGTTACATAATTTAATGTCACTACTTTCATTTTATTTTTTCACAACATTAATTAAACTTGGGCTTACTCTTTTACTTTCTGCACCCCTGGTTTTTGAGCCAAGTTTTGTGGCCCTTTCCAGACTTGTTGTTGCACCCTCCTTTCTTTTCCTCTTTTATTCCTTTATTTTGTTTTGTTTTCTTTTTGTTTGTATTTTATTTTAATTGATAAAAATATGATAAAATTCCAAAAAAATATGTTTATTAATCTTTGGTATGTTATTTATTTATTTTGACAAATTTTATTTTATTTTTAAATTATTTTTATTATTTTATTTTGAATTAATTTGACAAGTGCTTTTACATGTTTACCCATTGAACAAGACTTTGTTGTTTGATGACTTTTGAAACACTTCTTGGCCAAATATTTTTACCATGTTTTGACATTTGTTTGAGTATGTCTTTGATTCTTTAGTGGTCATATTTTAATTACTTTTCATGTGGTTTCATTTGACTTTTGGTTCATGCCCGTTTAGTTGCACATACGATTTTGTTTGGTTTGGTTTGGTGATATATTTGAACAATCTCTTAGAGATCCTTTTCATGATGAATCTTGACTGTTTTAAGTTGGTTTGAGCTTTGGTCTCATCTTCATTTGATTATTATTTTTTACTTATGGTTGAATTTCCAAGCTAATGATGTTTTGGCCTCACTCTTTCGGTGTTCCTAGCCTAATTCTTTGAGTTACTTTCTTGTATGGTCAAAGGGATGATTATGATTTCTTATAGGTTTTAAATGACATGCTTGAGTTTTTGATTCCCATGATTTTTTTTCCATTGTATGACCATTTCTCATCCATTCCTTCACTTGATTTTGTGTTTCCTTCGAATGAGTGTTCCGAGTGGTTTCTTGAGCATAATTTGAACATGATCCTTCTTGAGTTTGGTTAATTACTTGGATATGAATATGATGTGCATCGCTTGTGTTTGGTTCTTATCTTGATGATATGGTGTGCCTTGCTTGATCATTTGTGCCTTGTATTTTGCTTGAACATTTCCTTTTCTTTAAGGATAATTTTGGTATGTGCTTTCCTAGTTTTGGTGCTTACTTTGAGTTTGATTTTTGAGAATTCTTCTTGTGATTAGTGTGTTGATGATATATTGGTACGTATGTACATGTTTCTACCCATTTGGATTCATGTCTCGAGTTTACATGTTTACATCTTTGAGGTGTGTCTTTACATGATTGTTTGCGTAACAATTGATTGTGTTTGGATATTGATGCATGATTTGAATCTTTTTTCTCAGCCTTTGAACATTGACATGGTTGAATACATCTTGACATTGCTACTGCCCTACCTTGGTTCTCATATCATTTGACCTCGTTTCACTATGCTTGATGATTGAAAATGCTTCTTGATTGATTTTAAGTCATTTGTGTATGCATTGGTGCTTTATTTTGCTTATTTGTTTTGACTTCTAATGCTCGGTTATGGTTTGACATGTGAGAACATGTTGCTACTTTGACATGATGTTAATGAATACTTTGTATGTTTGAACCTAGTGTTTGTGTTTGTGTGACACTTATGTCTTATGGAGTGAACTTCTTGTTTGTTTACGTGTTGTTGCATCTTCTCCTTCATCTCTCATTCTTCTTTCTTCTTTTTCTTTTCATGAGACTTGATTAAGTCATGAGTTTGTTTTAATTTGTTATTTATTAGTATGGTGTTTACTTGTGTTTGCCCACATGATCCCTTAGGATTCCTAGTCCCTCTGTTTAAGATGGGAGTAAGAGAGACATTAAGCTTTCAATCCTTTGCATGATAACAATTAGGATATACCCTTTGACCTCAAATTTAGGTCCATCATTTGTATGATAACATTAGGTATATTTCCCTTTCATCCTAACCTTATGACCACTTTGTATGATAACATTAGGGTTTTTAGTTTCCCTTTAGTGTTTTCTCTGTGTCTTCTCTTCTCATCTCAAACAATCTTAAGACACTTAATAAAGAACGATGAACATTGTGCGCCACGAGCCTTAAGTACATGAGAAATAATGAGTGAGGGGTTTCTCCTCACTTGTCTAGAGTTTCTAGTGTATGCCCTTTGGGCGATATGCGATGCATTCTCTCCTATGTCATAGTCTTTAGTGCAACATAAATCTCAAACAAATTCAATTCACTTCTCTAAAACTCTTAAACCAAATTCAAATCTTTTCATCCTTCAGGATTGTTTCAAAATCATTTTCAAAAAGAGTACGTTACTTTTCTGTTCTACCGCAAACAGGCATCGATCCTAACTGCTAGAATGAAACTTAACGTCACCCATAAAAAACACTTAATCAACCAGTGGTCTAGTTTACGCGAACTACGTTTGCTCTAATTTCTCATACCAGATGAGGATACGTAGGCATAAGACGACGATGTCTTGGGTAGCAACTTTCCTCCATCATCCTTAGTTTTCTAAAGTACGTTGACCCTGACTTTCCCATTGCACGAGGGAATACGTAGGCATAGGGCGACGATGTCCTATCGAGTCTCCTTTTTCTTTTCCATCCCCCGTTTAGCAGTAGCTTTTAGATAACTCACCCTTTGATTAGACAACAAGGGTGGACCCCGTTGAGTACAACGGACATGAGGGGTGCTCATACCTTCCTCTTGCGTAACCGACTCCCGAACTCAAGATTTGGTTGCGATGACCTTGTCTTCTCCTTTCTCTTAGGTTTTCTTCGATAGTTTCCTTTCCCTATAGTTGGGATAAATAACGTTCGGTGGCGACTCTTCTATTTGTTTCCACTGGTCCTTTTCACAGTTGCGACACACATAATGCTATAAAGCGTTGAGAATAACAAAATGCTAAAATCAACCAGGAAAACATTATGCACTCGATGCTTTACCGAGAATTATCAAAGGAAGATTGGCAGTTTCCCTTTATAAACTTGATTCCCAGGGAACAATATCATGATTGGTTAGGAATGCTAGCTATGTTCCTCTTCCCCAACAGGCATCAGTTTGGTTCTAGGGAAGGATTTGTCTTTCATTTCCCCAGAAGAACTGTATTCCCCAAGCAGAGACTTGTTTGATTTTCCTAGTATAAGCATAATTTCTCGCAACACCCTAACAGGTCGAGGTTTTCATTCCCCAACAATGATGGTGCTTCATTTCATTTTGATCATCTCAACTTTACTCTTCCCCAAGAAGGGTTGGTTAGCTGAAGATCAGCCATAATTCCTTCATTCTCCAGCTAGGGTCACCTATGGTTAGAAAGTTCCTTTCTCTCCAGCATAAATGTTGGTAATAGTTTGGAAGTCTGAGATTTCTAACCTTTTTCACCAGCAGCATCAACAAGTCCCCAATTGAGGATGTCGAGTTCGTTTTGCTACGATCTTTGTTCGACAGAAAGCCGCATCTCAACCTTTTCCGCTGCATAGCATGTTAACAAAATAAAGGTTTCTATGTCTGTTCATCAAAGCAAAAGATCGAAAATCAAAACCGCGACCAGAACACCATTTTGCAAGCAAAATATGCAAATTTTTCCTGTGGTAATCAGTTACCACTTTAGGGTAACCAGTTACCCTGTGCAAAAATGCAGTTTTTGCTGCATTTTGTGTGACGCCACTTTCACTCTACCATTTTGAGGGTCTACTTGATTCTAGCATTGTGTGGAACATTTTAGATATCTCTAGACACTTCAAGACCTTTCTAAACACTTCAAGGCATTTGCTCCAATACATCAATTTGGATTAAGACCACCATGTAGCTTCATTCCCAAGCATGTGAGCCCTTAGATTCAAGTTTGCATTCGGATGGTTACCGAGTCAACTACCTAACTAACTGAGTTAACCTCCAACTCAGTGAGTTGAGGCTAACTAACTCCAAGGCTAGTTCCAAGGCTACACCTAAAGCTCACTCCGAACCTAGCAACTCCGAAGTAAAACTCTATATAAGCAAATCACCCCCATTTCACAAGGGGGTTCAATCATTTTTCTCAATTTCTACATCATTCACTCTCAATTTTCTCATATTCTCTCTGAATTTTCTACAACATTTTCACCTTCATCTTCATCCTCTCCCAAAAACCCTTACAAAAGCTCAATTTCCACCATTAGAGTGTAACAATCTTCACATCGAAATAGTTATTCTATTGAGCTAAACTTCATTCCAACATATTCCTACTTGGATCTGGATTTACAGTATATTCTTATCCAATTCAAGTAATCATCTCAAGCTTCCTCGGTGCAAATTGGTATTCGGAGCATTTATCGCGTTTTTATCGGTTTCGCTATGATTTGATCTCAAGCTTGGAATTCTCTTGTTTTCTTTGCTTATTTCTCATCACATATCAATAGAAACACTTACCAAGGAAATCCTATGCCTTGTAGGTTGGTAATTCACACTTGATTTACTGTTTTGATCACTTTCGCGCGTGTGCGATGTAGTCGATCGTTTTTTTGATGTTGATTGATCATGTGATTTTTTGATCTTTGAACTTCATGTTTAATGCTTTCAATTGATGTTTAATTGATGCTTAAGTGATTTTGAGCTTCATTTTTTCGTGATCAAATGTTACTCATGGCATGTGAATGATTGGATAAGTGTTTTGGTTGTTGCAATGCTTTTTCAAAAGTTGTTTCTACCACTGTTACAATGGTAACCGGTTACCTATATGTGGTAATCGGTTACCCTGCACAATTTTCATGTGATTTTTCCATTTTTAAGCAGGTAACAGATTATCTACATGTGGTAATCGGTTACCACAGTGACAAAATGCCATTTTTGCCTATTTTCAAGCTTGTTTGCTATTCTTTCCTCATGTAACTTCCATGGCTTGATATGCTTGGTATTTGTGGATGTTTTATGAGTTGTTCACCTTTTGTTTAAGACATACATGAAAACTTTCAATGTGCAATTTTTTGATTTTCGATTATTCGCATCCTTTGACATCATTATATGATCATGATCATTCTTGCACATTCTTTGATCACATGCTACATGATTTGCGATGCATACTAATTGCATTTGGTAATGTTTTACAATTCTATTCATGTTTGCATTATGTTTGTTCCTCATTGGAATGAACTTAATTTTGTATAATCAATAATTTATCCTTTGCTTCAATGATTTTTCATCCCTCTAGAAAATTGTTAGCATCTTCCTCTTTTGATTGATTAATCGAAGCTTCTTTCGATTAGTCGATCCTTCCTTTTTCCTTCTCCTTTATATCTTCTAGAGCTTTGTCCTCTCTTTTCCCCCGTGGAGTTGAAGATTCACAACGCATTGGAGCACTGTATAAATTTGGGGTTGTTGTGTTGTCCGTTCGCTTCTTGCATCGCACTTTGGTGTTAGAGAAGGAATGAGAGTGGATAATTCCTACACTCATTCTGACTATTTTGGGTAAGGGACGAATGACCCTGTGCCTGGAATAGTCGCCTCTATCTCCTTACTGTGGTATCCCTGCTTTCTCCAGTTGAGCCGAACCTTGATCACTTGCACCTCTATCTCCTCTTTGGAAGTGACTCTCTCCTTTAAATTCAACACTCTTTTCTCTCACTACAAGAAAATTTTCAAATTGCGACAGTTCATTTTGATAGATTACGACGGTTTTAACCGTCGCAATTTGTAAGTTACGACGGTTTCAATCCTGTCGCAGAAACATGCGTCGCGAGGGCGTATTGCGACGGTTGTGAAAACTGTCGTACAAATCGTCGTTATTTTCACGACGGGTAGCTAACTGTCGTAATCTCCATATTGTGACAGTTTTCAACCGTCTTAACTTGCTTAATGATTTTTGTTTTCATTGTTGATTACGAAAGTATATTGTGGTGGTTTGAACCGCCGCAAGTTGCAAATATTTTTTTAATAAAAAAACTATGGTATATTGTGGTGGTTTGAACAGCCACAAGTTGCAAATATTTTTTTTAAAAAAATATGCACTTAGTTTAGGATTCATATTACATCTATTGTAGGTAACATTAATGGAAATCATCAATATTCATGATATTCACACAATAAACACTAACATAAAACACCTTCTTGCTAAGGAATCTAGCTCTATCTTGCAATTCCAACTCCGATAACAACTTCAAAAAGTTTAGAACCATCCTTCTCAACCACCTTAAGTTTAGAAACAGCCAACCAAAATTTACCCCCAATACTTTTTCTAGTCTCTGAAGATGTTGTTCACATGGAAGAATGCACTCTCTTTCAGTAGCTGCTTCAATAGCTTCTGAATGGTTATTAATGTCACGTTCCGTGAAATTTGATGGGTGAACAATGTTAGGTGTTCTCAAAAATTCAAATCTTAGGCTAGATACGAACCCAACAAATCTTCCAATGAAGGATGCCAGCGCTTGTGGCACATATAAGAAATTTATTTTAGCTAATTTTTCCTTAATAACGCTTAAAAAATTGCTGATCAATGCACCTGAAAAATAAAAGTAATCATATTGAAATACTTGTCAATATTTTCAACTTCCACGTCCAAATATACCAAGGTATATGCACAACTTGAACTCTACATGGAACATTTTCGGTACCTTCTGAATTTTTCCTATAAACAACATTTTCGGTATCATTAATTTGCAATGACTGCACTCGAGTAAGGTGAAGTTGGTCATTTTCAATCACACTCTGAGCCGATAGAGCACTATTGTTGCACCCCAAATTTTGACCCCTTAGATCTTCATCATCGTTTTAGGGTCATCTGCATTTGATTATCTAACCTCAACATACTTCAAGTTGGTCTTTGTCAAGATACAGGAATTAGGGTTCCGTACAGCCGAGAATCGAGATTTCAACGGTTTAATCAGTCAACGTATTGGATCAGTTCTCCATGAAATAAGTCTCCACATCATCAAATATACTCCAATGAATCAAGCATGGATCCAATTTGAGGTTGTCACCCAAGGATCAAGAACAGCACAGTTCAGGATACCCGATTAGGGTTTTCGATCAGGAAAAGTCAACTGTAGTTTGACTTTGGATTTAAAAGGTGTTCCAATGGTGGGATCATAGTCCATAAAGTTCATATGGCTTAGTAAAGTCTACTCAAGAAGTTTCAAGGCTTCAAAAGACCCGGAACGTCAACAGTCGACTCGGTAGCCATCGATCGATCGTTCGGTTGACCGAAAAGTCAACTCTTCAACCATAAGGAATTTGACCTCAAGGTGGGAATAAAAAATGTTCCTAATGACATATTACACCTACCCATGAAATTTCATGACCATTGGATCAAGGGTTAGGGAGTAATTGCAAAAAATCGGAAATTAGGGTTTTGAAAAAGGGCAAGACCATAACTCCCTAACCACACATTCAATTGAGTTGGTTCAAAGCTCATTGGAAAGCTCTTGGCAAGTCCTACAAAAGTCCCAAAGTGGTCCATGGGCAGAAAATGCATAGATTTGGAGTTATGACCAAATTCATTTCAAGAAGGAAAATAACTTAGAAAAATTCTAAGTTATTGGCCTTTTAGGCATGTTTTTCAGCAACTTTGAGAGGCCTTTTGACCTAGTTCCAGTGGGAATTTGAAAATCTCAAAAACATGAAAGTTATAGAGCTCCATGAGGGATTTCCATAAAGTTATAGAACTCATTCATAGCCCTTGTGATCTGAGAGTTATGAAGTGTGCAAGTTGGGCCTGAGCAGTGGTTTGTTAACTTCTCAAAATTCAACATAAATTGATTTTCAACCATATGGTTCATTTCTAACCATAGAGATATATCTGGTGTGGTATTAAAATTAGGTTGGAACCTGATGTGGGTGGAAACCAAGGGAAAACCAAGAATCTCACCATAACCCCTTTGATTACTATGTTGAAAAGCAAAAGCAAATTGTGTAAGGAACATTGGTTTTGCTGTAGCATAGCTATCTTAGACACAACCGGCTTGAGGACAGCTGTTAGGAAGGACATTAACTGATGGAATTAACCCTAAACTAGCAGACACACTTTTGAAGTTTTGAGGTTTCCCACCAATGCAAGCTTGCAATTCAAAGAATGACAATTCTGCCCTAGCCTTCTTGGCCTATAAAAGGAGGGATCTTTCCACTCTCCAAACCACACCAGAGCAGCTCTAAACACCAGAGAAAAACAGCTCTCCTCTCCTTCCTCTCTTTGCTTGAAAGTAAAGAAACCCTCCAAAACCACCAAAATTGCCTTTGTGTAAATTCCATACCAGCTCCAAATCCAACCATTCAAACCTCACTAAAACCATATACATAACCTCAAAATAACTATCTAGAGTTGTTTCAATCATCACATTCACCAAAAACTCCATAAGTCAAAAAGTCAAACTTCACACCGCTATAGTTTGACTTTTGAGCACTTTTCACACCAAAACACTACTTGCATCCACTCTCACCAATTTAACACTCAAAACACACCATATCCATGATATTATAGCTTTCCATTATCATAAATCATAGCTGGAAGTGAGTTTATTCAAACTCTCATCAAGCTTTGGTTATTTCTTCAAGAGGAAGCAAGCTTCACCAAGTTACTCTAAAAGGATCTCTGGTTTTCTGTCTGGGCAGCTAGCTGGTATTTGGAAGTCTACAAGAGGTTGGTGACCTCTAACTTTTGTTTTCTTTCATATATATATATATATATATATATATATATATATATATATATATATATATATATATATATATATATATATATATATATATATATATATATATATATATATATATATATATATATATATATATATATATATATATATATATATATATATATATATATATATATATATATATATATATATATATATATATATATATATATATATATATATATATATATATATATATATATATATATATATATATATATATATATATATATATATATATATATATATATATATATATATATATATATATATATATATATATATATATATATATATATATATATATATATATATATATATATATATATACACATCATTAACTATTGACCGTGAAATTGGATATGTTTGCATTTATTCACATGTGCTATAAACATTTGGTCCTTTGAGTTCAACTATTATTTTAAGTGTGTGTTTGTTAACACCTATTCCTCATGATCAAGTGTTGTTTATGCATACTGTCAAGGCTGTAGCCATCATGAAAAAAATGTGGTTTAAGTTTGATGTTTAACTGTGATAGGCCAAGTTTACCTCTGTGTTGTTTTTGAACTGCTGCTTTTGTGCTTGGCACATACTTGTTGTCCTGAAAATATAAGTATCAAATGAATCTTGCTTTGTGAAGATGGTTGGCTTTGCCATGCTTTATATCATTTGCTTGTCAGCAGTAAGCTTATACACTAGGGTTTGTTAATTCTTGATAAAATAAAGTAATGATTGTCATGCTTAGAGTATCATCGTAGGGCTGCTTGCTTGATTTTTGTTGAATCTGTTCAGATTTTATCAACAAAACTTAATTGGAATGTAGATTTCTGATTTGTCTTTGTGAGGACACTTTGATTTTCATACCAAAACCTAGTTGTTAACCCTTGCCCTGTTTGTTTGCTAATCTCTTATCTGTCATTATCCCTTCCATATATTCAGTGCTTGCCATGAATACAGACAGTCATGTTTTGGTCTATACTTTGATTCTGTTTCAAAACTTGCCTTTATGCTTGCTTGAACTTATTCTTATTGCAAAATTTTGTAACTTGCTGCCTTGTATTTTCTTAAACTGTCATGTTCCTTTGAGTTGTTGCTTGAATCATGGTTTTTTACTTTGAAAATATTTGAGTTGTTGTTGTTATGAGTATTTTCTTGGAGCTATGATTGGAATCCATGAATTGGAATACCAAGAGCTAAACTTGCCACTGTTGCTATTGAACTGTTTTGGATCTTTAAGTTAGTCAAACTTGTGATTTTGGCTGTTTCTACTAAAGTGTTTATTTTAAGGTTTGTTGGTAGTAGGTTGTAAGTTGTAACTTATGAGAAAGGTGGTAGCATTGTTATGCTCAGTTTTGCACCAGCCACTACTAAGGGCTGTTAATTCACTTTGACTGTCATAAAGGAAAGCCTAGACTACTGTGTTGGTTATAGATTGTGGCATCAGGTTCTGAGTTCTTGTTTATGTTTAAAGCAAGATGGCTTTGTTTTGTGTCTAGTTGGTTTTCTTTTTCAAAATTGTTGTTGGAGCCATGTCTTTGAAAATACATGTTGGCTGCAATTCATTAATGGATTGTTGAAGCACCACAGATGTGGCTGCTGCCTAGACCAATGGAATTTTGGATGAGTGTTAGCTGTCTTAGAAAACCCTTTGTGCAAGTCTGTCACTCATTGCTTGCTTTGAAATGTGCTCAAGTTCTGATACCATTGAGTTTTAGTTTTAGCTATTACACTTTTGTGTATTGAATTCAGACCTGCTGTTGGAATTGGTGTGAAGCCTGCAAGATTTCTAGAGTGGTTAACTCTTAATTTTAGTCTACATTCTCTTTAGACTTGGCATTGTAATGTCAATCTCAGTGGTTCTGTGTAGGTTTGGATGTAGCTGGCCTGTTCATTGTTTGTTGAACTTTCACTTGGTGCATATTTGGTTTAATCTAGATTTTAGAAAGTGTACATAGGACTGTCATAAGCCTGTGATAAATTCTTGGAATTTCAAGTCTTGTTGACATCTTGGTTTCATGCTGAGCCTGCTGTCCATTTTAGCTGTTAGGGTTTATCAACTTGAATATCTCATCAGATTTTTCTTTGGCATTTTAAGGTCTGTTTGGATTTAGTGAATATCATTGGAGTAGGATAGTTTAGTTGAACATTGTCATGTTCTTGAACTCAAGCTATTGTGAATCATTTGTCTTGGCTTTTACACAAGTTTTGTTCATAACCTTTTCATTAAATTTGCAACTTGACAGCTCCATTTTGATTCATGACAGAAATGAGTTATTCCATTGGAACTCATCATGAGTTTGATGCTCCAAGCATGAACAGACCTGTGTTGGTCTTAAACTCACTCTTTTTTTTATCACCTTGCATTTGTTTGTTCATAATAGCAACTCACATGCCTTTTCTTTATTCGGCTGCATTATGATTGTTTTTCCTGTTGGAACTAGGTTCATATCATAATTGAAATATGTTCAGGCCCTTACTTATCCATCTGCATCTGTTTTAGTCATGAAATACCAAAGTGCATCTCAAAGCTCATATTTGCGTGTTCATTCGAATTTTGTTGTTTGTGTATCATTTTAAGAAATAGTTGTTACCATCTTAATCCTCATGAGATTCCAAGTGATTTATATTTTAATTTTGTTAGATTTGGTTAGGATTTGAGAAAATTAGATTGAAGTCGTTTTCTTCATTGCTTGCTTTGAATTGCCTTGTAACTTTGCCCAGAAACGTACTTTGTTAAGTATATGTTTTAATGGGGTGGCTTTACATACTGGATGTATCGCCACCCCAGTCGTGATAACATGCGCGCTAAGTACCTTGTTTCCCTACCAGTCATGTGTTCGATCCCTGAGTGGGATAACTTTTTCATGTTTTATTTTGTTTACCTGGTTTTATTACTTTCTCTTTCTTTTCCATTTAACGGACACGTGCGCGCAGTGGTGGACTTGGTATTGTTTTGAGTTTGTAAACTAAGGGGCGTGGGTTCAACACCTTCCATGACCATTCCATTATTTTTATCACTTATTTTTATGTTTTCTTCATAAAATTCAAAACCTCATAACTTTTTCATGTTTTATTATATTTGATCCATTCTTTTTGCAAAGTGTTCCTAATTATGTCTAGTTTCATATAGTGAGAAAATATTTCAAATTTTTTCATGTTTATAATACTTTTACCCACTTGAAAGTTGTTTCCTTTTAAAGATGTTTATCCGGTTTCTTATTGAAACTTTTATCAATTAATGCTTGAGCTATCTTGTTGGATTGTTTGTGCTTGATCTATATGTGTTTGTCAACTTGTTCATGTGCATGTTTAGAATCATAACATGTTAGGGTTTACCTTATTTTTGTTGTCACTATGAACTTGTATGTTTTCTCTATAAAACCTTGAGCTTGAACTGTTGTAACCCTTCTTGCTTATTTTTGATCATCATCAAGGCATGTTTTGTTAGTATGAGATTGTTACATTTGCTATACTTTGACCTATAACATCTTTACCTCAAGTTGTGACTTGTTTGCATGGTTGTTATCTTCATATTTGTTAATATATCTCTTTTGGGTTGTTACCATCATCTTCGTTAAGATATGACATTTTGACTTTAGTCTTTTGTGCTTATGTCTTGTAAGAACCCTCTTTACAATATTATGATATCTTGTTGCTTACATGATTTTTGATTGTAACCATTTATCTTGTTTAAATCCTTGCTTATTATAATATGCTTGCTTGATTGGTTGTAACCATATCTCTCATATTCATCAAGTTTGAATGTTTATACTTTGTTAAGTTTATTTTCCCCAAGTGATGAAACTTTTTAGTTCTCATCCAGGTTGCCTCCCCTTCTATCCTTCCAAAGGAAAGTCTCTCTATTGACCTTTGGGTCATAGATAGCTCATCTCTCTCCCTTGACTTTGTTAAGTCATCCATACACTTAGTTAAGTTAGAACCTGTCCTTTAGACTTTGCTTAAGTCTAAGAATTCACCCTTTGTTAAGAGTGCTCTTTCAATTAGAACTTAGGATAGAGTTTGTTAATTCTATGCAAGGATCATGGAAATGATTTCTTATTCCCCTTTCTTGAGTGTTCAATGTAGATTTAGAGAGTTCTCTTAAACTCTACACAAGCATTGTAATGTTTGTTCCCCTTTGAACCTTGATCATAATCAAGTGTTCTTTATACCTAGTAAGGTGAACTACTATTGCTCTGATTCTATCCTAGTAAGGTGAACTACTATTGCTATGATTCTATCCTAGTAAGGTGAACTACTATTGCTCTGATTCTATCCTAGTAAGGATACGTAGGCAGAGGACGCGATGTCTTTGCGAGCAAACTTAGAAACTATCCTTAGGTCTTAACCTACACCTTTTACCCAATCCCAATACATAGCAAACATTTAGCAAGTATTAGCATACAAACAAACAAAAGGTTCATGTAGAGTACTATAGATGTTTAGGATGTGAAATACCTACCCTAGGCATAACCAACCCCCGATCCCCGAATCTCTTAGTGTTGTTGTTACATCGCGCAAAAGGTTCTTTCCTTCTTTAGACCTTTCCTTTGGATAAATTAAAGTCCGGTTGTGAATTCAAAGAATTAAAGATTCAAGTTAATCAATAGCTTGGTATCACGATTCTTACCGCAACAGAAATGGCGACTTTACTGGGGACATTAAACTTGAGGGTTTAGCCTATTTTGTTTGATTATATGCTATATTTGTGAATATTTGCTTCACAAGTATATTTGTCAATATAATTGTTTGTATGTTGGATATGGGGTGCCTTGAGAGGTGAGATAAATCCTAACCCGGATTTGAGTGACACATGAGATAGGATTGTGATATGATTAATAGTTGGGCTATTAGGAGTAGTCCTAATATGTTTGACATATGATGTAATCACACTCAGTGGAGACTCTTTGAGATAATTGGTAATGCATGAGTAGTCGTGCATTCACTAATTATTTCAATATGAGTTCGTGAAGCTGGGAACCTTTAGTAACACTTTTACCCCACTTAGCCTTTTTAGGACGTAGCGCAGAAACTGTTAGGGAGTAGTCCCTCAATAGTTGTCATGCGATGCTACACTCAAACGAGTTTATCTTGAGAATATTGTTGACTCACGTGAGTAGTCGCGTTAGTTGGCATTATCCGAAGGATTTACTATGACTTTGGGAACTTTGATAGAACCCGTTCGGCAGGTACAAAATATCTCATAGTACAAATCCTTAGGGATGGGTAGACCTTTGACTTCATGCCTTGACCTTGAGCTTAGGAAGGCCTTGTGTGTGCATGTGCATTATATTTGTGAATATCTTGCTTTTTGTGTGGTGTGTGCATCATCTCATCATATCATCATAAGCATTTCATGTTGTGAGTAGTTTTGTAAAACTCAGTTGATCTCTTTGTGTGTGAAATCCAGACATATCATGGATATTGGGACAAGAAAAGCCAAGAGGTACACTTTCAAGAAGCTCGATACTTCCGAGTTGATAAAATTAGGAGCCATGGTATCAGAAGACTTTGGAAAGAAATATGGAACAATCCTAAGCCTTGTCAGAATGAGAATGGAAGAAGGGATCCTTAATACTTTGGTTCAATTCTACGACCCTTTATATCATTATTTCACCTTTCCAGACTACCAGTTGATGCCAACTTTGGAGGAATATCCTTATTACATGGGAGTTCCTGTGAAAGATCAAAAACCTTATAATGGATTGGAGAAGATGCCTTCACCAGAAGAAATTGCAGATGGTCTTCACCTTGAGGCTTCCGAAATCAAGGCCCATCGTGCAATCAAGAAAGGAGTAGTGGGTTTTCATTCAGAGTTCTTAATCAAGAAAGCTACCTATCTTGCCAAAGAAGGAAGTAGGGATGCCTTTGAATCAATACTATCTCTATTAATCTATGGACTAGTATTATTTCCCGAAGTAGAGGAGTTCGTCAACTTCCCTTCCATCATCATATTTTTAAGCGGAAATCCTGTGCCTACCTTGTTGGGAGATGCGTACCATTCTATTCATCATCGTACGCTTCAAGGAAAAGGAACTTTCCTCTGTTGCGCATATATGTTATACAAGTGGTTTTTCAATCATTTACCAACAACTAACGCTTTCAAGAAGAATCCCAATGGATGGAGATTGTCTCAAAGGATAATCTCTTTGACTTAAGCAGATATTCATTGGTATGATTCCCCATATGATCGAGGAGTCTATTTTGACCATTGCGGAAGTTTCCCGAATATACCACTCATTGGAGTACGAGGAGGAATTAACTACAATCCAGCCTTGGCTCGACGACAATTTGGCTTTCCGATGAAAGATAAACCCAACAATTTGCTTCTATCCGGTTTCTTTTATCTCAACACAGAGGTAACCGAGAGTATGAGAAATAGTACCATCGACGCTTGGGAGAACATCCATTAGAAGATGAAAGCAGATTTGGGAAAGAGAAATTGCATAGCTTTGGAGCCATTTACTCAATGGGTCCAATCTAGAGCAAAAGATTTGAAAATGCCATACCTTCCAGAAAAAGACGCACCAATTGTCATTACGCCGTCATCGTCCGCCATTCCCATTGAGAAAATGGAAGAATACCAAGAGCTCCTTGCAAGAGCACAGCTTGAAAGAGATACTTGGGAAGGAAAATATCACTCGCTCCTATCCGAAAAGACAAAGCTCGCCCGAGAAGTGAAAGAAAAAGATGAGTTGATAGAATGGCTCAAAACGACGAGTAATCGATGGAGAAACAACAAAAGAGAATTTATTTTTCTGTAGCATCAAACCCACCCAAAGCAACCATGAGTACTCCAATATCCCCCTACCTCTGGAGCTTGGAAAGGGATAGTGGACAAATTGGTAATGGAGAACGCAATCTTGAAGAAGTTGAAGAGGCCACGTGCTTGAAGTCATTAGTTTAGGTTGTAAAACCTAGTTTCTGGATGTAATTTGAATTTCTTGTATGGTACCTTAAAAGTGGTAACTTTTACCAATGATGAATGAAATGAGAGTTTGAAACAAATTGATCTTCTGAGTTTTGTAAAACCAGTCGCATTTGCATCGCATTTTTGCATTTTTCTAACCATTTAAGGAAATTCAAACTTTTCTTTTGCAGACAACAACATGGTAAGACGAGGCATGCTTCCTTTCCCGGATTTCAAGTTAGGCCGTCTTAGGATGCTGGCAAGCCTTGTCAGGAACCCCGCCGCCTTCATTTCCAAGTATGGGGATCTCCTACCATTGATAAGTGCTCAAGTCAACGAGTTCATGTTACAGGCTCTTGTTGAATTTTATTCTCCAATCTACCACTGCTTCGTCTTCCCAGATTTTCAGCTACTTCCGACCATAGAGGAATACACTGACTATCTGAAAATTCCATGGACTTTCACACTTCCTTATGGAAAACCAAAGAGAAGGGATTTGGCCAAAGCCTTACATCTCAGGCCAGAAGAATTACCACCTATGGG
This sequence comes from Lathyrus sativus, assembly GCA_963859935.3. Classification (NCBI taxonomy): domain Eukaryota; kingdom Viridiplantae; phylum Streptophyta; class Magnoliopsida; order Fabales; family Fabaceae; genus Lathyrus; species Lathyrus sativus. The sequence goes on along the minus strand of OZ012737.1, from coordinate 342,804,352 downwards.
AGCGAAGGGGGATGCTATAGAATGGAAGCAGGACCACTAATGGAGATGGCTGAATTCCATTACAAAAATAGAAACCTGGGGATTTTTGAAGCCATTTTAGCCTTTCTGGTATACGATTTGTACCTCTTCCCAAGTCGCCATGATTTCATCAGCAAGGAGGAAATTCGTCTCTTCATCATCAAGAATCCAGTGAACGAGATGCTGGCAGATACCTATGTGGTCATCCACCGCTACACATTGTATGACCTCTGACAGTTTTCATGCTGTCTCGCATTGCTCGACAAATGGTTTACCTCCCATTTGCCCAAGACTCACATCCTTTGGAGGCTTTATAGCAAGAGTGCATGGATTTCCAAGCTCATCACTCTCAAGCATTATGATATCCCCTGGTATGACCTCAGCCTTGGTAATCTAGCTCTAATTCCCAGTTATGGAGACTTCCCCAATGTACCTCTCATTGGAACGAAGGGGGTCATCACCTACAATCCCATTCTTGCTCAGCATCAGTATGGGTATTCAACCGGGCTGGAACCGGAGCCCGAGCTGCTAAGACCTTGCTTCTGAAACCGGTTGCAACCCGGAGTTGGAAGCCCGTGCTCATTACACTCAGAGAGATCCTTACCTCTTGGGTATAACTGCAATGGAGAACATAAGCTGTTTAACTACCAGAGCTTACTTGATTTGGTCGAAGGAAATAGCTTTTACCATGTTCTACACTCGTGATCACGAGATAACAATGGAACCAGAGGTCCCCGTAACTAGGGAAGAACTGAAGTACGCTTTGATCAAAGCACAACGTGAAAATGAAGATTTGTGGGAGATCTTCCGCCAGGATCGAGTTCACACCGAAGACCAAGAAGGAGAAGGATCATCTTGTTAGAATGATCATTATTTCACCATTTCCTGCTTTTTCCTAAAAAAGGATTGTAATCCTATGTTGCATTTACTTTCGCTTCTTGTTGTAAGAAAGGTCTTGCTTTTTGGCAAGAGCCACCTATTGTAATAGATTTCAAATTACCAATGAAAAACACTTTTTAAAGCATGTCATTACATGTTGTTCCAACTTTTTTGTTTGTAAACAAAATTTGCTTTTCCTTGAATGGTTTGTGCATTTGCATTTACATTTACATTCGCACCTCATCCTGCATTGGTTTTGCACTCGAGTTCTGCAGCTCATCCTTTGTTTTTATGTCAAAAGAGAGGGGGAAGAAGTTCACGCTGAATTCACACAAGTACAATACCCGGGCCCAAGCTCAACGAAGAATGGCAGATAATGACCAAAGAATCGACCAGATCGATAACGATATCTAGGGGATCAAAGACAACGTCAGTCAGATCATAAAGGTCCTCAATATGATCAAAGCAAAGATGGATACACAAGCTACCATAGTTTCTGAAGTCGTTACAGCGGCAACGAGTCTCCCCACCACGCCATTCGTGACAACCGAGTTCCCATTCGGCATGTACATGAACTTCTTACCTCCAATCAACAATCTTCAACCAGCCAGCTTTCAACCGCAAGTTGGTCCGATGGAGACAAATCCCATTTTCACTCAAGCAGGGGGACCAACTCAGGTCCGACCTATGTTCAACCATCAGCCAATCTTTGATGTACCAGATGGCTCTGAAGCAGAAGATGAGAAGCACGAGAAGCTAAGAGTGGAAATGGACATTATGGCTAAAAGAATGAGAGCTATCGAAGGAAGCAATGTTTTTGGATCAGACGCCAAAGACATGTGTCTGGTGTCCGGTTTAGTATTCCCCCAAAAATTCAAGATGCCCGTGTTTGACAAATACGAGGGAACTACTTGTCCCAAGGTACACCTGATCATGTATTGCAGGCAGATGGCTCCGCATATTGAAAACGACAAACTGTTGGTGCACTGCTTTCAGGATAGTCTTAAAGGAGCATCAGCTAAATGGTATTTAAGCCTGGATCAAGTGAAAATCCATGGATTTCAAGACCTTTCAGATGCCTTCATTCAACAATATAAATACAACATGGACCTGGCTCCAGACCGCCGTCAGCTCCTCAGCATGACACAAAAGAGCACTAAAACCTTCAAAGAATATGCGCAAAGATGGCGCGGGACTGCTGCTCAGGTGGAGCCACCCCTTACTGAAAAAGAATTGGCAGACTGGTTCGTAAATACGGTCATACCCGAATTCTATGAGCGACTAATCAGCAGTGTCACAACCAACTTCTCTGACATCGTAGCAGTGGGATTCAAGGTTGAAGCCGGTTTAAAAAGTGGGAAAGTGGTTACTCCAAATACCAATTCAAGCACCAATGCTGCAAAGAAGCCGGCCAACAACTTCCATAAAAAGAAGGAGGGGGACGTAAGTGTTGTAACATACGGAAAGAAGGCACAAAGTTCCAGGAACCATCGCCAGCAATATCATCCACCATCATACATAACAATTGTGACCCCATTTTTTCAACAGTCGTCGTAGCAGGGTCCTCAACACGGGGCATCCAGTAATCAACAACAGTATCATTCTAACAATCAACAACAGTACCATCAACAGCAGGGTCAGCAGCCTTAAAATAAGGCTCCAATGGAGAACTACCAGATGAATCGGCCAAAGATATAGCCTATACCAATGAGTTACACTGATTTATTCCCAATGCTGATAGAAAAAGGGTTGGTCAAGACAAGGAAATTAGGTGCTCCACCTAATCCACTTCCATTTTACTACAATGCCAATGCCCGCTGTTTCTTCCACGAGAACGCTCCGGGCCACGACCTTGAAGGATGCTTCGCACTCCAGCACCTCGTCCGAGAGTTAATCGAAAAAAGGATTCTATCTTTTGAAGACAACCACCCGAACGTAAAGAATAACCCTCTACCAAATCATGGTGGAGTAAATGCTATTACTGAAGAAGGGGAAGGATCTGAAGCTAAGACAGTTACTACCATTGATGAGATCAAGGTGTTGTTGGTGGAACTACACAAACGTCTTGCTCAAGCATGGGCACTTAAAACATCTCATGAAGATTGCGAACAATGCATGCTGAACCCTCAAGGTTTTGACCTTGTGCAAAAAGACATTCGAGCAATGCTCGAGCAAGGGATGATAGAGATTGCTCACAGGAAGAAAGAGGAAGATATAGCGGTCATTGAACTCGTATTTAATATGGCTGAAGAGCCTAGCAAAAGGGCTGTTTTCAGAAATGACAACAATAACAACAAAAATGTCCGGCCAGTGTTCCGCGACGATGCACCCCCGAAATTTGGGAGAGGGGAAGCTAGATTTGAACCAAGGGGAGGATCTAGACCTCACCCAAGGGCCATAACACCAAAACAGGATCATTCATGGTGTGAAGGAATTTTCAAAGAAAGGAAGCTGGCAAATGTAGCCAATATCGCCGGTGGGAGTAGGATGACCTGGAGCGGTCGCATATACCAACCACGGGCGAATAATGTGGTTCCTCCGCCAGCGGTTTCCATTCCAAGAGTTGTTGTTCCTCAAAAATCCATTCTAGAGGAGGTCGTCACTAAGGAGCCTTTGGTCAAAGGAAAAGAGAGCTTAAAAAATGATGAAGAAGAGTTTCTGCGAATCATCCGACGAAGTGACTACCGGGTGGTAGACCAACTGAATCAGACGCCATCTAAGATCTCAGTCATGTCATTGCTCTTAAGCTCCCCAGCGCACCGCCAGGCTTTGCTAAAGATCTTGACGCAAGCCCACGTGACCAAAGACATTACAGTGGGGCAGTTCGACTCCATTTTGGCGAACATCACGGCCTACAACACTCTAAGATTTGATAACAATGATCTAACAGCTGAAAAACGCAAGCACAATCGTGATCTGCATGTGTCGATTAAATGCAAAGAAGATACATTTTCCAGGGTGCTTATTGATACAAGATCCGTGCTCAATGTAATGCCGAAGAGGACACTAGCCAAGTTGGCTTACCAAGGTGCTAATATGAGGCCAACATCTCTCGTGGTGAAGGCATTTGATGGGTCTAGAAGAGTTGTGATAGGGGAGGTTGATCTTCCTATCATGATAGGACCGCAAATCTTTGAGGTTACCTTTCAGGTGATGGACATCAATCCGGTCTACAGCTGTCTACTGGGGAGGCCATGGATACATGCAGCGGGCGCTGTAACCTCTACCCTCCATCAGAAGATGAAGTTTGTTGTTGATGATCAGTTGGTCATCGTTCACGGAGAAGAGGATCTAATGGTGAGCAACCTATCCTCATTTCGATACATCAAAGCTGACGAAGATTCCCTCGAAACAGCCTTTCAAGCGCTAGAGATAACCCATGCTGTCCTGGTCGACGAATCTGACATAACTCGCGGTCCATCCTTCACATCTATTCAGAGTGTCAAAGCGGCGCTAAAAGCTGGAATCCCGTTAGGATGGGGAGAGATTATTGAAGTCAACGCTCGGGCGAAGAACGATCGATAAGGGTTGGGTTACAAACCAACTCTAGAAGGCGAGCAGGAAGAAAGCGCCATGCGGAAGAAGTCATTAAAAGAAATCTTTACCAGTGGCGGAATACAAATCAACGCTATCATTACTAAGGATGAGGATTGTGATCTAGATCATCTGATAACTCGGGGAGGAGCAGCTTTACGCAACTGAGAGGCTGTGGAAATTCCTGTCTTTTTACCTTTAGAGTAATTCATTTTGCTTGTTAGCTTTGTGTTTTCTTTAAAGTTCCTGGTCTTGCCCAAGGCCTGCGAATTATTTTGTATGGGCCACTTTGCAATTTGAAAATCTATGAATGAAAAGTGTTTTTGTTAAAACTCTTGTTTATTTATTGCTTATCATTTTCACTCTTTTTGTTAAAAGGAAAAATGGCAACTCTTTTTGAAAAAAGTAAAAGCAACCCTTCATCTGCATAGCTGTGTGTGTGTGTCTAATTATTCCCAAAAATAAAACATGCAGAATACCTCCATTACCCATAGAATCCTGTGATCCTTCGGTTCCTTCTACTAGTGGTTCATCTGTCTTCCAAGCTGAAGAAGAGAATGATGAAGAATTAGAAGTCCTAGAAGAGTTGAAGAGGATGACTGAGTACGAAGATTCCTATCTCTAGCCGTACAAAGAGCAGATTGAGGTCATCAACTTGGGATCCGAAGAGGAAAAAAGAGAAGTCAAGATCAGGGCGTCATTGGGGCCAGAGGTCAAAAGCAGGCTGATAGCACTCCTCAGAGATTACGTCAACATATTCGCTTGGTCTTATCAAGACATGCCAGGGTTGGATACCGACATTATTATGCACAAGCTCCCCCTGAAGCCAGAGTGTCCTCCGGTCAAGCAAAAACTTCGCAGATCAAGACCAGACATGGCTCTTAAGATCTGAGACGAAGTCAAGAAGCAGATTGATGCGAGCTTCTTAGCAGTATCTAAATACCCGGAGTGGGTGGAAAACATCGTGCCAGTCCCAAAGAAGGATGGCAAAGTCAGAATGTGCGTCGACTACAGGGATTTAAACAAAGCAAGTCCGAAGGACGATTTCCCTCTACCACATATCGACACTTTGGTGGATAATACAACTAGTTTCGCAGTATTCTCGTTCATGGACAAATTTTATGGTTATAATCAGATAAAAATGGACCCGGCCGACATGGAGAAAACAACCTTCATCACACCCTGGGGCACCTATTGTTATAAGGTCATGCCTTTCAGTTTGAAGAATGCAGGGGCAACGTATCAGAGGGCCATGGTCACACTCTTCCACGATATGATGCACAAAGAAATTGAAGTATATGTGGATGACATGATTGCAAAGTCTTAAAGCGAAGAAGACCATTTGGATCATCTGTTGAAGCTATTTGAGAGGCTCCGAAAGTATCAACTAAGGTTAAACCCAGCAAAATGCACCTTCGGGGTTCGCTCAGGCAAATTACTCGGCTTCATCGTTAGTCAACAAGGAATTGAAGTAGACCTTGACAAGGTTAGAGAAATCCAAGAGATGCCTGCTCCTAAAACAGAGAAACAGGTCAGAGGTTTCCTCGGACGCTTGAATTACATCTCCAGGTTCATCTCCAATCTAACTCCTACTTGCACGTCGATCTTCAAGTTGTTATGAAAAGATCAGACAGTGGTATGGAACGAAAGCTGCCAGTCCGCATTTGAGAAAATCAAGAAGTATTTACAAGAACCTCCGGTGTTGATTCCTCATGTGCCTGGAAGGCCTATTTTCAGGTATATGACAGTACTAGAAGATTCAATGGGTTGCGTCTTGGGCCAGAATGATGAGTCGGGAAAGAAAGAGCACGCAATCTAATATCTGAGCAAGAAGTTCACCGATTGCGAGAGTTGTTATTCTTCCCTAGAGAAAGCCTGTTGTGCCTTAGCATGGGCTGCCAAGCGCCTAAGACAGTATATGATCTTCCACACCACAATGCTGATTTCTAAGATGGACCCCATCAAGTACATCTTTGAAAAACCAGCTCAAACGGGGAGATTGGCCAGATGGCATATGCTCTTATCAAAGTATGATATTCAGTATATTGCTCAAAAGTCTATCAAGGGAAGTGTCTTGTCAGAACACCTTACAGAGCATCCCATGGAAGATTATCAACCACTCAAGTTTGAATTTCCTGATGAAGATGTGATGTACATTCAGCGCAGGAAACCAGAACCTGGTCCTGAAGAAGGTCCTGAGCCTGGATCCCGATGGGAAATGATGTTCGATGGAGCGTCAAACAAGAACGCACATGGTGTTGGAGCTGTTTTGAAAAATCCAACCGGAGGGTATACTGCCGTCACAGCCTGACTTTGTTTCTCGTGCACGAATAACATAGCCGAGTATGAAGCCTGCATCTTAGGATTGGAAGCTGCTATTGATCTTCGCATCAAAATCTTGGAAGTAATTGGTGATTCTACTTTGGTGATCTACCAGCTCAAAGGAGAATGGGAAACTAGAGATGAAAAGTTGATCCCTTACAAAACTCATATCCTAGAGATGGCCGAATATTTTGATGAAATTACCTTCAAGCATGTACCGAGAACGGAAAATCACGTCGCTGATGCATTAGCCATGATGGAATCAATGTGGAAGGTCCAGTTTGTTAACGAGGCGCCTCTGATTCGCATTGAAAGAAGGACATTACCTACATATGTTATGACAATAGATGAAGAAACTGATGAGAAACCATGGTTCCACGACATCAAGAACTTTCTTCAAAATCAGGAATATCCAGCTGACGCATCCAGAATTGACAAAAGAGCCATACGAAGATTGTCGTCTAAGTTCTTCATCAGCAATGGCACCTTGTACAAGAGAAACCACGACATGGTTTTACTTCGATGTGTCGATGAAAAAGAGGCAAGTCTCATAATGACTTAAGTGCACGAAGGAACATTCGGTACCCATGCCAATGGCCACGCCATGGCTAAGAAGATCTTAAGAGCAGGTTACTTTTGGTTAACTTTGGAGACGGACTGCATCCTCTTCGCTCGAAAATGCCATAAATGCCAAGGCTATGCTGACAAAGTGCGTGTCCCTCAACATCCTCTCAATGTTATGACGTCACCATGGCCTTTTGCAATGTGGGGCAGAGACATGATTTGGGAAATAGAGCCAAAAGCTTCCAACGGCCATCACTTCATCCTTGTTGCAATTGATTACTTCACCAAATGGGTAGAAGCAGCGTCGTATGCGAATGTGACAAAACAAGTGGTCTCCCGCTTCATCAAAAAGGAAATCATTTATCGATACGGTATTCCTAACCAGATTATTACTGACAATGGGTCGAATCTAAACAACAAAACGATGAAGAAACTCTGTGACGACTTCAAGATCAAGCATCACAATTCGTCTCCTTACAGACCCAAGATGAATGGCACAGTCGAAGCTGCAAACAAAAATATCAAGTAAATAGTACAGAAGATGGTCATAACCTACAACGATTGGCACGAGATGTTACCATTTGCTCTACCTGGATACCGAACATCAGTGCGAACTTCAACAGGAGCAACTCCTTTTTCCTTAGTATATGGGATGGACTCCGTGCTACCCATTGAAGTCAAAATACCTTCTCTAAAGATCTTAATGGAAGCCAAGCTTGATGAAGACGAATGGATAAAAGAAAGGTTTGACTCATTGAACCTCATTGATGAGAAAAGAATGACGGCCATGTGTCATAGTCAGATCTATCAACAAAGGATGATAACAGCATTCGACAAGAAGGTTCGTCCCAAAGAGTATAAGGAAGGAGAGTTTGTGCTCAGAAAAATCCTACCAACATAAAAGGATATGCGCGGCAAGTGGATGCTCAATTACGATGGCCCCTTCGTTGTAAAAATCGTCTTCTCCAAAGGATCTCTAATTCTTGAGACCATGGATGGCGAACAACTCAAGTACCCTATCAACTCAGATGCAGTGAGAAAGTACTATGCCTAAAGCAGAAAACCTAGAAGGGTGATGTAAGTGCTTCGGTAAGACAGGCGTCCAAGGGTTAAAAGCCGACAAACACCAAGCCAAAGTCTCGTACAAGATATTAAAAGAAAGATCAATGTTTGTCATTCTCGTCAAAAGCAGCAGAGCAAATGAACGACTAGTTAGGAGGGCCGGATTATGATGGGATTCTATAACCCTTTCTGTTTGTCGTTTTTGCAAATGTGTAAAATTCCCGAGGCTTTGCCCTTTGTAAAGTTCTCGCCTATCAATGAAATCATATTTTGGCCTATCATTGTTATGATCTCCTGTTTTTGTTATGCAATATCACTTATTTGTTAATAAGGATTTTTTCGAAAAGCAGAGTGTTTTGAAAAAATTAAATTTTGTTTTAAAAGAAAAAAAACAATTTGACAAAACGATTGAAGAACTCTAGAGGTAATCCAACAATATTACACAGTTCTTAGGTCGTGAAAGTTTGTTGTCGCCTCTGACCAAACTAGATGCGTCCAACAGCAATTCCCGCTCTTAAGCCAGGACTTCTCCTCTGCAAGTTTACGAGGATATTGTCTATCTTGGAAGATTGTTATTTACGCAAAAAAAAAGTGCCGCCTAACTTGGAGCAATTGAGACTCAGCGTGACGGGCTCCCTCTATGCTTTCCTTGTTTTGCTTTTCCTTTTTTCTTGTGGGTCGGTCTGCATTTTACATACAACATCATATCAACATACACATTTGTTTGCATGTGGTTTTGGTCTCTGTTTGTTTGGCTGTTGCCTTTGAGATCCTTTGGTCATTACCTCTATCTTTGATCCGTTGCCGCAGATTTTGCTTTGAGGTTGATACCCCAATGTTACCAGTAATCCTGGGATTACTATCTCTTCTCTGGGAAGCTGGTGGTGACTAGCAGTATCCGATTTACATAGATGGACAGTTGTTATTAATGTTTATCTCTGATTTGATTGACACTGATAATATTTGAAAGTCTAGTAGTCACTAGCATTGTTTAAAATCAATTGTTATTTGGTGTCTCGACTTGGTCGTCACCAACAATTTTCTAAACCCAGTTGTCACTAAACCAATCGTTATTGGTACCTTTTGATTCGGTCATTACCAATCTTTCCAAGTCTAGTAGTCACTAGCACAGCTTGAAAAATCTAGTGGTTACTAGGTTTTCCAGAACCAATTGTTATTGGTATATCTTTGACTCAGTTGTCACCAGTCTGTCTAAGTCCAATAGTTATTGGCATCGCTTAAATCCAATGGTTATTGGTCTCCTTTGACTCGGTCGGTACCAATCTTCCCAGTTAAGTCTAGTAATTGCTAGCATTATCTCGACCCAATTGTTATTGGTATGCCCCGATTTGGTCATCACCAATCCCCTCTAAGTCCAGTGGTTACTGACATTGCTTGAAAACTAATCGTTATTAGTACCAAAAGTTGATTGTTATCAACTTCCCTGGCCGAAGTCCTGTATTTTATAAACACTATTGGGAATTCCCAATTGTTCGTAACTTTGGTTTGGTCATCACCATTATCCCCTGTAAGTCTAGTGGAAACTAGCACCGTTTGAAACTGTTTGTTGTTTTGGTCGTCACCAGTGTTCTCAGCAAAGTCGTTGCTTTCCCATTCGAATCGCGGAGGTCTAGGGGATACTAGCATCCTCGGTGCATCTGTTTTTGTTTCTAGTCTTTTCCTGAAGATCCCGTTCGAACTCTTCGTTATAGGAAATTCCTCATTTGGTTATCACCAGTGAGGTTTGCGTCTCTGATCTTTCGCTTCCCCGGTGGAGAATTGCCTTTTTCCCCAGTGGAGTGTGCCTCCTTTTCCCCAATGAAGATTTGTCTTCCCTGGTGGAGTTTGTGTCCCCTGTGTGAAAGATTCCCCCGTGCAGCATCTTTAGTCATGTTTGAACTATCTTGCTTGGTTTTGCCTTGGATCTTTCCCCAGTGTGCTGGGTCCCCCATGAGTTCGTTACTCGTTGTGTTGTCGTCCTTTTATCTTTACTCGTGTGTCTGCACCTGTCTTGCATAAAGCATCATAAGGCATCATTTAGATTCATGACATATTCTCATTTTTCCTTTTGCATACCATCGGATCTAAGGGACAAAATTTTTGGTTTGCTATATTTAAATACCTTTCACTACGATTCTATGAGGATTATCATCTCTCATTGCCATCTAGTGAAAATATTTAAATAGGGGCAACTGTTGTACCCCAAATTTTGACCCCTTAGATCTTCATCATTGTTTTAGGGTCATCTGCATTTGATTATCTAACCTTAACATATTTCAAGTTGGTCTTTGTCAAGATACAGAAATTAGGGTTCCGTACAGCCGAGAATCGAGATTTCTATAAGGATTATCATCTCTCATTGCCATCTAGTGAAAATATTTAAATAGGGGCAACTGTTGCACCCTAAATTTTGACCCCTTAGATCTTCATCATCGTTTTAGGGTCATCTGCATTTGATTATCTAACCTTAACATACTTCAAGTTGGTCTTTGTCAAGATACAGGAATTAGGGTTCCGTACAGCCGAGAATCGAGATTTTGACGGTTTAATCAGTCAACGTATTAGATCGGTTCTCCAATAAATAAGTCTCCACATCATCAAATATACTCCAATGAATCAAGCATGGATCCAATTTGAGGTTGTCACCCAAGGATCAAGAACAGCGCAGTTCAGGATACCCGATTAGGGTTTTCGATTAGGAAAAGTCAACTATAGTTTGACTTTGGATTTAAAAGGTGTTCCAATGGTGGGATCATAGTCCATAAAGTTCATATGGCTTAGTAAAGTCTACTCAAGAAGTTTCAAGGCCTCAAAAGACCCGGAACGACAACAGTCGACTCGGTAGCCATCGATCGATCGTTCCGTTGACCGAAAAGTCAACTCTTCAACCATAAGGAATTTGACCTCAAGTTGGGAATAAAAAATGTTCCTAATGACATATTACACCTACCCATGAAATTTTATGACCGTTGGATCAAGGGTTAGGGAGTAATCGCAAAAAATCGGAAATTAAGGTTTTGAAAAAGGGCAAGACCATAACTCCCTAACCACACATCTAATTGAGTTGGTTCAAAGATCATTGGAAAGTTCTTGACAAGTCCTACAAAAGTCCCAATGTGGTCCATGGGCAGAAAATGTATAGATTTGGAGTTATGACCAAATTCATTTCAAGAAGGAAAATAACTTAGAAAAATTCTAAGTTATTGGCCTTTTAGGCATGTTTTTCAGCAACTTTGAGAGGCCTTTTGACCTAGTTCCAGTGGGAATTTGAAAATCTCAAAATCATGAAAGTTGTAGAGCTCCATGAGGGCTTTCCAGAAAGTTATAGAACTCATTCATATCCCTTGTGATCTGAGAGTTATGAAGTGTGCAAGTTGGGCCTGAGCATTGGTTTGTTAACTTCTCAAAATTCAACATAAATTGATTTTCAACCATATGGTTCATTTCTAACCATAGAGATACATCTGGTGTGGTATTAGAATTAGGTTGGAACCTGATGTGGGTGGAAACCAAGGGAAAACCAAGAATCTCATCATAATCCCTTTGATTACTATGTTGAAAAGCAAAAGCAAATTGTGTAAGGAACATTGGTTTTACTGCAACATAGCTATCTTAGACACATCCAGCTTGAGGACAGCTGTTAGGAAGGACATTAACTGATGGAATTAACCCTAAACCAGCAGACACACTTTTGAAGTTTTGAGGTTTCCCACCAATGCAAGCTTGCAATTCAAAGAATGACAATTCTGCCCCAACCTTCTTGGCCTGTAAAAGGAGGGCTCTTTCCACTCTCCAAACCACACCAGAGCAGCTCTAAACCAGAGAAAAACAGCTCTCCTCTCCTTCCTCTCTTTGCTTGAAAGTAAAGAAACCCTCCAAAACCACCAAAATTGCCTTTGTGCAAATTCCATACCAGCTCCAATTCCAACCATTCAAACCTCACTAAAACCATATACACAACCTCAAAATAATTATCTAGAGCTGTTTCAATCATCACATTCACCAAAAACTCCATAAGTCAAAAAGTCAAACTTCACACCATCATAGTTTGACTTTTGAGCACTTTTCACACCAAAACACTACTTGCATCCACTCTCACCAATTTAACACTCAAAACACACCATATCCATGATATTATAGTTGTTCATTATCATAAATCATAGCTGGAAGTAAGTTTATTCAAACTGTCATCAAGCTTTGGTTATTTCTTCAAGAGGAAGCAAGCTTCACCAAGTTACTCTAAAAGGATCTCTGGTTTTCTATCTAGGCAGCTAGCTGGTATTTGGAAGTCTACAAGAGGTTGGTGACCTCTAACTTTTGTTTTCTTTCATATATATACATATATATATATACATATATATATACATATATATATATATATACATATATATATATATATATATATATATATATATATATATATATATATATATATATATATATATATATATATATATATATATATACATATATATATATATATATATATATATATATATATATATATATATATATATATATATATATATATATATATATATATATATATATATATATATATATATATATATATATATATATGCATCATTAACTATTGACCTTGAAATTGGATATGTTTGCATTTATTCACATGTGCCATAAACATTTGGTCCTTTGAGTTCAACTGTTATTTTAAGTGTGTGTTTGTTAACACCTATTCCTCATGATCAAGTGTTGTTTATGAATACTGTCAAGGCTGTAGCCATCATGAAAAAAATGTGGTTTAAGTTTGATGTTTAACTGTGATAGGCCAAGTTTACCTCTGTGTTGTTTTTGAACTGCTGTTTTTGTACTTGGCACATACTTGTTGTCATGAAAATATAAGTATCAAATGAATCTTGCTTTGTGAAGATGGTTGGCTTTGCCATGCTTTATATCATTTGCTTGTCAGCAGTAGGCTTATACACTAGGGTTTGTTAATTCTTGATAAAATAAAGTAATGACTGTCATGCTTAGAGTATCATCGTAGGGTTGCTTGCTTGATTTTTGTTGAATCTGTTCAGATTTTATGCACAAAACTTAATTGGAATGTAGATTTGTGATTTGTCTTTGTGAGGACACTTTGATTTTCATACCAAAACCTAGTTGTTAACCCTTTCCCTTTTGGTTTGCTAATCTCTGATCTATCATTATCCCTTCCCTATATTCAGTGCTTGCCATGAATACAGACAATCATGTTTTGGTCTATACTTTGATTCTGTTTCAAAACTTACCTTTATGCTTGCTTGAACTTATTCTTATTGCAAAAGTTTGTAAGTTGCTGCCTTGTGTTTTCTTAAACTGTCATGTGCCTTTGAGCTGTTGCTTGAATCATGTTTTTTTACTTTGAAAATCTTTGAGCTGTTGTTGTTATGAGTATTTTGTTGGAGCTATGATTGGAATCCATGGATTGGAATACCAAGAGCTAAACTTGTCATTGATGCTATTGAACTGTTTTGGATCTTTAAGTTAGTCAAACTTGTGATTTTGGCTGTTTCTACTTAAGTGTTTATTTTAAGGTTTGTTGGTAGTAGGTTGTAAGTTGTAACTTATGAGAAAGGTGGTAGCATTGTTAAGCTCAGTTTTGCACCAGCCACTACTAAGGGCTGTTAATTCACTTTGACTGTCATAAAGGAAAGCCTAGACTGCTGTGTTGGTTATAGATTGTGGCATCAGATTCTGAGTTCTTGTTTATGCTTAAAGCAAGATGGTTTTGTTTTGTGTCTAGTTGGTTTTCTTTTTCAAAATTTTTGTTGGAGCCATGTCTTTGAAAAGACATATTGGATGCAATTCATTAATGGATTGTTGAAGCACCACAGATGTGGCTGCTGCCTAGACCAATGGAATTTTGGATGAGTGTTAGCTGTCTTAGAAAACCCTTTGTGCAAGTCTGTCACTCATTGCTTGCTTTGAAATGTGCTCAAGTTCTGATACCATTGAGTTTTAGTTTTAGCTATTGCACTTTTGTGTATTGAATTCAGACCTACTGTTGGAATTGGTGTGAGGCCTGCAACATATCTAGAGTGGTTAACTCTTAATTTTCGTCTGCATTCTCTTTAGACTTGGCATTGTAATGTCAATCTCAGTGGTTCTGTGTAGGTTTGGATGTAGCTGGCCTGTTCATTGTTTGTTGAACTTTCACTTGGTGCACATTTGATTTAATCTAGCTTTTAGCAAGTGTACATAGGACTGTCATAAGCCTGTGATAAATTCTTGGAATTTCGAGTCTTGTTGACATCTTGGTTTCATGCTGAGCCTGTTGTCCATTTTAGCTGTTAGGGTTTATCAACTTGAATGTCTCATCAGATTTTGCTTTGGCATTTTAAGGCCTGTTGGGATTTAGTGAATATCATTAGAGTAGGATAGTTTAGTTGAACATTGTCATGTTCTTGAACTTAAGCTATTGTGAATCATTTGTCTTGGCTTTTACACAAGTTTTGTTCATAACCTTTTCATTAAATTTGCAGCTTGACATCTCCATTTTGATTCATGACAGAAATGAGTTATTCCATTGGAACTCATCACGAGTTTGATGCTCCAAGCATGAACAAACCTGTGTTGGTCTTAAACTCACTCTTTTTTTTATCACCTTGCATTTGTTTGTTCATAATAGCAACTCACATGCCTTTTCTTTATTCTGCTGCATTATGATTGTTTTTCCTGTTGGAACTAGGTTCATATCATGATTGAAATATGTTCAGGCCCTTACTTATCTATTTGCATCTGTTTTAGTCATGAAATACCAAAGTGCATCTCAAAGCTCATATTTGTGTATTCATTCGAATTTTGTTGTTTGTGTATCATTTTAAGAAACAGTTGTTACCATCTTAATCCTCATGAGATTCCAAGTGATTTAGATTTTAATTTTGTTAGATTTGGTTAGGATTTGAGAAAATTAGATTGAAGTCGTTTTCATCATTGCTTGCTTTGAATTGCCTTGTAACTTTGCCCAGAAACGTACTTTGTTAAGGATATGTTTTAATGGGGTGGCTTTACATACTGGATGTATCGCCACCCCAGTGGTTATAACATGCGCGCTAAGTACCTTGTTTCCCTACCAGTCATGTGTTCGATCCCTGAGTGGGACAACTTTTTCATGTTTTATTTTGTTTACCTGGTTTTATTACTTTCTCTTTCTTTTCCATTTAATGAACACGCGCGCGCAGTGGTGGACGTGGTATTGTTTTGAGTTTGTAAACTAAGGGGCGTGGGTTCAACACCTTCCATGACCATTCAATTATTTTTATCACTTATTTTTATGTTTTCTTCATAAAATTCAAAACCTCATAACTTTTTCATGTTTTATTATATTTGATCCATTATTTTTGCAAAGTGTTCCTAATTATGTCTAGTTTCATATAGTGAGAAAATATTTCAAAGTTGTTCATGTTTATAATACTTTTACCCACATGAAAGTTGTTTCCTTTTTAAGATGTTTATCTTGTTTCTTATTGAAACTTTTATCAATTAATGCTTGAGCTATCTTGTGGGATTGTTTGTGCTTGATCTATATGTGTTTGTCAACTTGTTCATGTGCATGTTTAGAATCATAACATGTTAGGGTTTACCTTCTTTTTGTTGTCAATATGAACTTGTATGCTTTCTCTATAAAACCTTGAGCTTGAACTGTTGTAACCCTTCTTGCTTGTTTTTGATCATCATTAAGGCATGTTTTGTTATTATGAGATTGTTACATTTGCTATACTTTGACCTATAACATGTTTACCTCAAGTTGTGACTTGTTTGCATGGTTGTTATCTTCATATTTGTTAATATATCTCTTTTGGGTTGTTACCATCATCTTCGTTAAGATATGACATTTTGACTTTAGTCTTTTGTGCTTAAGTCTTGTAAGAACCCTCTTTACAATATTATGATATCTTGTTGCTTACATGATTTTTGGTTGTAACCATTTATCTTATTTAAATCCTTGCTTATTATAATATGCTTGCTTGATTGGTTGTAACCATATCTCTCATATTCATCAAGTTTGAATGTTTATACTTTGTTAAGTTTATTTTCCCCAAGTGATGAAACTTTTTTGTTCTCATCCAGGTTGCCTCCCCTTCTATCCTTCCAAAGGAAAGTCTCTCTATTGACCTTTGGGTCATAGATAGCTCATCTCTCTCCCTTGACTTTGTTAAGTCATCCATACACTTAGTTAAGTTAGAACCTGTCCTTTAGACTTTGCTTAAGTCTAAGAATTCACCCTTTGTTAAGAGTGCTTTTTCAATTAGAACTTAGGATATAGTTTGTTAACTCTATGCAAGGATCATGGAAATGATTTCTTATTCCCCTTTCTCGAGTGTTCAATGTAGATTTAGAGAGTTCTCTTAAACTCTACACAAGCATTGTAATGTTTGTTCCCCTTTGAACCTTGATTATAATCAAGTGTTCTTTATCCCTAGTAAGGTGAACTACGATTGCTCTGATTCTATCCTAGTAAGGATACGTAGGTAGAGGACGCGATGTCTTTGCGAGCAAACTTAGAAACTATCCTTAGGTCTTAACCTACACCTTTTACCCAATCCCAATCCATAGAAAACATTTAGCAAGTATTAGCATACAAACAAACAAAAGGTTCCTGTAGAGTACTACAGATGTTTAGGATGTGAATTACCTACCCTAGGCATAACCAACCCCCGATCCCCGAATCTCTTAGTGTTGTTGTTACATCGCGCAAAAGGTTCTTTCCTTCTTTAGACCTTTCCTTTGGATAAATTAAAGTCCAGTTGTGAATTCAAAGAATTAAAGATTCAAGTTAATCAATAGCTTAGTATCACGATTCTCACCGTAACAACTATCATCACAACTTTTCGTACATCACATCGTACAGAAAAGTTTGCCACAACCCATTTCTCTATCTTTTTTGGCTGCACAAATTTCTGAAGAGAAACATGCAAGTTACTTTAAGAACTTAGGATGTGAGTCAATATTGTCAATATCAGGATCATGTAAAAGATTATCTAATATGAGGTAAGTAAAAATTACCTTATTGTTAAAATTCCACCTTCCAGATCACTTACCTAGCATTAACTGAATTATATTTCACTTACCTAGGTGGTAGCAGGAGCAGGATCTGTCAAATCATCGGCAGGCACATAGATAGCTTGGATAGAGGTGATTGAACCCTTTTTTATGGTTGTAATACGCTCTTGAAGATCTCCAA